>JAJKFI010000019.1:10759001-10774546 GCA_029204185.1 Lerista edwardsae | reverse complement strand
CTCTCTCTCTCTCTCTCTCTCTCTCTCTCTCTCTCTCTCTCTGTGACTAAGAAAGGCCATTATTAGTGCCATATCGATCACTTCCCCAGTTTTGAAACTTGTTCACATTATTATGGTGGTTCTAGCCAGTATCATTATAACAAGCCTATGTTATATGATAAGAGGATTTGGGCTAATTGGCATTTGAAGCATCAGGGAGCCTGAATGTTTTTTCACAGGTTAGGCTGTGGTCTCCAGAGAGAAGCTTTCTCCCTCACAAAAGAGGCTATCACATAGTCATTGCAATGTGCAAATCAAATTCTCTGTGACTGCTGTTTTCATTAGTTACCTGTGACCTGGAACTAAATCTCCGCCATATTGTGCTACAGATTAGGTCACCTCTGGGACCCAAAATGGCTTACTGCAATAAACCAAATACGTACAAACTAAGTGATATTCGTACACTACCTTGGTGAAACATAGGAAGATTTATTTTAATCCCTGTTACATTTTATGCTGGAAAAATGTAATCTGACAGAATTCTTCCTTTGGAGTGTAGCAAATCAATACAATTGGTTGCAACGTCGAATGTTATAATTGCTATCCCTTGAGAAATGCACTCAGATAGTTGGCTGGCTACGTGGGCCCTACCCTGTCTTCCCTAATCTGTTAGCATTTTGGCCCACAATCACCTGTCCAAGCTCCCAGGGTCTTCAGTGCCTTTCTGAAAACAGCACATGTGCCAACCTGATCCTGGTTTTGGGCATCAGCCCCTTCACTCCATCCTTTCTGTTAACAGCACACTGTCCCTGACCCTCTGAGCATTTTTCCAGCCCAAGTTAGGTTTCATTTTAATGCCTATGCCATCTCTCCTTTTCAAGTTTTAAAATGACGATATTCCGTTCTGATAACTGATGCACTACGAATCCTGTCATTTTGAGATGGCTGTGGATGGAGAAGGGGTCTCCCTGGGAGGGATTTCCTGGGAGGTCAAGGGGAGGTGCTTAAAATGGCAGGGTACAAAGTCATGCTGGGAGAGGGGCACACTAAGGAAAGTAGAAATGGGAAAATGCAGTCTTAACATTTGTTATTTAGTAACATATACAGGCATGCTCTGGTATCCACTGGGGTTCCGTTCCAGAATCCCCCAATCCGTTGGGTACCTGAAACCCTGGATACTGGGGACACCTTTGCAGAACATCAGTGGTTTTCCTGCAACAAGGTTAAACAAAAGAGATTTGTTTCATGTTCCCCTCTATTTTCAATAGGCGGCCAAGTATCCATGGATAACTGAAACCATGGATACCGAATCAATCGATACCGGATACTGAATCGGTCGACTTTCTTCTTTTTAAAGAATAGACCAGCATCTCTGCCCATGATGCTTGTAGCCTCAGTGGCATTTCACTATTCTTATAACTCTTTTTTTGATAGATGAGAGCTAAATTGGACTGTGTGGCTCCAAGGCCTGCCTGGTCTACAACACACTGAAACAACTGGACTGTCTTTACACGCCTGAATCCCCAGCTTGGTGGTGATGGGGGGATCAAGCTGTATCTGCGCTACCTGTTCTGTACACATGCAAGCTCTACACAGGACCCCATAATTCTTGTCTTCCTTTTTTTGCTAATGGTTGCATACCTTTGATTAAACCCGGCATGGTGCATTAAAGACTAAAACAGATGATAAATGCCACACAGTACTTTACATTAGATCAGAGTTGATTAAAATTTTTGATGATCCAGCAACTAGAGGAAGAAACTGCATGAGCAGCAAGTGAAAACATTCAGCTGTTACCTTTGTGTGAGGAAATGGCTTTTGTGCAATAGAAGAGACAAAGAGGAACAAACTGAGCTATATTTCCTCTTGGGCAGCTCGTGGCTTTCAATGGGCTTCAGTAATTTATACTCAGGCTATTTAATCACTCTGGTGGCATCGTTCCGTCTTTTCGGAGCCAGTAGGCAGGGCTGCATTGGCACGAATGGTGCACTGTGTGTTTGCACGAGCCACACCCCTCACCAAGTCAGTGCTAAAAACAAATGCAGCTGTGCTGGCGTGGAGCACAAGGGGCTGTTGGAACGATGCAACCATGGAAGAAAGCCCAAGCCAAGGGAAACCATGACAGGGAAGAGTCAGACTGTGATGAGACAGAGGGTGAGGTTGACATCTATACCGTGTGGGGTGGGTGTGTGCAAGAGAGAAAGGGTTTTTACCATCAGCAAAATCAAGTGATAAAGTCTTTGTCCGAGTATGTTTCTTTGTAGAAAAATAGTTTATTGGAGGAAAGGTGCAGTCCTTTCTTCCTTTCTTTTGGGGAAAGGTGCAGTCCAGCCTTAAGATGATAATTTGATGCATAGGGGTTTTTTTTGTTGGTGATCATTCAGACAACTCCAACACACACACACACACACACACACACACACACACACACACACATACACACTTGAAGTGGAAAAGCTTCACCATCTTGAACTTGACTCTTCGGATTTTTCAAGCTGGTCCTGAGTTTGTCTGCACCCGTTTTGGACCCAGCCAACGGGCCACCCAGGGACTGCCCCCTATGCTGTTTCCCTGCCCCCGTGCGCTGCTCTGTCTGCCCCCACGCCATGCCAGGCTCTGTTTTGGAGCCATATGATGGCAGGGGTGAGTGGGCGGGCCAAAAAACATTCAACTCTCTGAGAGATGAGCTACCTCGTCACTGCTGTCCTCCCACCCCAGGAGTGCTGCACCCGGGGCTTTTGCCCCCCTCCACACACACACATTATAGTAGGTCTGCGACTGGTCTGCACAACAGTTAGTCAAATCTACACATTACCGGTAGAACTTGCCTGCTACCATGCCATGCCAAGTCACATTTTGAACTAGACCAATTACACAGAAAGGAAATGCAACATGGATTCTTCCCCTACCAGCCTCCATGGCAGGCCAAAGCTGCCATGGGAAATAACATGTCACTGGCAAGCACCTATGTGGCATTAACAGGCATGATGCAGAAGCATTGACTGCAATACTACTGCCAGTTATGTATGAACCACTTTTTCAAAAGTCTTTGCATACACAATAGACTAGACATCCAATCCCAAGCAAACGTATCTGGAAATAGGTTCACTGGATTTCCCATTGTAGTCTACAAGAAAAGTTGACATCATGACGTGTCAAGCTGCCTGACTATCAATCCTGTCTTCTGTCAAGAGCTGGTTTCAACAGGACACCGTGTCACAGCAGATTTGTGATGGTGGTTGCTGCGGCAGTGTGGCAGCTGCCAGTGCTGCCTCCTGTGTCAGAATTTCAGCTGCCGGAAGTCTCCTTGGGATTAGGGGTCAATGTTATCTTGCCCAGCAGCTGCAACTGGTCAACTGAGACCTGTACCAGCAATACTGCCAAGTGCAAGCTCCCCTCCTGGGCCCAATCTACCCACTCCCCACCCCTGTTGCTGCCCTCCGCTGCCCCATTCTACCCTTCTTTGCCCTCCTCCTGCTCTCCCCCCACCTCTGTCTTACCTGCTCCTTTTTCTCATCCGCATTTGCAGGAAGGCCCTGTCTTTCCTGCTGGCATGCACAACTCTATCATAACGTAGTGTTGCACATTCCACTGGTGCACATCTCAGTTAGGATTTGGGCCCTAGTTTCCCCAATTTTCTCATAATCTCTTAGCTGCTTCTGCAGATGCCACTGGTATGGTGGCACTATATCCACCCATTTCCTACACTTTAATAACTACAAGAATGATTGTATTTTTGAAGTGTATTGCGTGGTAGCTAATGCACATTAAGTGAGCATTTCATACAGAGTTAGAGTGAGACACAGACCCTAGAGGCCAATTGATAAAACCCACAGCAATTCAACAAAATTGCACTTTTGAAAAATATGGATTCTGATTCCCACAAACTCTGTATATCAAGTATAACAAATCTGGTGACATTTGTAAGAGTTTTAACATGTACGAGTAAGGTTAAAGGCCTTCTATCCCCTGCCATAATCCCGGGGCTGGCCTTAAGCCAATGTGACTGATGTTGTCACATTGGACCCTGCACTTTGGGGGGCCCACACCAACACTGTGAGCATACTGCCTGCTGCTGCTGCAGCCGGGATCTCTATGGACTGTAAGTCAGTGGGGCGAACAGAGCCCTCCCACCTGCCCCTGCCTCCGAGCTGCCCAAAATGGGCCTCCTGGAAGCAGTTTGCGGTGATGTCATCATGTCACCACCAACTATTTCCAGGTGCCGCACATGACATCACAAGTGCTTTTCTTGGTGAGTGAGGGGTCCTGTGGGGAGGGGAGGGGGCCCTGTGGGAATGCTCCACATTGGCCCTCCTCATAGAGCTGTCCCTGCATAGTCCCAATCCACAGATTATTTAACAAAAATGTGACTACGATTAAAGAAAATGGGAACACAATAATGGAAGCATTTAACATTGTGTGTAGTTTGGTCCTCAGAGCCTGAAGTAAGTGTTCAAATGAATACCAATCTGTATAGCTCCAAATGAGAGTTTAAAAATCATTTTATTTTGCCTTCTAGTTTCAAACAGGAAATGGTTGTAATATTGGAATTCAATTTCCTGTATATAAATTTTGATACACTATACTTCGCTTTTTTTTTTTAACGCTAGCAAGTGAGATGCGATGATATCTAAGTTCTCACCCAGGTGTTTGACCTTCGCTGGCTCATTCATAAATGCTGTAGCAGTCATCAAGTGATCAATATGCATGTGTGAAGTAGCCATGAATTTCCTGATAACCTACATCACCATATGCTTCCATTAAGTTCCAAATGAGTTTAGCCTTAGGTAAATAGCATATAGAAGTATCTGGGGTTGTCCCCTAGGTCATTCAAATAATTGAGGCTGAACTGAATATTTCCCTTTTCTAGGACTGTGGTTGAGTTCCCATATTTTGCTTACAAACTGGGATATCAAAAAGCTTGATGGGAATTGTTTCCGAAACAAGAACTAGTGAGTCATCAGCTGATTAGCCTCTCATTGGTCATTTAACGGTTCATTGTGGGAAAAAGTTCTTTCATTTAGAGCCCAATCCTGTTCTTCCCCCACCATAGCATGCAGCTATGTCAAAACAGGCTGTACTAATATGCTATGGTGGGGGAAGGTGACTTGGATACTGGAAAGGGAAGTGCTGACTAATAGGAGCCCATAGGATTGGACTCCCATTGGCCTTATTGCACAAGCTTTCTCTATGGCAGTGGTTCCCAAAGTCCTACTCAGAATCTGGTGGCAGTGGAGACTGGGGTGGGGTGCAAAAACTACGTGAAAGTCTGAAGTGGGCTCCGATCCCTGATGGGAGCTATTCTTAGCATCGTGGGGGCTTGCTGAGGGGGCTGTGGGCCTCCCAAACCCTTCCAGAGGTCAGTGCAACCCCCTAGCTCAGGTATGAACCCCCTGGTTTGCTGCAGCACTGTAAGGCACCAATTACTGGGCCACTGCCCTTAAGGAAGAATGGCCCAGTAAAGGTTTCCAATGGTGGGTTACGAGCCACACTTTTGTTTCATAAGCAGGCATATATTAATTTTAACAACTTTCTCAGGTTTCATGTAGCTTACACACATTGCATAGCAGAACACTCTTCCTCCTATTAAGATAATGGCTTCTATCAGGGCACCGTTGTCAAGTCAAACTTGCAATAGGCTATAGTAACACTATTACATTGCAGTGTAATTACCTTTCAGAGCTACCTCTTTAAAACCTTGCAAATGAGCATCTTTTTTGAGATAGGCCTGTCATAAAACGTAGAAGATTAGTTACTTAACGCTGTTACATCCTGTAGAAAGTGCCAAGTGTCATCTTTGTTGCTTTAGCAACTCCTCTTCCCATTTCTATTTTCCATCACAATTTCTTATAAATCCCTTGCCAGGGTAGCTTGTAAAAATTGCTGCTAGTGTGCAGAAATCTCCCTTCATGATAGTACAGTTATTCCACACAGCTCTCCACCCTACTCACATGTAAATAGCATAGCGAAATCTACTAGCACCATAGTAGACTAATTTAATACTAATACTTGGTGTCTGGCAAAAATGACACCCTCGCACAACTTGGAAATTGATAAACTACTCTAAGGTCGCAATCCTACACATATTTTCCTGGGTGGAAGCCCTATTGAAAGCAATTGGACTTACTTCCAAGTAGACATGCATAGGTTTGTGCCCTCAAGCTGCTAGTTGGTACCGTTTTTGCCTGTTGGTAGCCACTGTTTCAAATTGTTTGAAATGTGCTGTTCTCTTGGGAGAAACTACTGATTAATGTCATGGTTAATCCTATACCATAGTCCTATTTAGATAGGATCCCACTAGGTATAGTCAGCTAGCATTGAAGTTTCATACCTCTGCAAGTTCTCCATATTTAACCAGGAAAGAGAAAGTCTTGAATCAATCCAGAAAATATATACAGCAAATATGCTTCATATTCTCACAAGCTTCCCAAAAGCTGTGGAACTCTCTTTGCTTAAGGGACCTGTCCAAATCCAAACATTTTTGGAAAGTTTCCTTAAAGGTATTTGTGCTGACTTCTAAATTATTGAATAGGGTCTTCTGAATGAATGAATGAATGAATGAATGAATGAATGGGGAAGGAATGAGTGAGTCAGTAAGAATTTCTTAATCTACTCTTTTGAAGTACTCATTCTTTTTATCTTTTTAAAAGTCTTTTCTTTAAAAAAAAAAAAAAAAAGGCTTGCTACCTGAAATCCTCAAAGTCCAAGCAGGATGAAATCCAAATGAATAGTCAATTCAGGGAATGTTTACAATCCCTCATCTACAACTGTATAGAATTTACCTGTCCCCCCTCCACTGTTTCTACTCTAATCTACTTCAACATGTAAAGAGCAGTCCATTGTCCTTACACCAGTTCTTCCCTCCAGCTCTGGCTGTGTCACAGGCATGACAGGGGCTTGTTTATTCACCTGTATAAAGTGAGGTGTCTACTTTTTACAGCAAAAAGTATGTATAGTTCAACCACAGTACCCCACTGTCTTCTGCAGCTTTAGGGACATTTCTTCCCACCTTGACTTGCTCCTGGAATAGGACCTAGGCTTAAGAGAAAAGTCCCACTGTGAGTAAGGGTTCAATTTCTCTCCCCCATGCACACCCTTGTTAGGAAAATCCTATACCCAGTACCCCCACTTTATTTATGAACATGGCAGAAGCTTGAATATCATACATGACTGTGCTCTCTCACATCAAATGTAGCCCTTGGATTAGCTAGTTTTATAAAAAATATAAACTGATGTACACCTTATACTAATGGGACGTGGTGGCGTTATGGGTGAAACCGCTGTTGCTGAATTTACTGACTGGAAGGTTGGCAGTTCAAGACCATGCGACAGAGTGAGCTCCTGTCACTTGTCCCAGCTCCTGCCAACCTAACAGTTTGAAAGCACGTAAAAATGCAAGTAGATAAATAGGTACCACTTTGGTGGGAAGGTAACAGCGTTCCATGTGCCTTTGCATATAGTAATGCTGGCCACATGATCACGGAAGGTTGTCCTTGGACAAACACTGGCTCTTCAGTTTAGAAACGGAGATGAGAACCATCCCCTACAGTCAGTCACGACTAGACCATTCGGTTGTGGGAAAACCTTTACCCTTTACCTTTATACCTTACACTAAGGCCATAGTTCCCAAAGTTTTTTGACTGGCGGCTCCCTTGACCTAGTAGCCCATTATATATATTGTATACTGTGGTGGTTTTTTTTTAATGAGGATTCCACAGCTCCCCTGGCTGATTACTTACCTCGTTACCACTGCCTTGCCTACAGTGGTTTTCCTTGGACCTACACCAGCTATTTAGATGATAGGGTGATAGGATCTTGGCATGTGCAGCTGCTACCAAGATCCTTGCCGTCTTGCCCCCAAACTTCACTGGCACAGGCAGCTCCCAATCCTCCACTTAACCATCCTCAAACTGATCCAACTCCAAAATACCTGCTCAGGGGTGTTCTGTGGGCCACTGGCAGCTGTGCATGGCCTCTGTGCCAGTGTGCCCAGCCCACAGAGCATTGGAGCAACTTTCATTCCTGGACTTACAGTGGCAGATCACAGAGGCATATTGAAGAGGACGCAAGAGGAGGTGGGTGCAATGGGTGCAATGGGTGCCTGGTGCGGAGCAAAAAGGTGGTGTGCTTTTTCACCCACCCACCCTCTCTCACATCCAAAACACTCCTAAATGGAGCAATTCCAGACGCTGGGGGGGGGTGTAGGCCAGGGCAGGGGTGCTAGGGGCAGGGTAAAAGTACAGGTTTCCCCATGATCGAATGGCCTAGTCATGACCAACTGTAAGGGGTGGTGCTCATCTCTGTTTCCAAGGACAAGCTTCCGTGGTCATGTGGCCAGCATGACTATATGCCAAGGCACACGGAACGCTGTTACCTTCCCACCAAAGTGGTACCTATTTATCTACTTGCATTTTTATGTGCTTTCGGACTGCTAGGTTGGCAGGAGCTGGGACAAGCAACGGAAGCTCACTCCGTCATGTGGTCTCGAACTGCCAACCTTCCAGTCAGCAAACTCAGCAACAGCGGTTTAACCCGCAGCACCACCACGTCCCAACCAAGGGGCAGGGTGATGTTGCCCTAACTTCAGTGTGCTGCAAGCCAGTTACAGCTCTGGCAGATCATGAGATACACCACCATAAGGCCCTGATAGGATTGGGCCATTATAAATCTAGGAAGCAAGAATTCAGATGAGCAGAAGGAACATATTACTTCACAGAAGAAAGCAAAACAGATATTCCAAAGGAAGTAAACAACTAATCCTGTAGATTATGCACACGATTACGTTTTCATCACCAACTATATCGGTTCTGAATGGGTTCCCACTGTATCACGATTAAAAACCCTTTCCTCTTAACAATTCAAAAGACACACATTTAAAGGCATGCTATCAAGATTACATGGGTCTGTTACGGATTTTAGGATCTAGGAAGCATTCTACTTTGATCTCACAACAAGGTGATTGTTACAGAAACTCTACAGTGCAGATGAAGCAGCAAAGGAGAGTTAATTGATGCACACATAAGGAAAAATTTATGAGATTTCTCTAAAATTGCTTTGGGTTGGAATTTTTTTTCCGTAAGTGTTTCATTTCAACTATAAATAGAAAATGAAATCACATGACAGGCTGTAGTTGACATAGTGTGCAATTTATCATCTGTGTGCACATTTTAGAGTTCTTCTCTCAATGCTGCCATGTGGCATGCGGACTATGACGATTTTTAATGCATTTCATAACAAATGCATCTCAAAAAGTAGATAACATGCAAGAAGCCTACATGAGTCCATTAAGTTTCTGTTTCCTGATCTAAAGTTCCTTGTGATAAATGTATCTGCCTGTGCAAAAGGAAAAGGGGGTAGGATAAAAAGACCAGAGGAGTTAGCTCTCTGGTCCTCTGTCTTATAATGAACTGTGTTTTGAAATGCATTGCTAAATATATTTGACATTTGCTGTGTTTGCCTTACTAACTTCACAGTGAAATGATCGTAGACATATATGGAGAGAAGTGGAATTCTTTCTGCTTGATACGTGCATGAACAACAGGGGCAGAGGGAAATATAACCCTAAGATGGCAGAAGAAGAGCATAAAAATGGTATTTCTGCAACAGATCAGGAGTCCACGCAGTACAACCCCTCAAGTTCCAAGAGGGGCCAGCCAGGTCATCTTGAAAAGCTCACAAGTGGGGCAGAAAGAAAATAACCAGCCCTAATTATATACCTAAAGGTAAAGGGTAAAGGTTTCCCCACGACCGAATAGTCTAGTCATGACCGACTGTAGGGGGCGGTGCTCATCTCCGTTTCTAAGCCTGTAGAGCTGGCGTTTGTCCGAGGACAAGATTCTGTGGTCAGGTGGCAGGCATGACTATACGCCAAGGTGCACGGAATGCCGTTACCTTCCCACCGAAGTGGTCCCTATTTATCTACTTGCATTTTTACGTGCTTTCAAACTGCTAGGTTGGCAGGAGCTGGGACGACAAGCGACGGGAGCTCACTCCATCATGCAGTCTCAAACTCCCAACCTTCCGGTCAGAAAGCCCAGCAGCAGCGGTTTAACCCACAGCTCCACCACGTCCCACAATTATGTACCTAGCAGCTGACAATAAGGAGATTCTGTTTTCAGCTGACATCAATCAATCAATCAATCAATCAATCACTAGTATTTATATACCGCTTTTCAACACAAAGTTCACAAAGCGGTTTACAGGCAAATAGTAACATTAAAGTTAAATGGCTCCCTGTCCCAAAGGGCTCACAATCTAAAAGAATGGAGAACACCACCAGCAACAGCCACGAGAAAGACACTGTGCTGGGGTGAAGAGGGACAATTGCTCTCCCCCCGCTAAATATAAGAGGACACCACTTGAAAAAGTGCCTCTTGCCCAGCTAGCAGGGGTCTCAGCTAGCAGGATGTTGACATAATCAACATCCTCAATGAATTAGCTTAATATGTTTTTTTTTAATCATCACCAGTGGCGTCATCCAGGCGGAACGGCCCGGTACGCCATTCCGCCAGTTCTGCGGACGGGCCCGGGCCGCACCACATCTCCAGAGGACGGGCGAGCTGCTGCTAGGCCCGCCCTCCCTCCCTCGCGTCCTGAATCGCTCTGAAATGGAGCGATTCGGGCTCTGTGAGGCGCAGGGAGGCGTGGCAGCCCTCCGCCATAGGGGCGGAGGGCTGTCAATCATCCGGGCGTTCCGGTTCCTGGCGCGCCCGGATGACATCACTGATCATAACATATTGTATGCATATTGCGGCAATGAGTTCCAGTCGTGGAGCTACCATTGTGACCTCAGGAGCAAAAGCCCCAGGCACAGCACTCCTGGGGCGGGAGAAGGGTGGTGGCGAGGCACCTCACCTTGCCGAGAGGCAAGCAGTTTTGGCCCTCCCAGTCACCCCATCATATGGCTCCGAAATGGAGCCTGGCGTGGCATGCGGGTGGAGTGGAGTGGCGCACGAGGGTGGGGAAACGGAGGGGCTGATTGTCTCCTCCTTTACCCTGGGGGGGGGGGCATTGGCAACTAATGAATTCCATAAGTTAATCATGCATTGCACAAATAAGTCCTTCCTTGCATTTATACTGAACCTATGACAAATTGTTGGTTTTGTTGGATGGCTCCATTAAAGCTGTAGTATTTTGACCATGAGAATAGTTTATTGCTATTGATTCAATCCCATCACTTATATTTTTCTAAGCTTCTATCACATGAGCCTTTATATTAGTAAACAAAGAATGTGGGGGGGGGGGGGATATGCAGGAGAATGGCAACAAGAGGCAGGTATCTAGTTGTCTTGTGTGCTCCTTGAGGCATCTGGTGGGCCACTGTCAGATACAGGATTAGATGCCCTTGGCCTGATCCATTGGGGCCTTCTTATGTTCTAAAGAACATCAGTTAAGCCTTTTGTTGCCAGGGAGGTGCTTTTAATCTTCTCATAAAATACTAGTCCTTTTTGATACTTACGATTGCGTGGCCTGAACTGCAACACAGTTCTGTCACTGAGGGCGCAATCCTAATCAACTTTCCAGCACTGGGATAAGGGCAATGCAATTCTGAGAGCGCAATCCTAAACTGGAGTTAGGCTGGCATAAACTAAACCAGCAAAGTCTGGCCAGCACAAGAGCCACCATAAAGTGTGTTTAGGCTACTCTTGGAGTCAGGGAGGATGGCTCATGTCTGTATACTGGCCTCTCTGACTTCAAGAGTGGTCCAAACATACTTTACAGTGGCCCTTATGCTGGCCAAACTTTTCTGGCTTAGTTTATGCCGGCCTGACTCAGTTTAGGATTGTGCCCTGAGGTAAGGAAACAAACATTACCTGACCTTGAGGAGGCCTCCCTGACTGCCGCCCAGCTGCAGCTCTTACCTCAGAACTGCAATGCCCCGGTGCTGGAATGTGGGTTAGGATTGCATCCTCAGTGTAGTAATGGAAGGGCTGATGATCGTGGTTGGGACAATGTTCTAGGGTAACTCTTGTATGGAACTAACGCAAAGGAATCTGACGTATCAAAAAAGATATGTCCAGCCCAGTCAATTGAGGGTTTATATAGGCTGAAATCTAGGAGCAATTGAAGATTCTAAATGTCAACAGGAATGCATTTTGGATCACTGTTAAAATGCTGCTGGCAATCTGTGCCCATGAGGTGGTAGGAGAGAGGAACTGAATGTGGGGCTGGTGGAGGAGAACATTGGGATTGGGATTTGGAACAAGTTGCCCTAAATGCTACTTTAAATATTAATTTGTGAGCAAATAACACATTAAATCCTAATGGAGTGTCTGCATAAAAGGCAAAAAGCACCAGTCAGATCTGCCCTGTGCAGACACAGTTTACCAAAGCAGCCTCCTTGGAAACGTTCCTAAGACTTTTTGACAAATGAAGCCAGTGCAGGTTGTAGAGTTGAACAGAGAATGCCTATTGTTTCCATCTGCCTGTGGCTTTTACAGCTCCTCCGAGGCTTAACACTGAGACAGACATTTAGTAGAAAGCAGGGTTTATTGAGTGGGAAATACATAGGGACAAAAAAAACATTTTTTTAAAAAACAACTCTGAATTCTAAAGTAAAAACGTTTTAAAAGAAAATATGCATGCATTTTTTATAAAGTGGGCCCTGAGCACTTATTTATATTTCATCTCAATATGACATAGTTTCGTTCATCTAATTCCATTTAGAAACATTTCCATTTTGGCTGCAAATGTCTAGGCACCAGACTGTATTCTCCAAAGTGCCCCAAACTGCTGGTATTCTGGATTTAGTTAAATGGCTTATTCCCAAGTTTAAGGTCAACTCAGAGGAGGAATATGTTGCTGTAAGATCTTTCTAGTTGTACCAGAATACCCAGCTTTGGTATATAGTCGTGCCCCGGTATCCACTGATTTGGTATCCATGGTTTCAGTTATCCACAGATACCGTGGTTACTGGGATGCCTATTAAAAAGATAGGAGAACATTAAACAAGTCTCTTTTATTTCACCTTGTTGCAGCAAAACCATTGATGTTCCCCCATCTTTAGAAAGGTGTCCCCAGTATTCACAGTTTCAGGTATCCACGTTGGGGTCTAGAACGGAACCCTAGCGGATACTGGGGCATGCCTGTATAGTTGAGAATTTTTCAGGATAGTGCAAAATGGCATCTTTTATTTGTCTCTCCTACAACCATGTCATGTTAGCCTTCTCATTAAGCCATTTACTGCTGTTCTGTATGGTTCTCTTCCCTACTACATTCAAGCTACTAGTCCTCAGTTCTCTAGTTTTTTGTCCTTGATCTTAGTTTGTTTATACACAATCTCAAAATGCATTTCAGTCCCTTGTGGCTCCCACACAATTCAGAGGTAATAACACATGCATAGCCTAATTCAAATCCTGTGCAGGAATAAGGAGTCCACCTGGCCCATGAACAGTGAGGGGGGGGGCTGCATGTGGCGTAGTTCAGAGTAAGGGGAATTCATTCCCCTTATCCCAAGTAAAGCCCCAGCAGTCCCAATAGGGCTATTCAGAGCTGTGCCAGAAAACCTTTTCGGTACAACTCCAAGCAGCCAGTATAGGGCCAACTGGGCTGGGGATGGGAGTTAGGATACAGCCTAAATAATACCACTCCCCTCCCCAGACCAGTCCCCCCTTGGGCCTGCCCTCCCCCCTGTGCCTTTCCACTTTCCCTCCAGCCTCCCCAACCCCGCATGGCAGCTAAAGTCAGACAGACTGTTTGACTTATATAGTCTTGCTCCCCTCTCCCCAATCAATCAATCAATCAATCAATCAATCAATCAATCAAGAGTATTTCTATGTCAACAAAAAGTTCACAAAGCAGTTTACAGGCAAGATAAAATATAATAATTATTTATTTATTAGATTTATTAGATTTATATCCCGCCTTTTTGCCCAAAGGCACCCAAGGCGGCATTACAACATAAAATATAGAAATTTAACATTAAAAAACCATTTAAAAACAATATTAAAACAATACAATAAAACAAAATAAAAACAAAGCAATAAAATTTAAAAACAAGAAGCCCTGTGGATCACACGATATAAAATATAACAAACCAGCCAGCCAGCCTGTCAACAATTAAAAGCTTTTTGAAATAAAAAGGTCTTCAGCCCCCGCCGAAATGTTAACAACGAGGGAGCAGTTCTCAATAATTAAATAGCTCCTTGTCTCAAAATGACTCACAATCTAAAAAAAATGCAGAACAGCACCAACTAGGACAGACACTAGAAAGACATTCTGCTGGTGTGGACAGTTACTCTCTCCCTGCTACATATAAGAGGAGCACCACTTGAAAAGGGGCCTCTTGCCCAGTTAGCAGGGACTATGATTAGAGAGCAGATCTGACCATGTGAGGCCTCTTTAAAGTGTTAAGCTGCCAAATAGAGGTGCTGGCTCCAGCTTTCCCTGGAAGTCAGGCCTTCTAACCTGGAAGCTCTTCAGCCTCTTCCCAGATGCATGTCAACTGTCCAGGATTACCCATGGAGAGGGAAATGCACATCACCCACACATGGCTCCACAATGGCTCCTTGTATTTCCATGTGAGCAGGCAGGACTCCAACCAGGCTGAAGCCTCCATAGGTCTGACCAGTGGTTATTTAATGTGCATCACGTTCACATCTAGCCTCATTCCAAACTGCCATGTCGATGTGCCCTACATGTTACTGTAAATCAGGTCTTTGGAGATGCTGGAGTTTCTGGGAAGGATGATTACATGGAAGAGAATAACTTACCCAGGGAATGGCAACTGAGTTGCTGACTGATGTGGAAAATTTTCTGAAGAAGCTGCTCATTAGAATTATTGGCAGCCTGTCATCAAGCATTGTACACCCTTTCTCAGAATAAGACAGGGATTTATCATGCCATACATCATTCAAAGATTACTGAAACTCTTCCAAAAGTCACATTACATTGTCACAAACCTGCAGTGACACAAAAGACTTAATTTTATGCTCACATGCAGACAACTGTTGGTCTGGAAGATCTGGAGACTGAAAAAAGAATTGCAAGTAGGCCTTTTTTTAGGAATATAGTTATTCCTATAGTGGACTAAGGCTGTGTTTTTATTTCACATCAAAAGGAAACTTACTGAATGCAATGGTACATGGGCCATGAAGACATGCATAATGTCAGACTATGTGCATGTTGTTGTTGCTGTTATATATGTACACATATATCTTGCCTTTCCACAAACAATATTTAAGGTTATTGACAATGTCGACTTAATACAATATTAAGTTTGTAATTATAAATAAACCCCACACGCAAAAATACAAATCCACATTGCAGAGGACTAAAAACCAATTATGCTAAATTGAAAGACTTCTGAAAGGGAGAGTTGTGTTTTGTTTTTTTACTGTGTAGCATAAAATGGTCACCAAAGGGGACAAATTAATCTTCCTTGGTAAAGATTATTATTATTAATGATAATAACAATGGTATGTATACCATAGAGCAGGGGTCAGGGAACAGGGGTAAATTACCCCAAATGGGGTAAAAATGAAATTCCTGGGGGTAATGGACGGTCGCGCTGCCGAGACACAGCCAGGCATGCATATGAATCTATATGCATGCCCAGCTGTGTCTTG
>JAJKFI010000019.1:10737378-10758901 GCA_029204185.1 Lerista edwardsae | reverse complement strand
GCATGCATATGAATCTATATGCATGCCCAGCTGTGTCTTAGCAGCGCGACCGTCCATTACCCCAAAGGAAGTGATGTCATCAAGCAAGAATATTTTAACACCCCATATGACAAAATCAAATCTAACTAAGCAGGTTAGATATTTACAATAAGAGTAAGATTAAAAAATATTTAAAGAACTTTCCTAACTCTCCCAAACCCTTTACAACTTCATATTTACATAGCATTAATTAAGCTCATTAATTAATCAAATAAAAAGCAATGGGTTCCAATATGTAATTTTTTTCTTTTGTTCTGGCCGGGCGGGGTAACGTTGGCGTATCTAAATATATTTTGGGGTAAAAGGTAAAAAAGTTCCCTGACCCCTGCCATAGAGCCTCCTTATCTGTGGGCTTGGTATCTGTGGATTTGAATATCAATCAATCAATCAATCAATCAATCAAATCAACAGGTACTTATATACCGCTTTTCAACATGAAGTTCACAAAGCGGTTTACAGGCAAAAAATAATAATAATAATAGATTCTGTCCTGGATCCAAAAGGAAAATGGATCTCCTTCTGCTGCTCACCTCTTTACCTGAGCTCAACAATATGGATCATCCTGCCTGTGGCTTTGGTAATGTATGGGGTGGTTGTGAAGCTGTTCCCTGGAGGGGATCCTAGCTCATGGCTGCTGCAGGAGGTAGTAGAGTTCCATGGGGCTTGCTGCTCAGTTGGAAATCCCTGTGTTGCTTTAAGGCATCTGCCGGCTGCGTTTGCAGCCGTGTTTGTTTCCCTTCCCTCTGTGGTAAGTGCTAACGGTAGCTGATCTCCTGCTTTCGAGTTGCCTGGGTAAGGGCTTGTTGTTTGTAGCTCCCTGGGTTCCTTACGCTGCTGTGGCCACGTGGTCGCCGCCATTTCACAGCTCCCACGGTGTTTTTGATTGCTGGAGAAACTCAGGCGCATGCAGCATGAGATCCCCTTCTTGCTGGGCAATCCTGCCTCATGGTGTGCCTGGGTGGGGGCTGGGCAGCACATGTGGGGGAAGATTTTTGGTTCTTCTCGCAGCAGGAACCATGCTGGCAATAATAATAATAAAGTTAAATGGCTCCCTGTCCCAAAAGGCTCACAATCTAAAAAAAAAGGCAGACCACCAGCAACACCCACTAGAAAGACTGCGCAGGAGTGAAGAGGGACAATTACTCTCCCCCTGCTAAACATAAGAGGAACATCACTTGCCTCTTGCCCAGGGAATATCTATGGATTCTGCCCATGACTGAACAAGGTGCATGCCCAGTTTCACTTACTCATTCCTTATTGTAGTAGTGACGTCTTTTAGAAATTAGATTCCAGGGCTCACCCAAAGTGCATAGAAAGATGTAGTTACTTGGTGGTAGAGGGAAATGTAAACTGCGTTCTCTTAGGGCCAGCGCTGTGCTTTTCTCGGTGCTCCTGTGCGGTGCCTCCTCTGCGTTGGTTGAAGCCGGCCGGTGCAGAGGTGGAATGAGGCGGGAGGGAGGGAGTGGGCGGGGGGAGTGTTCTTGGGTGGGTGGTGAGCGGGCCGGTAGGTGTGCCGGCCCAGGAGGGGGACAGGATCAGGATTCGGCTGTAAGGCTGAATCCTAGGCCCATTCCCCAAGCTGCGCAGCCCCAATTCGGACCTCGCTGTCTCCTTGGATCTGCGCCTGTTGTTTAGTGTCCTTGCGCTGGGGAGGCTCCAGCGTCTCTGAAAGTAGCACTGGATACAGCGGAGGCCCGCCAGCTTGCCTGATCCAGCGCTGCTTAGGATTGCGCTGCCCGTCTTAATAAATGTTGACTCAAATATTCACTTTGCCGTGGTGAACACAACAGCTATAGGAAGTTGTCCCTTTATTGGCTCTGAACTGGAAGTGAGGCAGGCATGAGCCTCCATCACCTTATGCAGGGGCCAGTTTTTGCATGCCACACCAAATGTTCAAAAAAAGTGATGTTTGCAGTAGCAAGCCAAAAGTTCCATCATGGGCATGGTGGCAGAACTAGCAGAACAGGCTATTTCAGCAGATGCCATGTGCCCATATATACAGGACACGAGTATTTCCCATTTCCATATGTATATCTTCAGCATTCTTTATTGAGATGCTGTAGGTTTTATACAAACGGGGGACGTGGTGACGCAGCGAGTTAATCCGCTGTTGCTGGGCTTTCGACCGCAAGGTTGGGAGTTCAAGACTGTGTGACAGTGTGAGCTCCCGTTGCTTGTCCCAGGTCCTGCCAATCTAGCAGTTCAAAATCACCTAAAATGCAAGTAGATAAATAGGGACCACTTCGGTGGGAAGGTAATGGCGTTCCGTGCACTACAGTGTAGAGTCATGCCGGCCACATGACCACGGAAGCTTGTCCTCAGACAAAATCACCGGCTCTACAGGCTTTGAAACGGAGATGAGCACCGCCCCCTACAGGCGGTCACAACTAGACCATTCGGTCGTGGAGAAACCTTTACCTTTACCTTAAGTTTTATAGGCCCTTCTGACTGTGCCGCCACCAGGAGAGGTGAGAGGGGCGGCGGCCAGGAAGAGGGTCGTCTTGGTGGTGGCCCCCCAACTCTGGAACAACCTCCCCTTAGAATTGAGAACTGCTCCCTCTTTATTAACATTTCGGCGGGGGCTGAAGACCTTTTTATTCCAAAAAGCTTTTAACTGTTGACAGGCTGGCTGGCTGGTGTGTTATATTTTATATTTATGATCCACAGGGTTTTTGGCTTTTTAAATTTTATTGCTGTGTTTTATTTTGCTTTATTATATTGTTTTAATACTCTTTTATATTGTTTTTTAATGTTAAATTATATATTTTTATGTAATGCCGCCTTGAGTGCCTTCGGGCATAAAGGCGGGGTAAAAATCTAATAAATAAATAAATAAATAAATAAATAAATAAATAAATATAGTTGTACCATACAGGTACCAAAATATCAGACTTTTACTCATAGGTTAGCTTAAAACCTTTTCCCACATTTTTTTTTTAAAAGAAATTCCTTATGTGACTCAGGGCACAATCCTACCCAGCACTGGAATGGCAAGGCTGGCCGGCCAGTGCCATATCCGACGCTGGGTTGGGGAGGCTGGAGCCTTCCCACAGCAAGGGAACGCAAGGGAAAGGCTCCAGCCTCCCCTATGCTCTCCTCAGATCTGCGGCCTCTAAATAGCAGGCGCAGATCCAAGGAGACTGCACGGCCCAAATCGGGGCTGTGCGGTCTCCCGAATGGGCTTAGGATGCGGCCGTATGGCTGTTTCCCAAGCCCGCCCACATCCCGCCTTCCCCCCGCCCACATTCTCCCTTCCTTGTCCAATCCCCGTGCCGCCTCAGTACGGAGCCTCCCGGGTGCCAGTTGCCTTTGGCCGATGCAGGAGAGGAGAGGTGCTCTCAGGCCGACACAGGAGTGGCAATCGGCACCCCCATGTCAGCACTCCTCCGCCCCTTGCATCAATGCTATGACATAGCATCGACGCAAGGAGCGCAAATGGGATTGCGCTGTAAATGCTTTCTCAACATTCCTTGGCAGATTCTGTATCAGAAAGGCCTGGATCGGGGCTGCATGGCTCAGGGACACGGTTTTGCATCCAGCATAACTGCCAGATCCCAGATCCTCCCTCTCCGGAGGCAACCCCGCCCATGGAAACACCCTCCTTCTGCCCCAGTCCACCCTCCTGCCTGCCTTCCCCGCCTCCCTGCATTGGCCCAACGATTCTCACTCAGGTGCGAACATGCTCTACAGCACATTCGCGACAGCGCTGGGCCGACGCAAATGGCTTGCGTTGGCCCAAGGGATGGTTGGATGGCACAGTTGATCTCCCCTTCCCCCCCATTCTAAAATTGCAAAATGTTGGACTGTTTTTTATTGATCGTTTTTCCTGTTTAATTTTTTTTATTTTATTAACACAACTGAACAAACTATATTATAACTGATAACTGATCATTATCAAATAACTGATCATTATTCGGATTATTGATAACTTTTCTTATATTGCTTTGTTTTTCCTTTTGGCACCACTGAATCTGAAAATGGCCCAGCAGCAAAAACATAACAGCACAGTGCCAAGTGTACACATTTGAAATGGACTGCAACCCTAACGCAAAATTCAGTGTCCTAAGGACACTGTTCTGTAGTCTAAACTGCTAATGCAGTTCCTATCAGGGTACACCCCAATCCTATCCATTCACCCCCTCTATGCTCCCATTCTGCCCTCCTGCCACCCCTCTCACCACTCCTGCTGAGTTACCTTTGTAACTCAGCGCTGAAAGTAGGCGGGAAGGTGCAAGACTTCCTGTCAGTGCTTCTGGGAGTGTACCAAGTGGCACCCTGTCACAGCACCTTTTGTAGCTGGAGCGGACTGCTTCATGGCAGTCAGTGCCAGCACAGGAGGCAGATTGGGCTCTTAAGGCATATTTATCTTAGTATGTGTACTATTCACCTGATGATTTTTTTTTTCAGGTTGCCAAGTCACAGTACTGAGATATATTGCACTAGGTGGAAAAACGAAGCAACACTGCCAAGGACAACTGCAATCCCTTAAGTATATTGGTTGCTTCGTCCTTCCCAACCCTCAGGTGAGGAACTTTATAACACTAATTACAATGTGATGTTTACAGAGGAAAATTGAGGATGAAAACACAGTAGGTGAAAGCAGATTTGACACTGGGGAATGCCCGTCCTCTTCTATAAACAAGAACGAACCTTAAATCCTAAAATTAAGCTCTTGGCCATTGATGTGTTTGCTTTTAACTTCAGGCTTGATCCAGCCACAGTTTCGAAGCCCCACTGATTTTGCTGGGAATGGGTTCAGTACATGCTTACCTTCCCAATTGTATTAACTTGTGGCTAGAACAAGTTTTGTTTGTTTGTTTCTTTGCATAGATTCAACGCATACACAAAATGAAGATGTACCTGTAAAATAATGGAATGCCACTACCACTGCAAAACTTGTAATCATGGGGGTGGGGGAGAACTGCAGGCAGTTTCACTCACCCTTTCACTGCCCCCTGCCCAGCTCAGCAAATTTTAGTGCACCCTAACAGCAGGGTGGTGTAGTGGTCCGGGAGACCTGGAAGAGTCAGAGTCAAATCCCCACTGGGGGTCCAACCCTATCCAAGTTTCTGGTGCCACAGCAGCTGCAATAAGGGAAGCAAACAAACATTTCATTACCTTGAGGCGGCCTCCATGACTGTCGCCCACACACAGAATGCAGCACACACACCCTTGGGTCGGCTACACCAGGGCTGGAAAATTTAATAAGATTTGGCCCTAAGACATGACTCTTCCTGCATGACCTTGGGCCAGTCACTATCCCTTAGCCTCACATACCTCACAGGGTTGTTGTGAGGATAAAAGGAGGAGAGAAACTATGTGTACACTCCCTGTGATCTTTAGCTGAAGGATGGTATAAAAATGTGAAAAAATAAATACAAATAAATAATACCAGCAATAAATAATAAACAAATATAAATACTGTAAATGCTCTTTGTAAGATTCACGTTTAGTCTTTTTATAGTACTTAGAAGCATCGTGCTTCAGTTAAATTGTTTTAAAATGAACACCCACTAAAAAGTGATTATCCCAGCATGCACAGAGGTCAGACAGACAGAAGGGTTTGGGGGGCAATGTAGGAGTGGATGGATGGAGGGTTCCTCTAGCACTTTAGGCCCACTTGCAGAAGGACTTTGCCCTCTCATTTTGCCAGCTATTGTGAAGGATCTCTCGAAGGTTCATAAATACGAATCAATCCGTTCCAGTGACAGATTCCCCCCCCCTCCAGGAGCACTAATCTCTCTGTGCCCAAAATGAAGAACTTCTATTTCCCGCACTTGAGGGCGCTGTTTCTAGTTGAAAGATTTTTCCCCGGTTCTTATTTCAAAATATAAGGGGGGAAATCTCTAGACTAAATATTCTTTTGTGGAATAGACAGCACAGTCAAAGAACAAATGGCTGTGGGAGTGCTCTAACAGTGTCATCCATCTTACACACAACGGCACCAGTAATCTCTCCAAAAGCAGATGAGAAGCTTGATAAGGAGATGCGCTTCACCAAAGGTGCCACATGCTCACTCCTGACAATAAATGTAACAGGACTCTAGCAAACCTGTAGCAAGTCCAGGACACCCCAGAAGACCACGTGCATGTGAATTGTCAGTTCCAGGTTGTTGGGGCTGCTGGGGCACTGGGTCTCCCATGGTATCCCCACCCGTCCCCAGATGGCATTTTGGGTACTGCCACTGCCACCAGTACTGAGGGCTCTGGGATCAGCTTGGCCAGGTGAGTGTGCTCACTGTCCTACCCTGACTCTACCACCCCACATGCAGAACAAGAGGTCAAAGTTCACTGTGAATCTCACTCAGCCTGAGGAGTATCAGTTTTAAGTCAGGACTCTGACTTTCTAACACAGATTGAGCATCCCTAATCTGAAATTCCAAAATCCAAAATGCTCCTGAATCCAACGCTTTTTGTTCTCGTTTGTTGCTGCTGTTTAACAACTGATGCAAGATATTCTGGTGAGGTTACTATGCTGTTTAGTTCCCCTGGACACATTTTTGTTTTCTGTATTAATGGCATGTCTTATGTTTTACTGTTAAGATACTTATATATTAATAAGACATATAAGAGACATATAATGAGATATCTTGGAGTACCATCCCCAAAATATCTCATTATATATATGTCAATATTCCAAAATCTGGAAAAAAAATCCAAAATCCAAAACACGTCTGATCCCAAGCATTTAGGATAAGGGATACTCAAACTGTGTAGATCAATCTGAGAAGCTACATTCTGACAGGAAGGAACCCCGATGGATTCTTCCTCCTTGTAGTGAAGAAAAAAGATGAGAACTATGAGGGACTGGGGATCTGGAAAATTTTATTTATGGGAATATTGGGAAATGATAAAGTAAAGGGATCTGAACAGCATTTATTTAAAGCTATGATGTTAGCTGCCCATGCGGTTATTACATATGGGTGGAAGGATGCATCAAAATGGACTTTGGAAAGATGGAATTTATATTTGTATCATTGGATACAATCAGATATTGTGTCAATATTGAGACAGGATAGGGCATGGGATGAAAATAAGTTAGAGATACGAAAGAAATGGTTGGGATATATAAGTTGGGTAAGAGGAGGGGGGGCAACAATGATATTTTAGTAAAGATCCAAAAGGTGTGCTTGTGGTTGCAGGTATAAATTTAGAGGGTTGCTTCTTCTTTGCGTTAAGGGGGGGTGGGAATATATAGGGGGTAAATGATGTTTATGTATTATGATGTTAATATAAAAGAAATTGATATGTAAATATATAATGCATCAATAAAATAAAATAAAATAAAATAAAATAAAAAGGTTTGGGGGATAGGGGGCAATGACTAGGCACCAGACCAGACCTTCAAGGGGCCAGATTATAATTCAGGATGCTGGGTGTCAGACTTCAGACTTGGGACAGACTTGCAACATAGGGTGCCATGTTTTTTATCATATGCAGGCATACCCCAGAATCTGCTGGGGTTCCGTTCCAGAGCGCCCGGTAGATACCTGAAACCTGGGGACACCTTTTTAAAGAGAGGAGAACCTCAGTGGCTTTGTTGCAACAAGGTAAAAAAAAGAGATTTGTTTAATGTTTCCCTATCTGTTTAATAGGCGTCCCAGTATCCATGGAATCCATGGATATAATAACTGAAACAGTGGATATCAAATCAGTGGATACTGGGGCACGTATGTTCATTCTCTCTCTCTCTCTCTCTCTCTCTCTCTCTCTCTCTCCACCACCACCACCCCACACACTGCTTTTTGGGGTCTCCTTTTTCTTGGCATTCTGTTTTTTTTAATCCTAAGAAAACAAAAAAGAAAATGGTGGTGCTGGAACCCACCTGAGACTGGAGTGTGACCCACTACTTGAAGACCAGTTCCTCAGAATACTTGGAATTCTCAAATATTTCACCTTGCAAACAGTAAACTTGAGCAAGTGCACATGTTTAATAAAGCATTTCACTCTGCAGCAGACCTTGCTGTGACCTAAGCTGGACACAGCCTTGTTCTTCCTCCTGCCCACCACTGCAAACCAGGAGAAGGATTGTCAATCACCTAAAACAGTGGTTCTCAAACCATTTAGCACCAGGACCCACTTATTAGAATGGCAATCTGTCTGGGACCCACCAGAAGTGATGTCACGGCTGGAAGTGCCATCATTGTGATGCCAGGACCTGCTGCTTTCCTGAGAATGCAGCAATAAATTGGGTTATCTCTCAGCCATTTTCCAATAGCAAAGTGAATCAGAAAGGGGAAAAAAGCCTATGTACAACCTGGACAAAGCAAAACCACCACATAGCCCTCCCCTTTTCAGCAGCCCATCTTCCCATATTTTCATTATGGCTGTTCTAGGTGCTTCGTGATCCACCTGAAATTGTCTCCTGACCCACTGGTGAGTCCCGATCCACAGTTTGGGAGTCACTGACCTAAATGTCTGCAGCCTACACTGCTGTGTAAAGCTTGGTGGGTCACATGTTATGTAGGATGTTTCAACAGACAACTGGGGGAATTATCCTGCCAGCTCATAGCACAATATTTAGCTATAGAAACCACTGCGATCTTTGGGTTCATCCACCATAAACCTCACAACTGTGCCAGCTTCACAAATCTAGGCTTCTATATTGGGTGACAATGCAGTACATCCAGAATAAAACAAACGTGTGCATTTTATGAAAATGTGTCTTTTCTTCCCCTTTGGCACTTTGCCACTGTCCCCTCTCCCTGTTCATTTTACCCCCGTTACAGCTGTAAGTAAATAAATGACAGGCTGCAGCCTATCATCAGCTGACAGATCGTCTTGCATCAGGTCTGAAAAAAACAGAGGAACTTGTCATCTGTCTGGTCCAACTCACAGTCTCTGTCAGCTTCACTGCATTCGGGTTGCATGTCACAGTCATCTGAGCGAGCTGAATGTAGCAGTGTAAACATCAGCTTGGGAGCCAAATCAATCAAATGTATGACTGCAGCCGCACAGGAGGGCTGGGGCTGAAAAAACAGCCACAGAAAGGGGTCTCCCTGTGTTCTTCAGTGGGCTGCTACTGACAGCTAATATTTAATACCTTTTTCAATTCCTCTCCTGTTTGATTGGGCTTCAAGTGGCAATGAGCGGCAAAAGGGGAAAGTGAGAATTAAACAGCTGCTCAGTCCCAGAAAACCGACTGTAAGGACCGAGCATGTCAGAGGCCATGTTCTGCCTTTCTTATGCAAAGCTTTGGCATGCCTGCCAGCCTAGAAGGATCTAAGCAGTACAGGAAACTTTGGCAATTGCGAAAAACCCAGAACTGGCAAGAAGATTTTGCAGGTAGTACAGAACAATAGTATAAATTTGATCCATTAGAAACTATTGGGCCTGCCATCCAGGTAGAATGGAATGATATTGATGATTCCTAGCTCAATCACAGCTCAATCGAATCTGGTTTATAACTACCAGCCACAGTGAACTGAGCTCTCTTAAAGCCCATCTTCTGCAGGTCTATGCATAGGATGAAGTGTTCTACATCAGACAGGCAGCGCAATCCTAAAAGGTGTGCAACGTTGATGCAATGGTGTTGCATCAGCGCTGCACACCTAACACCGATGCCGCTCGGCACCCCCATATTGGCGCTAAAGCAATGGGCGCCTAAACTGTCTGGTGCAAGGATGGTGCCATGTTTGGATGGGGGGGAATGGACGGGGGAGGGCAGTTCTGGGAGGGACGTGGGTGGGACTAGGCAGGACGGCAGATGTGCTGACTCGGGAGGGAGGCGGGCCTTGGAATGGGCCATAAAGCTGAATTCAAGGCTTCATCCCGAGGCTGCGCAGCCCCTATTTGGGCTGCGCTGTCTCCTTGGATCTGTATGGCAGGCGCAGATCTGAGGAGCACATAGGGGAGGCTGGAGCCTCCCATCCAGTAAAGGCGCAAACATGT
Source organism: Lerista edwardsae (assembly GCA_029204185.1). NCBI lineage: Eukaryota > Metazoa > Chordata > Lepidosauria > Squamata > Scincidae > Lerista > Lerista edwardsae. Next base: position 10,748,972 of record JAJKFI010000019.1, on the reverse strand, counting down.
CCTTGCTGCGAGAAGGCTCCAGCCTCATCTATATTGCGCTGGATTTGGCACAGGCCGGCTGGCCTCGCTAATCCAGTGCAGTATAGGATTGCGCTCTGAAAGTAGGGATGAGCATTATTTAATGCTTCATTACATTAAAGGAATATAAAAAATCACTTCTCTACAAGGAGAAAACCAGCACTGCAGGGCGGATCACCTGGAACGGTTTCCCTTGCTATGAACATTTTTTTCTTTCAGGGAGGCTTTTCTTTTTCTTTCCACACGTTCATCTAACCGCAGGTTGGCTCTTAACCAGTCCTTCATAACAGAAGGAGCTATAAGGCTGATGTCACTATAAGCAATAGATGCTCTAAATATCAGCGGCGCAATCCTAACCTGGAGTTACGCCGGCACAGTTAGGCTGCCAAAGTTTGACCGGCACAAGGGACACCATAAAGCACGTTTGGACCACTCTGGGTGTCAGGGAGGATGGCGTACGTCTGTGTGCTTGCCTCTCTGACTCCAAGAGTGGTCCAAATGTACTTTACAGTGTCCCTTGTGCCAGCCAAACATTGCTGGCATAACTGTGGTTATGGTTAGGATTGTGCCCTAACCTATCCAGGTTAGGATTGTGCCCTGGGAGTTATTCAAGAAAAGTTAATCACAGCAACTAACTTTTCTCATTGATTTAAATGGTGCTTAGTCATGACTTTCTCCAGCTACAGCCCATATTGAAGGAAGGCTGCATTTTTGAAAACTAGCAAACAAAATGATTGAGTTTCAGTTTCATGCTATTGCACTATCAGAAATACTTTTTGGAATATACTTGTCAGAGGGAATTTACCCGGCTTTACACTCCAGAGGGAATTCTTGTGTGATGCAGGATTTCAGATGACAATCGAAGAGCCGCAGAATCACAATAAGAGATCAAATAACCTGAGAATCATCTTTACCTTCTTTTCATCAGCTACTGAATTGGCTTGAAGGACTGAGGAAGTTCATGGCAATGCCCATGACGATGCCAATGATAAAGTGTTGTTTTCAGCCAGCCAAAGTGGCATTTCTGGGAATATTTTTCAGGCCGGTTCCAAACGAATTGAGTTCGGTGCACTAAATAAATAATGTCAGGGGAAAAAAATGTTAGGAATAATGCCAACACAATAATGACTTTGTAGCAGTTATAGAAAGCTCTTTGAAGGGTAACAAAAACTTTAGGCCAAACAAAAGCAGACTGTTTGGTTTGCTCCGCATGGTATGCTTAAGCAATGTACTGTTTGAACAGCCTGTGGGAACTTAAGCTGCTTCTCTGGGGCAGCCGCAAGGAAAACAACTGACCAGGTTACAGGTCCATTATGGCTGCATTGGTGTGAGCGATCACTTCCCAAAACATGCACACAGATCCCATACAGACGGCCCAAATAGATTCACATTTTTAGATTACACAGAAACTGCTGTGGAGTCCCTTGCTGGGAATGGCATACCCACCCACCCTGCTGGGACAATGGAGTTATTATTACATGGAGGGGCCATGACGTCACAGACTTGAAGCCATGGGTATATCTCAGATCATTGCCGCGAAGGAGGATTGCCGCCACGGCATCACGAATAAAAATCTCCCTGCCCGTGTGGTAAAGTTAATCTCAACGTCTCTAATCATGCCTGCGTCAAAATAAGTCTGTCAAAGCAGTGCAATCCGAGTTTAAATAGACAGCAAGCGGCATTTCATCTGGTATGTTCAGTAATATAATTACGCGGAATTAAACCTTGGAATTGCATATTAACTCATAATTAGGTTACCAATGATATTTCTCCACGATCACACGTTGTTATTTTGGTAAGTTTTTACTTCAGGAGTAAACAAATAAGTCCTAAACATCATGCGAAAACCCATTTGAAATGCTTGGAATCAGCATTGTTTTGGGTGTATTTACGTCACTGCTAACCCCGCCCACTAGCTTCACTTTCTGCTCATTCAGATAACAACCGGGGGTTGGCCGTGACAGATCACAAACTCTGTGCTGAGTCCTCCTATGCTAAAAGGTCTGAGCAGTCTGAGCACCAGCATTTTTGAAGGCCATGGATTTCAATGTGTTCTGTGGTGCTTTTGTGTTCCTTGGGTGGTTTTCCTGAGTGAAATACATCACAAATCGCCCCCAGATCCCAGAGACACAGCTTGCCAACACCCCAGCTTGATCTCCCCCTGCAATGCGTCCATGCAGGAAATGTGCAGCCTCGTTCCGGGGGTCCCTCTCAAGACCAAACTAAATGATTCTCAGATTGCATTGGAGTCTGCACGTTGTTGTTGGCTACATCCAAATAGTAGTCACACAGGCACCTGATCCAGATTTGGGACTACTGCAGGAAGGTTTTCACCTTGCCCCCTCCTTCACAGTCTTAACCAGATTGTACACACACACATGCATGCAGGGCTGTCACTTGACCCATGAGGACAGCTCCCACTAGCGCCAATGAGTTAAAGAGCAGAGGCCCAGAGGCATATTTAGGGTATTGTGGGGGGGGGCAGTCTGGACACAGTTGGGCAAAAAACCTGGAGCGTTTTTCAGCCCCCCTGCCCTCCCCTGTCCATTTTTGGCTCTGAAATGGCACAGGCACAGGGGCAGGGTGGCGGCGCTAGGGGCGCAGTTATGCAGAGGGCCATATCATGATGTCGCCCTGCCCAGGCGCAGTAAGAGCCCATTACGGCTCTACAGTGGCCTGCCACAGGGGTGCCCAATTTGAACTGAGGCTCTGCCAAAGACAAAGAGTAAAAGCCTCCCTCCATGATCTCGGGCTACGTAAGGTCCTGCGTGGCTGCTATTAGGACTTTTCTGCCAACAATGAGAACATCTCTACAGGTGATGTTTTCTCGTTTCTCAGTCCTGCACTCCAAGAGCCAACCTAGAGGTGATGTTGATCATGTTAGTGGCCTTTGCATGGGGCATGTGAGATCAGGATCAGGACCCCAGTGAAGAGGAAGGTTTTCAACCCCTTGCACCCATACCATGGTCCCTCCAGATGCTATTTGTCTCAGGAAGGAAGGTTGACACCAGTTATGAGGAGAGCATTTTTGATAGAAAGGCAACAAGGAGGCTTGTTTGTGCACACATACACACATCCCAAAGAGCACTCGAGACACCAAGTCGGGAGAATGGGCCACTTATATTAATTTATTTACAAGCAGGAAAACATAGAAACTTGAGATCTGCAGCTCTTGCAGCTTCTTACTGCCGCAAAGCAAGCATGGCGGTGAGGACATACAAGGGGCGCCAGACACATCTGGCCCTTGGCCAGGTGTTAAACACCTGACTCCAAGCCTATTCTGGCGACGACAGCTTATCTCAGCCAACCACACGAGGGGGCCGAGTACTGCGTAGGACCACCCCATGCCACTGAGCCTTTGAGGCAGCTCCTCCAATCCAGGCTCGGGACAACCCGTCCTTTCCCTCGCGGCACTGGGCCACTGAGGAGTGGAAGGGGTTACCCTGCCCTTGCTGACCTCGAGGTGCACGCTGAAGGGGCCGGTTCTTGCCTTTGATCCTGCACTACCTGCCAAAGAAAGTGAGCAAGATATTAATGAGTTCAAGAAAAGGAAACAACCAGCCCAACAGTCTGAGGTAGGCGAAAAAACTATCCACCAATGGCCAATCAGGTGAACAGAAAAATTCCTACCCGGCCCCAACAGGCGACCAGTAAAGCTCAGACTGCTCAAAGGGCGGGTGGGCAGGTATCAGAGCACAGCATATGATCCAGCATGCAAGAGAGCAGAGTGCTGGCCCCTTAAATTCCTTCAAGCCCCGCCCTCTGCTTCCTCCTCTCTCCTCCCTCAACAGGGAGGAGGGATCTCGTGCTCATGGGTACGACCAACCAAATTTCGATCCTTGGGCTATTTGCATTGGATTGGATAAAGCCATATAAAATGCTTTGTCTCTCCCTCTCCTGCCCAATCCACAAACTGTATACTGATCTCCCTGCCACACACATCTGCTATAATGAACATGCAAGGGCCGATGACGTATTGAAGACCATAGTTCGTTTGGCCCTTGCTGTCTTTAATGAAAGCATATGGAACAGCCCAACATGGCCCCAAGAAAGGAACACCAGGCAAACCTGCTAAGTGCCACATCCATTTCCCTGCAAAATTCAGCATGTTTAACTCACTCTCCTGTCTATCTCACACATACACTTCAACAAGATTTCATATGTGATTTCATCCTCACTTTCCCACAGCCCCCCTTTTTCTTTTGTGACATTAAAAACGATCCAACACAGCTCATTGGCTGCCTGCCTGAGAGAGCTGCCCCATCCACAATATATATATTGTTTCTCCCCGCCCCACTGGCAGCTATATGCCTAGCTTTCTCATAAGCTGAGCCAATAGGTCACCTGACCAATGCCTAACTTCCCCTCAGGTGTGTTTGTTCACCTGGCTAATCCTCATAGACAAGGTCATCCGTTTTAGTTGGGAGCTCCTCGGTGTAAGCATGCTTACTTGACACGTAGCTTACAGGTGTGTATTGATAAAGTTTAATAGAAATAATGAAAGTGACAGTGTTGGTCTGCTTACTCACCACAAGTCCTTGAGAGCTATCCATCAAGTTAGATTAGGGCAGAATTAGAGCCTAACTCAGGAGAGAGCCCACTGAAATGCGTTTGGCTTCATTGCCCACAAGTTCCCTGCCTTTTCATAGGAACGGGTTGCAACTGCAATGGGAACTCCTAAGGGCCCAATCCTGAAGCCCTTAATGCCGGCGGTATGCGCATACTGCCGGCTAAACGTATAAAGAGCATGCTGCAAGGCATGTTTGTTGCACTGTGGGAGGAGGGAGCATTAGCGCTGGGCCAGCGCCAGTCAGCACTGTGTCTCAGCACCAAACAAGAGGCCAGCTGGCGCCCCAGCAGTGCCGGCCAGTGGTAAGTGCTTTTCAGGGGAGAGGTGGCAAGGGGGCAGAGCTGGGTGATGATTAGGCACATGCCTCCAATGCCAGATTCTATATCCAGCTTTGAGCTGGGCTGCCCTACGTGGGGCCATTCAAATCTGCACCACCATTTTGGCGCCACTGCCCCTTTGGGCATCGGGCAGCTTAGGATTGGGCTGTAAATCATGGTGGTAACAATAAAATATGAGGCGCATAGCCCACAGAAGAAACTGTCCAGCCAAATGGTGGCAAATCAGGTGGTAAACCAGGCGTAAATCTAAATAACATTCACAGAAAGTACCTATAAGTGATAGTTTTGGCCAAATTATGTGGCCAATTATGTGGATTGGCTCATTTGAGCAGCACACAGTTTGAAACAGTTAAAAGGTTTAATTCAATATTTTCCTTACTTATAATCCCATCTGTAAGGGAAAAATGTACTATTTTCCCACATGGTCTTAGTAACACATATTTTGATGTTAAATATTAAACAGCCTGTGAGAATATACAGAAGTATTCTTAAGGTCATAGGAAATGTATTTGTTTTCTGACAACAGAACCAAGATTTCCAAGCCTTTCATTGAATGGCACCTTTGTTCGTACACTACAGTCCATTTTTCACATGACTGGCTTTGGTGGTTAACACACATTTTGAACATTTTTCACCCTGATTCAGCTAGAAGTGTACATAAGTGGGAACACACTTCTTCATGTGCTGTCTTCAATGGATGAGGAATACCAAATGCACACCACTACCGTATTCCTGGTTCCTCTCTCCCATCCATCTGCAGAAGCTATATGCAGAGATTGGAGGCCCTGTTAAAAAGCAATAATCACATCTATCAACTGTTTGGAAGGTGGAGTATGAGGGAGGTCAGCTGGATTTAATCCCCCAGCTTCCTCTCCCTGTCAAAGAGCTTGTTGATGCAATTACTGCTCTGAGTATGAGGCCCATAAGTCATCAAGTCCTTGGTATGTTCTCTGGATGTTATGATTTTTTTTTCTCCTATGTGCATTTCTGAAATTACAGTGATACATCGCCTTTGGTTTCCAGAAGCTTCCATGCACACACAATGTAACAGGGGGAGGGCCCCCTCTAGGGAGCATTGCAAAGCTATATTTTAATTCTAGGTAGCTTGTTGGCAGTGATGTAGCTACTTATGGGGCGGGGGGCGCAGCACCCCAGATGCCAATCTCAAGGTGGGGGTCACCAAATTTTGAAAATTGCATATTTATGGAATACTACCATCATGCTGTATACCATTGGATGTGGAATTTCACCTGGAATTCAATGAAAAAAACAGAGTGTAATATCTATTCTAGCAAAGGTTATGGCCAAAAAATTAAAAACCAAAAATAAAACTCCTTTTGTAAAAATTGAGGTTTTTAAAATCGTGGTTTTAAGGAATAGTACCATCATGCTGTGTACCATTGGATACAGAATTTCACCAGGAATTCAATGAAAACACCCGGAGTGTAATATCTTTATTCTAGCAAATGTTATGGACAAAAAAAGCAACCCCAAAATAGAAGTGTCATAAGCAGGGGTGTCAAGCATATAGCCCATGGGGCTGCATTATGAGTCCATGAATTTTATCAAGGGTGTGTCAAAAATGTATGGGCCCCAGGGGCAAAATGACCTAGCTATGCCACTGCTTGTTGGAAAAGGATATGCATAGCAGCAACTCTAGTAGCAGCTGTTTGCCTTCTCTACTGGTTGTCAAGCATGCAGAGCACTTCAACTGCTCCTCAATCTTCATAAAATACAATTATTATCCAGTATTGTGAAGTTTCTGTTCAGTTAACCCTCACAACAAAAGAATAGTGTGTGGAAATGGCCCTCTGGCAATGCATCACTTTAAGAAATGGACTGGGGGGTAGTATTTGTTTGCCTAACTTTGTTGTCTTGGAGACAATAATGGCCTTGGTCCATTGATCTGTGTTTGTGTTCGTATTTCAGCCTGCCTAGTAAGTAGGGTTGCCTTCAGATCCCTTGTTGTATTAAATTCCCTCTAACTACTGTGTGCTTCGGGGGGAAAAAATGGAAAATATGGCTCCTTATTTCCCTTCAAACCTGCTATGTTCACCACATTTTCCATGGTGTGTCATGCATGTCCTACTGGGCCACGTGAGTCATGTCTATAGCAACTTGGGATCCACTCAAGACTTAGCAGTGTAGTAAGTCAGAAAATCTGAAGAACAGCACTCCAGAAAAATGGCTTGGTGGAACAATTTTCCTTCTTCCTCCTTTCGAGAACACCCCCCCCCCCGATCTACTATGAAAGAGTTCCAAAGGAGGCTTGCAAAAAACCAGCTTTCCCCCAAAATTTGCATGCCTTGGTTTAGTAATATCCAACATAATGAAAATAACTTCTTTCCCCCTCATTGAGTCATAGTCTGCAGGTACATTTTTGTCTTCTCATTAGAATGTCAAATATAATTCTTGAATTTACTTTTTTATGTGATTTTATTATTTTATATAAGTGCTTGGAGCATTGAATATAGTTTCTCTCTTGAAAAGTTATTTGACAACCAGATGGTAGCCAACAGGAGTAATAATAATATTAATAATAGTAGTTGGGTGTGAGAAAATCACAGTTGGATCTCTTAGCTTTCTTGAATATTGAAAACTGCCATGGGTGGCAGGTTAAAGAGTTTGATCTCACACCAGCTGAACAAGCTCATATACTTCGGGCACAGTCCTAACCTGGAGTTAGCCAAGCACAGTTAGGCCAGCAAAGTTTGGCTGGCACTAGGGCCACCATAAAGTGCATTTGGCTCACCCTTGGAGTCAGGGAGGATGGCGCACATCTGTGTGCTGGCCTCTCTGAGAATAGTCCAAACACACTTTACAGTAGCCCTTGTGCTGGCCAAACTTTGCTGGCCTAACTGTGCCAGATTAGGATTATGCTCTCAATCTGATGGTGCCAGCCTCTGATTCCACACTCACATCCTAACTTAGCTATGAAGCTCCCTAGATCACTCATGATGTCTCAGGCCAAGCCTACTACATCGAGCTGTTGTGAGGATAAAATGAGCACAGTGCCCATTATGTCTGGATGCCACACTGAGATCCTGATTTGAAAAACGTCCTGGAAATGACAAAAAATTAAGTGACTCATGCATTTCATTAAATAAATAGAAGGTGATGGCAGATATCAATTACCTTGGGGGGAAATTCTCAAAAACACTGGCCCTTCTCTCTGGAGACATTAGTGTGCTCCAGTAATTTGCCCACGGAATTCCTTATTCAACTCGACAAGTACAGTCCTTTGTTTGCAAGGAGATCATCCCTTCATGGAGATGCACAGGGAAGGCTCTCCAGGCTGGGCTACTCTAGGTCCCATCAGTTCCCATGATTACAAGGAATGGGAGTGAGAATAGAATCTTTGCACAAGCTTTCATAGTACTTGGGCTTCCAAAATTGTGTTTTCAGAAAACATTTTCCCTCAGAAAATGACTTTTTTTTTTTAGCTTTCTCTAAAATCCTTTTAGTTGGATCATTATATTCCTCATAACCTGGTAATTTCTTTCAAGGCTTTAATACACACCTTTCAATAGTGGGTATGAAAGTGTCGGCTTGAAAGCCTATTGTCTGTTATATGGAGAATTACATAGGATTTTACAGAGTTTTCCATGGCAGGATTACAGTCCTGTGATAACTCAATGCTGTGCACTTAATAGTATGTTTCTCAGTGCTAAAGGGGGGAAATCTCCTTTTTTATGCAAAATAAACTGATAGTTATTGGTTACAGAATATAAACATAATTGCAAAAACCTGGAGAGCATCTGAAATTCAGAGCACAATCCTAACCTAGTGTTAGGGTGGCACAGTTAGGCCGGCACAAGATCAAAACTCAGGGAGTCCTAGCCTGGAGTTAGGCCAGCACAGTTGGGCCAGCAAAGTTTGGCTGGCACAAGGGCCACCGTAAAGTATGTTTGGACCACTCTTGGAGTCAGAGAGGCCAGCACACAGACGTGCGCCATTCTCTTGGAGAGTGGTCCAAACAGCCTAACCCCAGGTTAAGATTGCACCCTCAGTTTCATATCCACATGCAGTGTTGGAGTACCAACAACAACTGTAATAACAATAATCCTAAAAGCTAAACTGATAACATGAACGTTCATGTAAAAGTGTCATAGTCACATATGGTAAAGATCTCAGATATGAAGAAAAAATAAAAATTGTAAAGGAAAGCACATTTTAGGACTGAACTGTAATCAATGTGTGGGAAAACATGTGGTTCTCTGTTCCTGATGTTATTAAAGCATTCTTAGGAAGTACCTTGTCCTTCCCCCTCGGCTCTTCTTTTCTTTTTCAAAGAATGTCACATACTGACATTCTTTTGTGGTAATGTGTGTAGGCTGAGTTGCTGAAGACTTCTGGATCTATTATGAAACTCCCTTTTGTCCATATTATCTCACAGCTGCAGGCTTTAATCAAAGATTATTAGATACAGGGATTTGCGTCAAGCATCTAAAACATCATTTCTTCCAAGAACTTGTCTATTGTTTTGGAACTTTAAAATTTGAGGCAATAAGGCTAATCTCAGTTTTTCCCCAAAATGAATGTAATGTCCAGTAACCTAAAGGGGCAAGGGGAAAATTGAGGAAGACTCAAAGTGCACAAGAGTTGATTCCAGAAAGTAAATAATAACTGCCTTTTTGCTTAATTCTGTAGTTTTCAAACTATGCTTCTAGGAACCTTGGGATTTCTCAGAAACTTATTAGAGAGTCCTTATTAAGAAAATCTCTAATGGCTGATAAATTTCTCCCAAAGGAAAATTTTTTCCACTACTATTGTTATGTGCTCCAACACACAATGTTGAGGGGTGGCTGGTGTGTTCTAGGGGGCCCATTCAATTCAGTGGCAGCGTGGTAATCCAGCCAATCTAGAGCCGTTTGCAAACTGGGGATGAAATAATACATCACATTATGCATGTGCTTTCTAATGGTAGGCTTCTTCTTTCTTAACTAATTGGCCAGATTGAGATCCTATCCCCATTCCATCTCCCTTACTCTCCTTGGACTTATACCATCAAAATAGCTGGCACTGATCCAAAGAGACCAAGCAGGAAGTGGAGACTTACCCCAAGGTGAGGGAATGAATGAGAAGGCCTCCATGACTGCCCCACAACTGCAGGATGCAGCTTGCACTCGTTGGCACACCGGCATCGGTGCTGGGGGGTTTAGTTAGGATTAGGGCCTTAGACTGTTTTATGATCACAGTTCTTTTTAAATTTTATATCGGGTGGCCAACTCACGGCATGGGTGCCACCAGTGGCATGCAGACACTTTCTGAGTGGCACACGTAACGTCACCATACATTTTTGAAATACATGTAAATAACAAAGAAAGTACAGCGGTTTACTGTTGTCTTGATTTCTTTGCTACTCTTTTCACAGCATGCCTCCAAGTTTCTAACATTGCAATGGGTGCTCTCAGGGTTGCCTCAACTACTCTAGTCAATTTGCTCTGATTTGAAAATGAGGAAAAGGGCAGGAAAAGAATGATGGACAGGAGAGGCAAGCCAATAAGGTGGGTAATGGTGAGCTCCATTCCGCTAACTGGGGGAGGGGTCACTTGTTTACCCAAGAAGGCGAGATTGGTGGAGCACTGAAGAGGCAGGGGGCAGGTTGTAGAAGGTGGTGGAAGCTGAGTGGGGCAGCGCAGAAATGGCCCATGAGATCAGCAAAAAGTGGCCTGGCTGGCAGAGGTATCAAATTCAGACAATCATCCACAAAGAGATCCCAGCTAAGATAATCTTTGAAAATGAGAAGGTGGATAGGGGAGGGGGGCTGGGTTGTGCAGAAGGGCAATGAACACACCTTATATGGACCTTGGAGTGAGTCCTGCTGGACTGGACTAAAAGTCCATGCGGGCCACCTTTGGGCCTCATCAGCAGTCAGCCAGGTGCCTTTGAAAAGCCCCAAATAGGCAACAGCACTCCTGTGTTTCTAGCTCTATGTTTTCTCTATGTTTCAGAGATATACTGGTCTTGAATTTGGAGGCTCTATTTAGCTATTGCGGTAAATGCTTAAGGTGGAGTGGCACGTTCAAGATTCTCTACATAAAAAGTGGCACATGGTTCGCTGCGGGTTGGCCACCCCGTTCTACAAACTGACTTTATCTAACTTTTCCACTTGAGTCTACAGAAGTATGATCAATACTCAAACTTTTTCTCTTCTTGCTTGTGCTTAATTACATACATCTCCCATTAAGATACTATGAAAGTGCTTGTAATCTTCTTTAATCCAAAACCCTTTGGGTAATGTACGAAGTGGGATTTAAAGTCTTTTTTTCCTCCTTTCCAGTCATTCGTACCTGCTTTGCTAAGAGCAGTGTAGTGTGTCAACCAACATTCCCCCATATGCACACATGCACAACCCTTCATGGATTTAAGTGTATAATTCTCATGTCACCCAAGGGATTTACTTTTGCAAGGAGGGAAGAGGTCTGTTGGATACATCTTAATGCCTGAATCATTTTTTGAAAAATTGCTTATGCAAATGAGAAAGAGAAGCATTAAGCCACATACCTCAGCATCTAGTGCAGAATTTCAGAGATTTACCAATATAACTTTGTTCGTTTTCAGTTTGATGCAGTATTCTGGCTTTGCCCTGATGGAAAGTTTGGGTTGTACTAGATGTTGTGTATTTGTGGTAATTATAGCAGAGTTGGAGGCTCGCGGACCCATTC
>JAJKFI010000019.1:10671475-10730728 GCA_029204185.1 Lerista edwardsae | reverse complement strand
TCTCTCTCTCTCTCTCTCTCTCTCTCTCTCTCTCTCTCTCTCTCTCTATATATATATATATATATATATATATATATTGGGTTGACTAGTTTGGGTAGCCACCTCATACAGGAAAATACATACTGAAACCATTGGTGGAATATTAGGGTTAGAGACTACTTCTGCTTTTGTGCCATCTTTCTTTGTCCTTAACTCATGCTCTTGTCAGTGCAATCAAAACCACGGGCTGGAATAGGCAGGCTGGCATGCCTGCCCCATATCCAGCCCAAGGCTTGGATGTGCTGCCACACTATCCAGGGAAAGGGGCACTTATTCTCCTGGGTAGCACACAGCAGCCCCAATGGGCTCTTCCACCAAAATTGGTGGTGCAACTCCAAGCAGCCAAATTGGGGCCTCCTGGGCTGCCCAAAGGCTGAATCCTGCTTCCTCCCCCTCTCTAGGCCAGGCGATCCACACCCCTCCCCCACTTTCCACCCCCCCTGCCCTGTTCCTCCCTTCCCTCTGCTCCGTTCTGTCTCCTGCCACTGCCTGCTACAGGAGAGCAATGTAGTAAACTAGTATGCCTTTTTCTCCTACTTGTGTGATTCTCAGTTGCAGGTGGTGGGCCACGTAAGAAACAGGATTCTGAACTAGATGGGTCCTTGCTCAGCCAGCAGGGCTTTTCTCATGTCCTTATGAGTACTGGAAAAATCCATGCCATGTGATTATGCTGAATGGATAGACTGGTCCTCAAGCAGTTAGACTCTATCAGTTATCCACAAATGGAGAAAAATATATCATTTCCCCACTCTTTAAAAATACTTTCCAAACAAGGGGAATCTTGAGTATGTGTACCAAACATTGATTGCAAGGAACAGTGAATTAAACTGTTTGCCATACCCATTGAAAGATGAGCAAGAAACTGTGGGTTCATATTAGAGCCAATCTAAGTTTAATATTAGATGCTTTTAAGTGGAAGAACAGCTGAACCATGAGATCTGTTACAGAAGGAATGTGGATTTTTTTTTGCCCGAAGCTGTATATAAGGCTGTAAGATATGCATTTGCCAGAGACTGCACAACTCTAGGAAAACGTAGAAGAGGTAGATCTAGATTATCATTCCTATAATTTTCAGTTCTGTGATTCTGTTCACAGTAGTATGCTATCAGAAAAAAAGCATTAAAGAAATAGGCACTTGGAAAACCTGGGCATATCTGGGAGCACATGCCTGGGAAAGTTTCCCAAGCCCTTGAGTTGCACACTCTCTTTCTTAAATGCTGGCAGACTCCATCCTCGCATATAGCTGAGTTTTCATGGGAAACCAATCAGCTCTGAACTGGCTTGTGCACAGGTGGTACCATGGACAGCTCCGTTTCATACCTCCTCCTCCTCCTCCTCATTCCTCTCCTCTTTCAAGGCCTGTATAAATGTTGTAATAGAGTCTGGCTACTTTGTGGGTAGACAAAATGTTTCTTAGTTTTCTGCCTTCTAGCATCTGCAAAACATAGGCAGTTCCCTTATTATAAGCTACGATTGAGCTGCAGCTGCAGATAATGTTTCCTTAATTTAGAAAGTAGAATAAGAGTTTTCCCAAATTTCATCTTCCCCAAATATGTATAATTCCAGTGCCATGCAGAACTGAGTTTTGGGCACAAGGAAGGCCTGGCAGGTTTGACTCTAGAAATATTCAAGGAGTACATGAAATAGTGAAATCAAACAGGGAAGATATGTAGAAAAGTGAAGGAAGTGCACATGAGTTGGTCATAGGAAAGCTAAATTGGGAACGAATTTTCACAGCAAGAGACCACACCCCCATAATGGCACCATCCTGAGATTGTGGAATCAAGAGGCGAGCATTGTTGCTAAGTTGACATTTCACTGGTGATGTATCTGTTGAAGGAGAGTTTGACTGGCCCGCTGAAATAAACTATAACAGGAGTTCTGATTCCTTTTCCTTCTACCGCTTGCTGTAGTAACCAGGACTACATTCCTACTAAATGTGGGGAAGAAATGTTGAAAACTGAAAAAGGCAAGATTGGAGGTGCAAAATTCACAACCACCACCTGGAAGCAGGTAAAAAAAAAAGAATTTTGTCTCATTTATTATTGCAAGGGAGAAGCAATAATAGTGGTGAAATATTACAGAATATAATATTTCTAGAGGTGATGCTGTGGTGAAATGTATAAGTGCAGTGAAGGCTAATTAATGATTATTCTAAGTTAGTGTGGGAAAAAATGCCAGGATTATAATTAATTCTACCTGGTCTTGTGTGTAGCGAAGGAAAGAAAACTGTCAATACCAAGGGATTGTGGTCCATATTCTTGAGTTTAAAAGGGATGATTTATGCGTAACTTTTAAAATCTGTATGGTTCTGAAAACTAAAATTACTCTTAAACTTTGGTAATACAGAATTTGGGTCAAAAAAGGAGATAGTTATAAAATTATAGACATGCTTATCAGATCTTTTACTATTGAACCTACTGCACAGCAATCCAAGAACTGCTATAGTACTTTCCACACCATGGAAACAAGCATTCTGCATTTTTATTCCATCATGTTATAATGCTTTTGCACACAGCCACAGCCTAAAATCTGGTCATATCCCATTGTGACAATTTAAAATTGTGAATGTTTGTTTACTAAGGACCCAATCCTATCCACTGCCACTACCACCAATGCAGCTGCACCACAAGGTATGCGCTGCATCCAATGGTGGTGGTGGTGGAGTAACCTGAGGCCAAGCAGGGCATGAATAAACATTATTTTAACCTTCATGGAAACCCTGGGACTGTCTATGGATCTCTTCCAGGCTTATGCCACCTCTTGGTGGTGTATGTCGAAGAATTTAAAACAGAGGGATATGTTCCACCATATGCCATTGCCACTGGATCCAGCCCATCTCACATTCCCCCCCTGCTCATCCCCCTCCTTGTCCAGTTATATTCCCAGTCCTCCCACTCTCTCCACTTTCCAATGCCCCCATGGCTGACTTACGAGCCTGAGGCTCCAGGAAGTCACTGCCATATGGCTGGCACCACTGCCCATTTCTGGCAGCGGCCCAGTCACATGCTGTACAGCATCCATTTTGCAATGCTGCAGGTCAGTCTGTACTGCCAGAAAGCTGGCTCCCGCAGTGCAATATAATCATCGGATTGGGTTGTAATTCAGGTGAAAAAAGGAGTTGGACATCTCTGCCTCCTTGATACAGCCATGCTTCAAATGAGCTATGCAGGAAGAGAATTACTATTTACAAAGTGTTTCCACAGCTACAAAAGCCATAGTGCATCATGACTATGGGCAAAAAGTAGTCAGTCACTACTGAAAAGTAGTAACATAGGCCCACAACAAAGGTTTTCCATGAAAATACTTGGTAGGGGGCAGCAAAATGATATCAATGGAATGTGAACTTTTTCGTATCTTCCTAAGAAATCTCCTTTAGCATTCAGTTGGAGCAATATGTGTTAATTTCATATCTCTTCCACTTCATTTTCTATCTCATGGTATTGCAGTTTGCTTGAAAATGAGATGGGAGGAGCACATTTCAGAAAGTAAAATAGGAAAGTAGCCCTGAAAAAATATGGCCTAATCTGTGTAACAAATCCTTGGTGTTCCCTTATTTTTGGACACTACTCCAAAAATGTAGCCTCCAACCCTATACTGCTGAGACACCTTGCAGCCAGAACCTCTTTGAATTCAAGGCTTCTAAAAAAGAGCCACATATCAGGGCATCCGAAGGAATGTCCGGATAGAGCTTAGACCTGTGGTATTCAGACATTTTAGACCAGGACCCACTTTTTAGAATGGCACTCGTGTCGGGACACACTGAAAGTGATGTCATCAACCGGGAAGAGATGTTGTGGCAGGAAGTTACATCATCAAGCAAGAACTGCTGTCATTGTAACATAATAAAATGACACTCCTGAAATGTAAATGGGCATTCTTGAACTGCAGGTATTGTACAACCATGAAACATCCATGACAGAAAGAAAGATTAAAACAAAATACTATGTAAAAGCACTGAACTAAAAACATTTTTTTTTAAACCCTCACTTGAAAATTCAAACTGTTAACACAAAGGGAATATAACAAGAGTCAGGTCTGCAGTTTCCAAGATAGCTGCTTCCAGCTTTCCATGACTCACCTGACATTAGGTCCCAACCTACCACGTGGGTCCCGACCCACAGTTTGAATAACACTGGCTCAGACAATAGATCCTAGTCGGCCCTTTTGCTGTGTCAGTCAATTGGATATTCCAGCCCATCTGAGCAAGTCAAGGGGCAGGTAAAAGTGTCAAGTCTTCAGTCAGACAAACCAAGGACTAGGGGTGCCGACTTGCCATCAATATTGGGGGTGTCCATAGCCATGCCCCTGATGTTGACATGGCCATGCCGCTGATGTTGATGTGGCCAAGCCCCCTGATGTGGCCACGCCCCCTGTCATCGCCCCGGCCTTGGAAGCGACTGCTTGCGGCACCCCTTCTGAGGCCGGGGCAGGCGATCGCCGCAGCCCGGCCTTGGAAGTGGCTTCTTTGCATCATGGCTTGGCGTTGGAAGGCAGCCCCGCCTCCTTCTGAGGCCAGGGCAGGCAAGCCAATGAGCTTCTTCCTGAGGCACCAGCAATGCCTCAGGAAGGAGCTCATTGGCTCAATCGCGTTGTCCTCGGCTGGGCCAGTTCACCACTGGGCCAGGCATGCTCCCGGCCCAGCGCCAAACATGGGGGTGCCCTGCTCTTTAGGGGTGCCCAACATTGTGGATGCTGAGCACCCACTGCAAATTATTATGGGTGCCAACAGCATACCAGCACCCATGGAGTTGGCGCTACTGCCCAGGACATCATCAACCCTAAATGTTATAAATCCACATACAGGGATGCCTAAGGGTGTGTTGCCCTGATTCACTGTTGAAAACAACAGTGTTTTAGTGAAAGACACGTGAGTGAAGAAACCAGACCTCAGAACAGGAAAAAGAGGGAGAAAGTGCTTAATTATCAGGGATGAGTTTGCTGGCATGTTGATCAATCAATCAATCAATCAATCAATCAATCACTAGTATTTATATACCGCTTTTCAACACAAAGTTCACAAAGCGGTTTACAGGCAAAAAACAACATTAAAGTTAAATGGCTCCCTGTCCCGAAAGGGCTCACAATCTAAAAGAATGGAGAACACCACCAGCAACAGCCACTAGAAAGACACTGTGCTGGGGTGAAGAGGGATAATTGCTCTCCCCCTGCTAAATATAAGAGGACACCACTTGAAAAGGTGCCTCTTGCCCAGTTAGCAAAGATCACTTTGCCAACATTGATTTAAAAAACCTTTATTTGCCATCTCTGCCTATTTTTTTTAATACATACCTTGCTTTGATCCTTGTGCAAAATTCTCTCTCCTCTCTCTCTTTTTGTTTTGGTTCATCAGCCTTTTAAATAAAAATATATTTTCTTATTATCTTCTGCCTGGCCTATTTTTGCTACTGTTGGTTTCAAGGGGGAACCCCTTGGATTTTAGGTGTTCCTTAGTTATCCTGAAAGACAGGCTTTTCTAAAGGAGTTTCTTGATGTCTGGGCTTCATAGCTCTGAATAGTGGCAGAGGGATACTATCAATTCCCTATTTCCCCCTTCTGACTAATATGTGAAAATGAGAAGGAAGGGCCATCGCCACCTGTTAGGCACCTGGCCTGCCTGGCCCTCCACATTGCCCTTCCTCCACCACAGCAGTTTTGAATAGCAATATTACAGCAAAGCAATCCAAAGCCTGAGGTCAGCTAGATATCAATGGCATGTAATTAGACTTAAAATAGTGGCAGAATTGTGGAAACGTAAAGAACTGAAATGTGACCGTACACCAAAGTGAGAAGAATGGGTCTCCCTTGTGATCTGTAGGCGCCTCAAGTCACAAAGGGTTTTCTTGTTATTCTAGCACAATTTTCTGGGGAAGATGTATTGAATTCATTGGAACAGAGAGAAACAATTTAAGTTACTTTCACAAAATGTACCTAATTGCGTCATCTCAAGGCTGTAAGAACACAGGCTGCAGCCAATAACTTGACATCATACACAACATATGCCGAGAATCTCTGCCTTCCAGGGGAGAAGATCACGTCTTTGTTTAGCAACAATTGTGACAAAAGAAGTCCTGTAACTTCTTTGCTGCCAAGTGTCTCATTTTTATGTGATGAAAATGTTTTGGCTTCCCCTCCCCACACCTATGAATATGATTTGTCTGTTGTCAAGGAAGTGCATGTTGTCTTCAAAGTGTTTACAGGTTCACCACACAGCTTGCAGCATGTTATTTGCTGCAGAATGTGCATCCTGAAAACAAGTATTATGGCCCAATCATATCTGGATGCCGTGCTGATGACACACGGATCCTAGTGCAAGACAGGCCAAATGCCAAGCCTGACCTGGCAAGGCAATGCTGGGGCAGCCGCTCCCAGTAACATGGACAGCCAGTCTGTTTTTCCTGGAGAAGTCCTGACATCAGTGCATCACCAGCATGACACCAGTGCATCATCCCCATGACGTCAGTACGTCATCCATATGACATAATCACGGCATAGATGTGACATTTGTGTGTCACCAATATGATGCCCAAGGATCAAATCATTACATCCAATCAGCCACAACAATGAAGGGAGAAAAATGCCAAAGCATCCTCATTCCCTACACTAATTATATCAGCAGCAAAGAGGCAAAAAGGGTTTAAGTCTCCTCATTGCCCTCACACACATCCAAGGAATACCTTTTTGAGGGCGCAATCCTAACCTGCAGTTAGGCCAGTACAAGGGATATCATAAAGTATGTTTGGACCGCTCTCGGAGTCAGAGAGGCCAGCACACAGACGTGAGCCATCCTTCCTGACTCCGAGAGTGGTCTGAACACAATTTATGGTGGCCCTTTTGCTGGCCAAACTTTGCTGACCTAACTCCAGGTTAGAATTGCGCTCTGAGTAGAGGAGCAAGGGTACGAAAATAGCTCCCTTGGAAGAGGGCAGCCATGTGAACAGTCACAAAAGTCTGAACGAGGGTCTATGACTGACACTGTTTTAGGCCAGTCTACTCAACTATTTCTGTCAAAGAGGACAAAAGAAGTCACACATCCCTCTCAATATACTCTCAGCCCAGGGGTACACCCACCATGGGACTTTTCAGCATTCAGTTAGCACTGGAGTACATGAACCGCAGAGCGGCAGGAGCACATCCAGAAGTCAACTGCTAGTATGAACACATCCATAATTCAGTTTGAACCTAAAACCCCATGAACTTTATTCTGGATAAAAACCTCCCATTTTCGCTGCAGAGACACGCTACGTAAAATCCAATGCCGAGGTATTTGGCACCGAGGCTCCCTTGTGGTACAGAAGATATACATCCTGTAGGGTTTGTCAGAAAAACAATATATGGAGTGTTCTCCTTTGACCTAGCATTACACTCATCTTTTCTGTACAAATGTTATCAGATAGCCTCTTGGAAAAATGTAGCCGTCTCTAGGTGGCTGGGAAAGAGCGAGGAGTGTGATTGCAGCCAGACAGTAGGAAAGCTTGCACAAAAGCAACAAGATTGTCTTTTTTTTTCCCCTTCAAGATGTGAGATTAGCACTGTAGCACATGATGTGACTCATTTAAAAACCATTCCTTTCCACAGCAAAGGATATGAAAGTTGCTATCTTGCAAGCAAACCTGTGACCAACATTTTAAACGCAGCTATGCCCGGAAAAATCACTTGGTAACGATGGTCAGGCTGAGTGCAGGATTTCTTTCTGCAGGGGTGCCGTTTTTCTCTTTTGGTTTTGCAAAACTCGGGATCCAGCCAAATGTTCTGTGAGCCCAGTGGAGGGAAGTCTTGAAAGTAACGTATGCACGCCAGAGGAAGGAGGAATCCTATTCATAAGTCTCATGAATTCTGGCCTACTCCGTTCTCCACCCCAACATCCTGTATATGGCCTTTTCCAGACATGCTTAATTAGAAGAATCAGGGTTCAAACTCATCAAGAAAGCTTATAGCGCAATCCTAAACTGGCCTGGAACAGCGAGGCTGGCAGGCCTGTGCTGTATCCAGCACAGCTTTGGAGTGCTGCCTCCCCAGGCAAGGGCACGGTCACCACCACGCCCTTGCCCCAGGGAAGGCTCCAGCCTCTCCTACTGGTTCCTCAGATCTGCCTGCTATTTAGCAGGCACAGAGCCAAGGAAGCCACACGGCCTGAATCAGGGCCTGGGGACAGAGGTGCTTCCCCTTGGTGCTTTCCCTGGCCCAAGCCGACTCCGCCTCCCACTCCCAGCCTGTGGTTGCTGTTCTAAACCATAAAGACACACTACACAGTACAGTACTTAAAAATGCTCTTAACCCAGTGATGTCATGCAGGGGGTACGCGGGGGTACGCGAGTACCGGTTTCTAGGATTACAGCTGGCCCCGCCCATTCGCCCGCCCACTCGTCGACTCCGCCCTCTGCAACGTTTGAGTTGCCTGCATGTTCTCAGAGCCAGGCAGGCAGGCAGGCAGCGAGCGGAGCCTTGCCTTGCCTTGCCACTGAAAAATGAGTTGCTCTGGGGTTTTAACATGATGTCAGGCCTCCTTAACATGTTCTGGGGGTGCTGTGGAATACTGTTGCAACTGTTGGGTCAGTTTAAAATCATCTGAGGCCTCAAAAAGGGCTTTTTTCATGTCACTTCCTGCCACGACATCACTTCTGGCTTATGATGTCACTTCCGGTGGGCGGGTCCCGACACGTGCCAATCAAAAGTGAGTACCTGTTCTTAAATCATTTAGATGACACCACTGTCTTAACCTGACATCTCATCTGGCCCGAAATCACCTTGGGTACAGTCACTGCCAGTCTCTGAGTCCGATCTAGCAAATGCTGAGATAGAGCTGGCCTAGAAAGGACTGAGAGGGAAAGAGGCAGTGGCTAGACTGCTGCTTCTACTCTCCCATCTCTGCTGAAGAGCCCAGTTACTGATACTGCGTTGAGGCTGTTGTGGGGCTAATTGACCAGGAAAGGGATTAAGGTGGGACTAACAGAAGAAAACTCCAGATTCTATAGGTAGCACTAAACATAGGAGCCTGACAGAGTTGACACTTGCCTTCTTCAGCCACCAACGTGCTAGTCACCAGCCCATTTCTATTTGGCACCAGTGGCTACAGGGCACCAGATTTTCATGCCCCTGCATTTGCTGCATAATTCGCCAAGATCAACAAGAAAATCCCTCAGTGAGGAAGGCTCAAAAGCACGTAAAAACAACCTTTGCTGCCTCTCCCTGGGAAATCCATTTGCTGTCTAAAACAATGGCAGAAATGAATGTCATCAAGAGAATAATCAATAATGCAGAAATATTTGTTCCTTTCTTCTCTAGCAGGAAAGGCTGAATGATAATTAACAGCCAGCAACTCTCATCTTAACATTTGAAAACTGCTGATTTTCACATGTTTCAAATGCTGCTTGCTGGCCCAGCCTCTCCCTGTCTTTTCTGGGGGAATTCTTTTCTGTTTCCATCATAGTTAGGATTATTTATTTTAGTTGTAATTATTTTTGTAAAGCTTTATGTTTTTTAAAGGGCTGTACATAAAAATGCAGCAAATAATTAGGTGAGCACAGAGTTTATGGCTTCAGACATAAAGTATAATGTATTGCAGCAGTGGGGAGAGGAGGCAAAAAGATTTAAAGAGCACAGAACTATAACAACTAGTTTTGAAGGGGCTCCGTGTGAAATCAAGCAGAAAATGATTATTCTCGAACGATAAATACACAGCACTAAAAGAAAGTCTCAAGCATTGTGAAAATCTATAAATAAAAAGACACCCCCAAAAGCATTCTGGGGAAAGTATTTAGTGTGGCCATAAAATAGTGAATTTGTTTTCTTTATATTAAGTGTAGCTTTGATTGAATCTGTAGAATTAAACTCCAATGTTATTATAAGTTAGAACTGGAATTTCTGCCTGGCACCAAATCAAGCAAGAAATAACTGTGAGTCACCAAGTCTGAAGATGTGATTTGCCTTTATATGGCTTGCTTAGGGTTCCTCTGGATGCAACTGGAAAATAAAAGTGTTCCTTACATAAAGAAACAAAAATGTTTCCTTTTTAAATACACACAAAGCAAGAGGCCCGTGTGCCAGTGACGCCCGGCTACAGATAAATCTCTTTGCAAGTACAGACAGATGATTGTGCTTAGCACGTTTTCGATTGAGGTCGCTGTGTTGGATTAGGACATCTGGACTCGGACTATGTTTCCAAGTTGAAACAGAGGACACCACCTTCCACTGATCAGCCGTACAATTGGGTCACTTAGGACAAAGAGATGGCATCTTCTGGGCAGCTCTACATTCACAGTGCACCAGAGGTGCTTGTGGGGCAGCCAAATCCCATGCATGTTCCTTACGCAGACATAAATTCCACGGTTCTCAGCAAAGCTGTTCGTTGAGCCCAGGATTGCAAGGTTGGTGGTTCATTGTCTAAAGCCATTTTGAAAGGCTTTAGTGTGGTGGTGGGGGCAGTGAAAGTGGCTAGCATCATCTAGGTCTGGCACAGAAGAGCTGAAATGAGGCAACCAGTTAGGTGTGACTGGGAGAAAGCTAGTTGGGGACCGATGGACAACTGCATTGATGCCACCTGCTTCTGCATCCACATACTACCTTCTCAACCTGTGCATTTGGAAATAAAACAGATTACTGCAAAGATGCCATAAGCCATTTGGGCTCTCGCTCTCTCTTGCTCTCCTCAAAAAGGAAACTGGAACTCCAAAGACTATCCAGAAATTCCCACTACTTGGGGAAAGGGGAGTGCAAAATTATCCTACCCTGTATACCACTGTAGAATGGTCACAAATAACTGAAGAGCTATATCCAGTGGTGTCATTCAAATGATTTAGGAACAGGAACTCACTTTTGATTGGCACTTGTTGGGAACCCGGAACCAGCCACGGAGCCCGTTAGGATCCAGAATGCCCGTTCTGGTCCGTTCCCCCTGAATGACATCACTGGCTATATCCTCATGGCAGCAAAGTTCAGTCTGACTGGAAACTACATCCAATCATCGTTCAGAGCATGAAGGATCAGCAAGTGTCGTGCAGCCTGATTCTGGCTTTGTCAGGAAAAAATGTGCCTATCTTTACCTCAAGAGGCTTCCCAAGTTTAGTGTTAATCTAGTAGACTGCCAAGGGTAGTAATTCCTGGCCATGCTGCAAGTGCACAGATCACTTCTCGCTGAGACTCCCAGCCAACTGGAATAAGAACCCTGGTCTTGCTAATTCTTCATTTTTTTTTTCAAAAACATGAGCTAGCAACTTGGAATAAGGCACTGTTTTAATGGCCTGGAAAACTGGCAAATTAGATCAAATACACTTACAGCTGAATTCCTTGCATTGGCATGAATCAAGGCATGAATCATTTGGATCCCCAGTGCCAGCACACAGTGATCGGTGATAGTAGTAGCCAAGTCAAATGCTTACCAATTGCCCCCTTACTCTGCTTGGAGCACTCAGACTCCCAGAGCCACTGTGAAAGTCCAGGGGAAGCCTAAAAGCAGACATGGTGGCAATGAGCACCCATTAAACTAAACCTATGAGCCTTCGGATTGGAGTATGCTTGGGGTAGAACAGCAATGGGGATGGGCAGGAGGTGGACTGATGGTTGAGGTGCCAGTATTGCCTGAAGCTAAGCAGATGAATCTGTGGTCTATTTTTGAATGGGAGACTTCCTGATGGAATGCCAGGCTGTGACAAGCCCTGTAGTCCCTGTTGTGGCTGAATGGAGTCACTGTGGCGCTAATTAGCCAGTGTGGGAATGTGTGAGAAGACCAGCCAGCAAAAAGAGAGGTGTACGACCTTGAGGACCTGTCCAGGCTGGAATTACGATTGCCTGCTGAAGCCAGAGGAGAGAACCACACTGTGAAGGCTACATCTGGGACTGAGGATTCAGTGAATCACAGAATACTGAATATTTGTAAAAACAAAAAACCTTGTTTCAAGTGAGCTCCCTTTCAGCAACAGTAACTGAAACCACGAGCAAATCATTGTGTTCTACAAATTGGAGGAGATTTTTGCATGAATGCATCAGCCCAATTGATTAAGTTTTCTGCTGGCTGAAGTTTCTACTAGAAGGAAATGGATCTTAGGCTGGCAAAGAACATTTTTAAAAAATCCAATACTGGGTGAATGAAAAGAAGTCAAAATGCAACTCTTAAACAAAGAAACCATAATCACAGGAAATGAATAGAAGCTACTGGGATGAAGATAATCTGGTGATCTTCTCAGAGCAGGCCTATATGCAGAATTTTTCCAGCAGTGGCAGCATCAAGACTGTGCTTGAAAAGACATGCAAGAAAATTGATGGGGTGCCAGAAGAGGAGCATCAAAAAAAGCCAACACTCCAAATGACAAGTCCTCTCTCCTCCTCTCTGAAAGTTCTACAATGGCTAGAGGCAACTGGTCTGGAGCAGGTTGTTTATTCATTCCATAAGCCCTTCATATATAGGTAGCAATCCAATAAAGAGGTCAGAAGGCTTCCAGAATGTCCACACCATCCGTAATTTCACCTTAAGATATTTACAGCCACTCATTAAGTGTCTGTGAAGGTGTAACAGATGTCTAAGTACACCTTGGGATGCCCCTGCGCCCTCCCCACCTCCATGGAATATTAATCATGCTTTCACAGAGCCAAAAAGCTCACCTTGCAGGAGATGGAACAAGGCTGCCGTTACACTTCTGTTGATTTTCAGAGCAAGAACAGCACGGTGTGCCTCCTTTACGCCAGGTACGCCAGCCTAAGACGGAGAGTCATTTCAACACTCTCCTAGCTAGGGATCTTGCCCTCGACACACACATTTGATGCTTATACATGGTCTCTTGGCTGCCTGCACTGCTGCCCATCTGGTGGGATGGCGTCATGCCAGCTGACAAGGTAGCAAGCCGGCTTCCCTTGCACGAACATGCCAAGATAAGGATCCGTTTTTAGACACCCTCCCTTCACGATGTCGTGGCTATCCTCCCCCAGGAGAAAGTGACTGCTGACGGACGTGCGGAGAGACCGTGCTGTAACTCGCCATGCCCAGGGTCTCCCGCTTACAAGCCTGGGGACCTGGCGCCACACAGACACGTTGAACAATCCACCTGGGAGGTGATATCCAATAAAAATGCTGAGGGAGCTTTGACAGGAAAGAAAATGGCACAAAGCTGCGGCCAATTGAAACTGAGAAGGGGTCATCATTGCTGCTGCCTGAATGCCAGATATAGAGAGGGCTACCTGTATATTGTGTGGGGGTGCCTTTTCTCTTCAGTCCTCCCCCCCCCCATGAAAAAACAAAAACAAATGGAGACACTGTCATGGGGTAAGAACGTTACAAAAAGTACTCCCACTTTGGATCAGAGTCATATTCACACACTACAGCAGTGGTTCCCAAACCTTTTTGACTGACGGCTCTCTTGACTTACTGGGACATTGGCCGTGGTTCCCCATTAGCGCTACAATCCTATACATTATATAGGGCGGTGGGTTTTTCACAAGGATTTCATGGCTCCCCAGGCAGCCACAGCTCACGGTTTCGGAATCACAGCTGCGCTATACTCTTGCAATGCTGTTATAGACCAGCAGCCACCCACATGTACTCACACAAGGTAAGAGTCACAGTGCTCATGCCAGACCGCTGGGGTCTTACAACTGCCACCAGTACTGAGAGTACAGCAGTTGGCCTGGTTGGGTAGGCCTCTGATGGGCACAGGCCTCCAGGCCGTGATTAACCATGATTAACCCTGATACCACGCTAGACAGAGAAACCACTTCTCTTACTCATTCTGGGAAGGATTTTGTAATCTTAAAATTTCCCCCTCTCTGCAAACCTGGTTATTGCTTTTCTGCTCATGGGATGAAGGAACAACCATTATGTACAGTACATAAAAAGGTAAAGGTTTCCCCATGACCAAATGGTCTAGTCCCGACCGACTGTAGGGGGCGGTGCTCATCTCCGTTTCAAAGCCTGTAGAGCCTGCGTTTTGTCCGAGGACAAGCTTCCGTGGTCACGTGGCCGGCATGACTCTACACCGTAGCGCACGGAATGCCGTTCCCTTCCCACCGAAGTGGTCCCTATTTATCTACTTACATTTAGGTGCTTTCGAACTGCTAGGTTGGCAGGAGCTGGGACAAGCGACGGGAGCTCACTCCATCACACAGTCTTGAACTCCCAACCTTCCGGTTGGAAAGCCCAGCAACAGCGGATTAACCCGCTGTGCCACCACGTCCCTTTTACAGTACATACCACAGGATAATTAAAAGGCATTTAGGGCAAGGAGGCAGAAAAGGGAACGCCTGACCACTCACACCGTACTACAGGGAGTCCATGTGGAGGAGTAGGGGGCGCAGTAGAATTGTACTTTAGCCAAACAAAAATGGCACCTATCCTGCCTCTTTATCTGCAGACACTCTGAGTGTTTTTACAGGGGACACGTTCAGCCTCTTCCATGCATTCTGGACATGGTGCATGAGGATCATTCAGTACTCAGTCTACTGCAATCCACAGGTTTTTGGGTTTTTTTTTTAAAATCTACTCAGGGCTCTTCAGAATGGAGGATTTAAATTTGCATTTATTTATCTGTGCAATGTATATGCCCCCTTTCCCCCTTTAATTTCAACCTTCATGAGCAGGCAGGCCCTACCTGGAGTGGATCCCGAGTCCTTTAATCCATCATTATTGCTATGTAGCTGCCTACGTTTTGGACTAAACAAGTGGGAGGACATCCTCTCCTGCAATGGGCAGAGCCAGGCAGTGGCAGTCCTACCACTGAAGGGGGGGGGGAATGCCCTGAGTGCTGCGTGGGTGGAATGGGGTGTGTGGCAAGGAAGAGGCTCGCCTTTTGCAGAGGCAATCTGCTGGCGCAGAGTTAGGCCCTCCCGCCTGCCCTTGCTGTTGAACAGTTCCAAAAATGAAGCCTGATGTGGCGTGGGGGCATGGCATAAGAACATAAGAAGAGCCCTGCTGGATCAGGCCAAAGACCCATCTAGTCCAGCTTCCTGTATCTCACAGCAGCCCACCAGGTGCCTCAGGGAGCTCAGCAGACAACAAGATGCTTGCATCCTGTGGCCACTCCCTTGCACCCGGTACTCTGAAGTAGCCCACCACCTTTGTAAGGAGGTTGCACAATCCATCATTGCCTATAGCCCACGATGGACCTATCCTCCAGAAATCCGTCCAATCCCCTCTTAAAGGCATCGAGACCAGATGCCATCACCGCCTCCTGTGGCAAAGAGTTCCACAGATTAACTACCCGCCGGGTAAAAAAGTACTGCCTTTTATCTGTTCTAATTCTCCCAACCCTCAGTTTTAGCGGATGCCCCCTGGTTCTGGTGTTTTGAGAGAGGGAAAAGAACATCCCTTTATCGACTCTATCCCTTCCGTGCATAATTTTGTATGTCTCAATCATGTTCCCGCTCAGGCGCCTTTTTTCTAGGCTGGCAGGGGTGGCGCAAGAAGCGGGGAGCCAGTGCAGAGAGCACCACTTGTCGGATCTTGCCCCGGCAGAGCCTTGGCTGGGCCTGCAACTGAAACCAAGTCGAGTTGCTTCCAGAGCAGAAGCCGCTCACTCATGAACAGGGGGCTATGCAAATCAGGAGAAGCCACGGTTCATGGGATGGAGGAAACCAGTTGACCAATCACGGCCCTGCAATGTAGTCTAATGAGGAGAAGAGGTTGTGTCTTCTGTGATTTCTCCAGTCAGATAAGCTGTATGTGGATAGGCATAGTAATCACAAAGCTGGCAGCAGGTGGGTCTTGAACCATCCTTGACATGCAGAAACACATCTCGTGCTGTACAAATCTCCTTTCAAAGAGTGCCCTCAGTGACTCAAGCCTGCCAGGAGCCTGACCTTCCCAGGAAGTTTCATTTGAATTGATGTCACCTTTTAATAACCTCTCATTGCAGCTCCCACAACAGAGCCGGTTTCATTAAAATTGCTGTCACAATGCCAGGATTTTATTTGGAAACATCTATTTATTTTGATCTTTCAAGAGGAAAATAAATGGAAACAGTCATTTTGTTTTCAGAGGTGTCCAGGGACAGGTGCATGATTGGCATCTCATGGTACTTTGCGAAATTGTACAAATGGATACTTCCCTGGTGCTTGAACATCTAAAAATGAGTGTGCGTGTGCATTGCATATGTGTAAATATAATGCATGTGCACGTGTATGTGTGTGTGTATATACATATATATATAAACTGGCATTTTTTTAAATGAGTGATACTCTGTAAAATATCAGAGAGGGAGGAAAAAAAGTCTGACATACATTGCATAGCAATTGAGGGCTAATGAAGATCCAGG
Source organism: Lerista edwardsae (assembly GCA_029204185.1). Taxonomy (NCBI): domain Eukaryota; kingdom Metazoa; phylum Chordata; class Lepidosauria; order Squamata; family Scincidae; genus Lerista; species Lerista edwardsae. The sequence continues at coordinate 10,714,451 of JAJKFI010000019.1, read as the reverse complement.
TATTAAATCAATTAAGAAGTATCAAAAGCTACCTAATCATCAAGGAACAAAATTGGCACCACAATATGTAGTGAGTATGGGAAAGCCTAATTTACTAAACATACCCTGCAGTCACATAATTGCATGTAATTTTACCAGCATAATTAACTAATTTAATTACCACTTCTCAAGTGCATCAATTATTGACATTACAGAGTTTTCAGACAGCGGAATTACTGTGTGATACATTCAGAGAATGCAAAATGTTCCCTATGTTTGCTTCTCTAGTCACAGGCAAAAAAAAAAAGTGAGGGGGGTACAAGAAGCACCTCGTCTCTTTCTGCCACACACCCCTTGCACAGAGCTAGGTGTCCTATTTAGTATGCAAAGGAAGACATCGTATGTTTGATGTGATACATAAGGCTGTGTACAGAGAACTGTTTTCCAGAGACTTTCAGGTACACAAAGCTGTGTTCCACCATGACAGGACAAACAGGTTTCACAGGTCTTTTTTGTAGAGCTTTGAAAACCTGTGTAATGAGATGCTAAGGTGCACTGGTTCCCAACCTATGGTCCATAGACCACAAATGGTCCGTGAACCTCTGCAAAGTGGTCCGTGAGGCAGCTTGTAGACCCAGCCAATGGGCTGCCCAGGGACAGAGGAGGTGGCGTCCGTCCCTCTGCTGTTTCCCTGCTCCCATGAGCAGCTCCACTCCACCCCCACACCATGCAAGGCTCCATTTCAGAGATATGATGGCAGGGGAGCGTGGGCCGAAACTGTTCATCTCTTGGCAAGGCGAGACGTCTTGTTGCCACCCTCCTCCTGCCCCAGGAGTGCTGTGCCCAGGACCTTTGCCCCCCCCCTGGACAAAATGGTAGGTCTGCGACTGCCATGAGGTCTCGGGGGGGGGGGGGGAAAGGATCTCCTTCAATCACTTCCAGTGTCTCACACTAAGCAGGCAATCCCCCATTCACCCTCAGAGAAGACAGAGAACAGTAACTGCAGCCACAGCCAACAACAAAAGCAATCCACAAATCTTCTCTAGAAATTACATTGCTAGTAAATCTTCTCTAATTATTACAAATGTAATTGCATTTTTTTTCCTGTGCAGGTGGGGGGGAGGTTGCATGCAGTCCACAACTATTCCAATTTTTGCCTCAATGGTCTGCAGGCTCCTAAAGTTTGGGAGCCATTGCTATAATGGGACAGAGAAAAGGTAACACAGACAACATCTACTTTTGAGATGGCTCCTGGAATTAGACATGCAGTCCAACAGGCAGAGCCGACTCCAAGAGTGGCGGGGCCTAATGTGGGGCCCTAATGTGAAAAGCCCTTGTGGTGCCACATGAGGGACCTGGAAATTGTTGACGGTGGCATGATGATGTCACTGCCAGTTACTTCCAGGAGGCCCATTTTGGGCAGTTCAGAGGCAGGGGCTGGTGGGGGGGGCCCAAAGTAAAGCTTGCCCCACTGACATATATCCCATAGAGATCCTGACAGCAGCAACAAGCAATATGCTGATGCAGGGCCCCCAAAGTGCGGGGCATAATGTTATTACATTGGTCACATTGGCTTAAGGCTGGCCATGACAACAGGGAATGACTCTTAAGTTTACTTGCTGTCCTGAAACCCATCATTTGTTACTTGCTGTAACGAATCATTTGCACCAGGGGTCAATTGGAGTCGCCCTCTTGTCTTCCAATGAAACTCAAATAGTTATTAGTGCACAAATACAGAGGCTTGCATCCAAGCAAAGTTCAGTTTTCAACTGAGTTTTCAAACTGGGGGGGGGTCACTATGCCCCAGCCAGAGAACCTCTGGCCCTGTCCCCTGTATGGGCAGGGAGGAAAGAAGGAAGCACTGCGATCTCCAGAATGTCCTGGGGATTGCACCACTGCCTTCTCTCCTCCCTGCAAGCACTTAACAGCGGGTCAAACTCTCTGAGAGGGTTTGAAAACCATGGGACTAGGGTTAAACTGATGCTGTTGCTTAAAATGGCCGAGAGCCCCATCCCATCCCCTACCACCTGTGTGATGAGCAGCATCTGATGCAGCCACTACCACCAATGCAGCGGTGTCAAAAAGGCTACTGTTGCATCTTGGGGAGGGGGGAAGTCTCCGAGGTTTTCTCTGAGCAAGGGAACATTCATTCCTTCATCTGGGGGTAAGCCTCCAGTGCGGAGGGAGTCTAAGACCTTGAATGGTCAGTATCACACACAGTACATGGGCTATGTACCATTTCCTCTCTATGACTAACCATAACCAAACTCAGCACATCTAGGAGGAAGAGTCGGGTTTCAGAATCTTTGGGCTTCAGAGAATGCAGCTATCAGATGAACAGAGCAGCCCAAAAACTATTCCACCAGCATTAACTGGCTTATGGCAGTCGTAAAACTTATTCCGGTAATATATGTATGTTCACACTGCTAGAGTGCCGATGGGGAGACTTGAGTCTTCCCCTGCGTGCAAGTGGGCCAGCAAAGACCCGCTGATCCAGGTAAGATGGCAGGGAAGTCTGGATGGGGTGGGGAGGGCAGATAGGGGTGGGGTAGGTGGAATGTGGAGGCAACACAATGGCACTGTGGGAGGATCAGGCCTGGGAAGGGAGCAGGTTTGGCGGCCACAGCGTTCACCAAATCTAAGCCCCTTTCCAGATCTGAACTTCCCACCTGGGTCCATGCAGCCTTGTGCCAGCCATTGCACTGGTGCAGATCCAAATAGTCCTGGACAGACCTCAAAGGCTAATCCATGGGCAAGGGAACATTTGTCCCCAGAGGAGCCCTCCGCAACTTCCTCCGCCTCGCAGGATGCAGTGCAAGCCATTTTGGCACAGCTGCATTGGCGGCAGGAGGGCAGGATTGGTGCCCCGAGACTCTGTCTCAAATTGTGACAAAGAACAATCCTTGTCAGTTAGGCAGAATCCAACATCTGGTCAAATATTCCTCAGAAGGCACATTTTCTACACAGAATGACTTCTGTATAGGAATGTTGCGATTTGGGTATGTGGGGTGGGTGGCGGGTTCCTTAATATTCTACCATCAGTCCTTCACGGTCAACATCCCACTTCCTCTAATGCTTTGTCAGCTTTGCACATTCAGAACATGCAACCATTTGACCAAACACATAGCAGTAACATGCAAATATTCACCTAAAAAACCTCCCATTTCAGCACGGAGCTTTTTTAAAGTCAAGAGAGATGTCAGCGCTTGCTCCCTCTGGAGCCCTAAGAATCAGTGTCAGTAAAAAAATGGGCAGTGTCAGTAAAAATTATGCCCCATGTCAGTAAATTTGTTAACAGGACGGTTAGAATCCCTGGGAGCTGTGATTTTCTTTTCACGGTGCCCTCTTGTACTTGACCTTTGCACAGCTGTTTCACAGTGTCTGGAGATGACTGAACTGTGAAATGGTGATTACAGGAAATGGGTGTTTTAATGACACAATCCAATCTAGACCAAGGAATGCAAAAAGAGGGGGGGTATTCTTGTCTCTATCAATCAGGATAGAGAAAGTCTGCTTCTTAATTCAGATGAAAATAGGAGCAATTAAATGTTATCCAATTAAAATATAATTAGCAGTAATTTTTTTTTGTTCATTAAAAAAACAGAAGTAAAAAGCACTCCGCGATTTTGCTTTGTGGGGATCCCTTTCAGCTCATTCTTAAAAGACGAATGAAAAGCAATGGAAACTCCCCCCACCCCCCAATAGAAACCATAAGAAACATAGAACAGTATCAGACAAAACATGCAAGAACAGAACATGCAAGATTTACCTGGGTGGGTTAGACCAAAGATCCATTTAGTCATTTTTCTCCAAGAGTAGCCAGCCAGATCTCTCTGGGAAAAACACAAGCAGGCCATTATTGTATACAGGTTGAATATCTCTTATCTGGACTGCTTGGGATGGGAGGTTTCAGGATTTCAGATTTGTCTGGATTTTGGAATAATTGCATAAATATAATGAGAAAAGCTCCCTCTTGCTCTTTTCACTGTTGCCTATTTGGGTGTCTGCTGGTCTCTGACATTTTTCAACAATGGCTGTACAGAGCAGAGAATAGAACTTACAGCCTGTACCTGCACAGCGTGTGGAAATGAGCAAATGACCGTCTAATGTTCACACTACAGAAAACAAATCTTGGACAATAATGTCTGGATTTTTGAATATTTGAACTTTGGATGTCCCAATAAGGAGTAATCTCCCTGTAGCACTATTCTTAACAGTTAAGTTCTCGACATCCTCAAAGCTTCAAATGCTTCTGAGCTCAGTGAGTTTTCTCAGGGAAAATAAATTGTACTAGAGGATATTTTTATTTTATTTTATATAAAATAATGTATATGCTACACCTTCTATCCCAGTGGGACTTCAAGGGTTCTCTTTATACAGTCAGAATTCAGAGTGTGTTAGAGCAACCCCTTGTTACACAGACGAAGGTTTTCAGGATATTTCAGTTTTGCATACTTGCTGATTATTTTGACCCATTCGTTCATCAGTCATTGGATTCCTTTATGAAACTTTACCATGAGATCTACAAGCTTCATCCACCAGAAGGAGTATCCTAGTTTTCTTCCATAGGCATAAGAAGAGCGGGGAAAATTGGTCCTTTTTTCAATAAAATGTTGCCTGGAGAACAGAGCATCAAAGCAGGATCACTCCACCTTCAATGGCTGCTGGCCAAGTCCTCCTCTGCTGCCAGTCTCTTCCATCTAGAACTGGGGCTGGGTAGACCAGAAGAGGGTGGTGGAAGCAGAGTGATCTCCCCAGCCCCTTACCTTTAGCTCCAATTCTGCTGGCTTCCTTGTTCCCACCGACCACTTCTTCCAATCAACAGGCTGGGCAGAGAATGCTGGGAGTAGAACTCTGCTAACATTCCGCCTGTTGGAAAAGAGATAGCAGCTGCAAGGAGGCAGGGACGCTCTGAGGTTGCTGCACTTTTTCACTTCAGAATGGGCCAGGCCTGGATTTCAGTATAAAACTGTATGCTGAACTGAGCCCAGAGTTGGATATGCATCACTTCTAAGCAAGAACAGTAGACGGCCTCAAATATCTGCATCCATTGCACTAAACATAACGAACAAGGGGGAATATTGGGCCTGTCAGCTCAGCAGTGTCCTTCAGTTAACCCAGACTGCTGAAGAACTCCCAGGAAGACAAGCATTAATTACAAGCTAATTTTTTTCAATTGTGTGTGAGGGGAAAAAATCAGCAGAAATTAATCCTAATGAACTCGTGTAAATACGATGACGGAAAGGTACATTTCTCCTGGGAGGGCTAAACCTTTTCTCATATAAATGCAACCATGCCTGATAACCAAAGTGGCCAGAAGCTGCAGAATGACCAGCGCAGAAGTGACCTGAAGTGATTAAATCAAACTCTGAGCAAGCATCTCATTCTCTTTGTCGCGAGGACACCATTGGAGAGATAGGAAACCACCATGGCGAGTAAGACAGATGATGGCTTCCTTCCTTATTTACTTCCATGTTTATGTTGGGGTTTTCTACCCTACCAGCATAGTTTTGAAAAGGAACAAGACATAAATCAATAAAAATTATATAAACAATATGCGACTTGTTAAAAAAGAAAGCTAAAAGGAGCACTATCACAACTGCAAAAAAATTACTAATAGTAACCACAACATTTGAAATTCAAAAAATAACCAGTACGGTCAGACAGCAGTTAATTACCATTGCTCACTGGAAAAAGAACAGTCCGAAATGTTGTGATTTCCTAAATGTTGTGATTGAGCTCGTAGTCAAACTGTTCAAAGAGAGGGATTTCTATGAGGCAAGAGCCACCACCTAGAGGATCTGCCATCATGTTGGACAAAATAAGCCAACATAACATCAAATAAAATGAACACTTTAAGCAAGGGTATATATGAAGGTCTTACAGCACAATCCTGCCATTGACATAGCGTAAACGCAACATTGTTGTGTCGACACTACATCATTAGTGCCGACGGGGGGGGGCGCTGAGCGGCACCTCTGCATTGGCACTAATGCGCTCAGGCTGAAGCTATGAGTAGCATTGGCTTGAGAGCGCAGATGGGGAGCCTCCCTCGCGCCAGCCGAACTCGGCTGGCACAAGGGAGGTTCTGGGAGGAGGAGTGCAGGGAATGGGCGATTCTGAGTGGGGGGGCCGGCAGGCATGCCGGTCCGGGAAGGAGGTGGAGCCAGGATGCGGCCATTAGGTCTCTTAAGTCTCATCGGGAAGGGCCAGGATGCAGCATCCTAAGTCTCGTCGGGAGGCCATGCAGCCTCAGTTCAGGCCACGCAGCTTCCTTGGTTCTGCACCTGCTAAATAGCAGGTGCAGTTCCGAGGAAGCCCATGGGGCATCTGGAGCTTCCCCTAGGGTAAGGACAAATGCACCCTTGCCCCAGGGAGGCTCCCCAGTGCACCAAAGTTGCGTTGGATTTGGCGCAGGCCCTCCAGCCTCGCCAATCCAGCGCACCTTAAGATTGCGCTCTTACTGTATATAAGATGATGTGTTCCATAGTTATGAGGACTCTATGTATTGAGATATCCATTTTAATTTCATCAACAACGATACTGCATATACAACATCAATTACACACACACACACACACACACAACACATGTAAATCTGAAGCAAGGGAAATAAGTTCTCACCAAGTGTCCTGCCAAATTCCCTGCTGGGCATACCCAAGGACCCCAATGCCCACACTAGGCTAACTAGTTTCCCCTCCAGAGCAGCCTCAGAGATAAGCATGAGGGAGCGGGTTCATTCACCCACTGGGCCTCCTCTCTTCCAGCAGCTTTGCTTAGGATCACTGGCTGGCCATCCTCCTCCAGACTGCCCTTGTCACCGGCTTAGCTCCAAACTACCCTAAGTCTAGCGCCAACAAACCCCACCAACAAACAAACCCCACCAACAAACAATAGGCAGTCAGCTTGCCTAAGCCACAACTGCCTCCTCCGCTTGGTGACTCCAGGGGCGTGGCAGCCATACAACAACTCCCAATGGTTATTCCCCAAAACAACCTTACCTTATCCAGTCAGTTCATCCATCAGTCCCTCAGGCAGGCAGTCCAGCCAGCAATCCGTCCGTCCATCCAGCACCTACTCAGGTGCCCTCCTCCAGCACCTACCTGGTGCTAATCACCCTTCCTTTCACAATCCAGCCAGCATTTACCTGGTGCTCTCCTCCAGCACCTACCCAGGTGCTTTACTGTAGTTCCTGCCTCCAACTTTATACTGAGGCCAACCAATCGGTGTCTGTTGCTAGGCAGGCTCTAGCATCAGCCACGCCCATCTGCACCTGTGCTAACCCCCCTTCATTGCCAGGGGCCTCATCAGCCTACAGCTGTGCTCCTGAGGCTTGCAAAAACCTTGGGGATTAACCCTGTAAACCCTGGCTAATCTGGGACAAGGGGCCATTGCTGATACCATTCCCTATCTCCTTGGGGTATCTCCTGCCTTTTCCAATACACCAAGTAAAGAGACATAAGATGTTCATTGCTTGAAACCAAAACCACATATATGTCCATCTAGGCTTGTCACAAATCTGGGGGGAGGGGGAATGCTTAGTACACCATGTAATAAAAGAACATCCATCATGTTCTGAGATGGTGGGTCAGCCACGTCCAGTGAAGGACTGAACATCAGGCACTTTACAGCTTCCACAGAACATTGTCACAAATGCTTTGCAATAGGATTAGCAAACGGGCAGCCCACTCTCTACTCTGGTCCATATTCACATCTTGTTAGGATGGCTTCTGTGGTGCAGCAGGCCACCGAGACTGTGCTGTAGCAAAACATGATGGGCTACTCTGCAACAAACAGGTAGCCTAAGATTTGCTCAGTTTCAGCCTGGCATGAGATTTACAGCTTTCCCAACAGAAATAGGAATGGCTCTTTGTTCAGGCCAGAAGAAATAATTAATCCCTTGTGCACAAATTCCCTGCAGGCTGTTCCAAAGCTCCTTCCTTTACTCTTCAGTTTCTTTCAAGATGCCTCAAGCTTGTCAGAAGACAACAGAACTGACACACCTTGTATATGTGCTATATATATATATATATATATACACACATACACACACACACACACACATGTCCTCCTTCCAGGATATGACCAAAGTGCCATGATGCTCAGTGGAATTCTGCTCATTTCCATCTGCTGACATTTGACTGTAGAGATAAAGGGTTTGTTCTATATATTTATTTATCTAACATGGTCGTTTTGTTTGTAGCTTGAATTTTGGAGTCTTCAAAACGGCTCATAACTAAAATCAACAAAATGATCATAATAAAGCCAAATTAAAACATTAATGGCAAAGCAATAACTGTAAAAAACAGAGGAAGAAACATTGCAGCAAATCAGAAACAGAACAATGCGTAAGCACAATCCCTGAAATAATAAAATAGTAGCCAATAAAACCAACAGCAACAACATGATAAAACAGTAGAACAGCATAGTTATTCGCAGTGCAAGCAAGCCAATGTATGTCTATTCAGAAGTAAGTCCCATTGAGCTTAATAGACATAAGGCACAATCATAACCAGTGTTCCAACACCAGGGTAAGAGCAAGGCAGCTCCAAATAAGGGAATGGTATGGGACAAGTCAAGTGTCTATTTTTGGAACCTGCCCTATTTAATAGACTGCATGAGCTTCTGAAGCTGAAACCTTTAAGCAAGAGCGCCACCCTTGTAGTGTAGCACAGTAACCAGCAAACAGTAAAGGTTCTGGCAACAGTAAAAGCAGCAATCAGCAACTCTTGGTGGGGAAACACTTCTTGGCTAAAGTTCAACTGTTGAGAGCCTCCTTAACGTGGCTCTGTACCCCATTGTGGTTATTTTGGCCCTACAGGTAATACTCATGATTGCTATGCTCATAATCGTCAGATGAAAGCAGAATGCAGAACGTGCAAAGCGGGTAAAGTCAGACCAGAATGTGATGGGAACATCTATGAACCCCATGGGGGGGGGGGACCCTCTCCTTCCCTTACATGTGTACAGGTCTAACTCCATTTTGGATTCCATCCTGGGAGTTATGAGCTGCTATTCTGCAAAGAGGAGGTCACACAGGTGATCCTCAGGAGATAAGGCAAGACAATGCTAACTCCAGAGCTATTAAGAATTGGTGCCATCGACATCTGAATGTCTCCCTCACCTAATGGTCTTGTGATGCAAATCTGAGTATGTGCAAGGGCAAGTCCTACCTGAATCTCTCAATTTAGATTCTAATCTGCCCAGGAACTAAACTCACCTGGAAAGTCATTTTGGGCTAAGCCAAAAGGTCTCCCCACCAAAGTTTAAAGCAGCAACAGAAAAGGGCTGGAGCATTAGAGTGATTTTGAAAAAGAAACAAAGTGTTGTGTTTAGGAAATAAAAGGCATGGAGCGGTTTAAAAGGAACAAGGTTTTGGCTGGATAGATGTCTATTAAAGAAATAGTGCTTTCTCAGCAGAAAGAGAAAAGGAGGGGAAGTGTTGAAATGTTGCAGAGAAGGTTTAAAGACTGTACCTGCCTTTGTCTTCTGTATCTATTGTCAATCCTATCAACACTACTATAATCCAGGATTTGGTAAGGGCTATTCAAATGCAGACTCCCTTCCTGCCACCCTAGAATGGCCTTCATCAAGATGATTGGGTCAGAAGAAAGGTGGGGAGGGGAAGATTCCAACTCTTAAGGTTTGCATCTTCCTGTGTAAGTACTTACCACACTGATAACTGACCCGGTCAAATGTATCAAGCAATCTAATGTATCAAGCACTCCTGGCTAAATTTGTAAATAGTGTTCTGGTTTGAATGTCTCCTTTCTGCTTTTGTGTAAATACTTCCTTCCTGTTTAAATGTGCCAACCCTATTGTAATCTTGTCTTAATATTGGTACCATTGTTACTGCTAAATGTACCCATGTTCATCTGATTACCCTTTGTGGCCTCCTTCCATTTCCCTGACCCTAGGTTGGGGTCACACTGGAGGGGAGGGGAGCAGCAGCAGCAGCAGCAGCAAAGGACCACCAGTCAGATGCCCCACATCACCAAAATTGCCAATAGCAGGTTGCCAATGTTTTTATTTGTTGTTGCCATTTCCACATTTGCATGTTCAACTGTATAACTTATCAAGCCAGATGTACAAATTACACAAGTTCTGTGGTCTCCATGGAAGCGTATTGCATTTGTGTCCATTTTATTAATGCCCTACACAATAATAAGGTGTATTTCAATTTCTGCAACATCAAAATCCAGCTGGTATTCTTTTACGTCTTTTTGGTAAGCTATAGCAGGAGGTCTCTGGGGGATCGTTGGGCTGGGAAGGTTTTGCTTACTTTAACAGGGAAGGAGAATGCATGCCGGGGAACAAAACCTCAGTTGGGCAGGCTTCTATCCCTTTGCTTAAAGAGATAGGAGCAGTCTCTCTCTTTGCATGGTGATTCTCCCACCCACAAGGAACTAACATTCCTTTACTTTGGGGAGGTCTCTGTGACTACTATTCCATCGCAGAATGCAGGATTATTAACATGGTTATGTTGATGCTGGAAAGTTGGTTAGGATTGCACACTTACTCCCAGCCAGGCTGGCTGACAGGGGTGTTCCATGAATATGCTACAGCCAGAGAGCAAACACTGAGCCTTCTGAGTCCTTTTTCTTGGATGCTATCTACCTACTCTTAAAGTGCAATCCTAACCTGGAGTTAGGCTGGCATAGTTAGGCCAGCAAAGTTTGGCAAGGGCAAGGAACACAGTAAAGTATGTTTGGACCACTCTCGGAGTCAGAGAGGCCAACACACAGACGTGCACCATCCTCCCTGACTCCAAGAGTGGTCCAAACAAACTTTATGGTAACCCTTGTTCCAGCTAAACTTTGCTGGCCAAACTGTGCCGTCCTAAATCTAGGTTAAAATTGTGTGTTCAGTAACATAAGAAGAGCCTTGCTGGATCAGGCTAAAGGCCCATCTAGTCTAGCTTCCTGGATTTCACAGTGGCCCATCAGATGACTGAGGGAGCACACAAACTATACATAGATAGGGTTACCAGATCCAAATGGGGACAGAGTGCCTATACCTTTAACCATTGTTTATAAGAGGGAATTTTGGCAGGTGCAGCTTTTTAAACCCTTCCATGCTGAGCTGCACTTGTATAGGTACTCTGTCTGCATTTGTATCTGGTTACCCTATACATGGAGATCTAACCATCTGATACAATGTTTCTAGATACCTTCACTGACAGCATAATCCTATAACCCATGCAGCGTCAACGCAACTTAGCGCCGAGGCGGGAGCTGCGCCTCCCTTGCGTTAGCCGAAGCCGGCTGGCGCAAGGGAGGCGCCATTTTGGAACGGGGTGGGGGGAGGGTGTTTCTGGGCAGGTGGTGGGTGAGCAATGGGCAGGCTGGCAGGCGTGCCGGCCTGAGACAGAGGCAGGTCCATAAGGCCGACTCCTATGCCCGCTCGGGAGGCCACACAACCCCAATTGGGGCCACGCGGTCTCCTCGGATCTGCGCCTGCTGCTTAGCAGGCGCAGATCTGAGGAGCGCACCGGGGAGGCTTGAGCCTCCCCTCTGGTAAGGGCGTGAACATGCCCTTTCTGCAGGGAGACTCCACCCTTCCCGACACAGCAATGGATATGGCACTGGTCGGCCGGCCTCGCCATTCTGGCGCTGGGTTGGATTGCGCCCTGAGACATGAAGCAGAGAGCTGATCTGCTCACCCTAATACTTGAAGTCAGAAGCCTATGAAAGAAAGCCATCAGTCACTCAATCCTTCTCCTGCCCCCACGGCAGTAGTTATGTGGTCCTCCATCACTTCCCTAGCACCAGTCAGTTTTGCTCCTCCCGCCCCCCCCCAAAACCCCTTTCTTTTTTTGAAAAGGTTTGCTGACTCTTGTGCTACAATAGAAAAGAGGCATTAGTGAGGATTTCCTTCGCACTATTACTAGTCATACCATATTTGGCTCAGAAAGCCAATCAGTGGGAAAAAGAGAGGAGAAATAGCTCAGTAGCTGCATCAGTTTTGTACAATCCAGACATTTTCTTTTTGATACCAATTAACTGCACCCAACACACAATCCTTATCATTAAAGTAAACAAGCTACAGCAACACATACTGTGTAGCATATTATGTCTCTTTGGCTGTCTCGGAGACTAATTAAATGTGGGGGGTGGAGTGCAGAGAGACAGTAAATAATCATGTATGGGACTCATTTTACCTTGGGCAATACTGTCTCGACTTTCAACAGCAATGAGGTGCCACTGGTTCGCCAACCAGCGCGATGCTGATGTGCAGAGACCCATCTTATTTATATGGTGGTTTGTGGCTCTGGCTTTGGGCCAGGGGAGCAACCAAACTGCAGGCTGTCTTCTAATCGCTGTGTCAAAGGAAAACAGGAAAAATCTGCATGTGTAAGCTGGTATCACTCTCATACCTGGATCTGCTTTTTCCCCTCTTAGCAAATACTGAAAGCATGGGAGGAAAAGAAAGGAGTTCTTCGGCGTCATTTTCCTAAGCCGGGACATGTGTGCATGCAATTGTACAAGGCCAGCCCAATACCTCCTGGTGCCTGAAGGGGCCAAATGCCACTTTCCCTTACAGTGATGTGCCAGCCTCTGCTCCTGCCATTCTCCCATGTTCTAGCTCAGCACTCTTCTCCCCTCCACATTTCTGCTTTCTCACTGTCCGCCATTTCCTGTTTCAATCCATTGAGTGGAAGGAGGAGCAGCAGAGGCAAGGGGCTGGATGGAGATGGGCACCCCTACACCAATCTGCTGCAGAGGTGACTTGGCAGCCTAATACTGAAGCCGGCGGTGCTCAGGGCTCCAGTGTCACAAAAATGGCAACCGCTGGATCCTGTGGCTGCTGAGAATACTGCTGGGGTCTCCTCAGGGTAAGGGAGTGTTTGCTCCCTTTGATCCCAGTTAATGCCACAGATCTCCTTGGCTCTGTGTCCCGTTTGAAGCAGAACTGAGGAGACCTGTGTTGAGCTGCCCAGCTTGGGGAGGGGGGTAGGACTCAGCAACAGAGGCTGCCGCCACCCCCACCCTCTCCCAGGCCCAGTCCTCCCCTCCCTCCGCCCTCTTCTATCCACTCCCCGCCTCCCCTCCCCGATAATACTTACCACCAGCCAGTGTGGCACAACCGCTGGCTGGCCAGCTTCTTGGCGCTGGAGCTCAAGGAGCGGAACACAAAGATGGAACTACATCAATTAATACTACCACTACTACTAATACTGAAATATTTATCTAGCGTTCCAAAGTTTTCCAAGTGCTTCACTTGCATTAGCGGCATAATTCTTACAAGATAGCACTTGTAAGGCAAATTAGTGTTATCCCTATTCTGCAAATGGTGTGTGTGTGTGTGTGTGTGCGTGCGTGCGTGCGCACGCACGCTGAGCTCAAATGACAGCCTACAATCCGTTTCTGCATTCATTGACTATATTCTCATAGTTAATGTAGCTTGTTGTGGGCAGTGGGTGATAACAAAATTGACTGTTCTAAAGACAAAGAATGACTGTTCTGTAGGTACTGTATTATTTTGGCTTTGTCCTATCAAATTATGAATGTACCTTACAATATGTATTCCATATTCTGACCTTGATAGCCTTGTTCATACATTTGAACTTTTGAAACTTAGCCCAATGAAATTCAGAATGACAGCCAAATGTCTACCTTTTTTTAACCACATAGAAAGAGTGCCATGTGCTGCTATTCATTATCTTTATTTCATTACATTTAACTCATCTGTTTATATTTCCATGCTATTATTATGCATTGTTCTGAAATGAAATCAATGAGAATCTATTAAAAACCTAAGCATTTCTCATTAGTCTATGTCACCAGGGGACTTTCAGAGCTGTGTTCTGGATTATAGCACTGACTTTTCAAATAGCATCAGAATCATAAAGCAAAATTCCCAACTGACCAAATCATCTCAACCCCAAATTGGAAAGTCTGCCGTCTTTAGCTTCTCTGGTATTGTCATTTTCTTTTATTTGCCTATCTTCTTCTCAGTTTCCTGTTGAATTTATCATAGGATCTGCAAATATACATGAGTGATTATTTGGATTTGCAGAACTCCGGTGCTAAACTTTGTAATATGTACATTTTTTTCCTTCCTGGTTATTACTATAAAATAATTAACCTAGGGGTGTGAAAGCTGAGCCGCTGTCATTCACTGCTGAGCCACTGCCACAAATGGGCAGGGTCACAGTGCATGTAGGACCAGCTCTAGAAGCCTCCATTAGTGCCAGTAATTTGGCAGCAGTGGCATGTCATGGGGGGGAGGGGAGGGCAGGAGAGAGCCGCCATCAGTCAGGGCACAGTCCTAACCTGGAGTTAGGCCAGCACAGTTTGAGCTGCACAAGGGACACCGTAAAGTATGTTTGGACCACTCTCGGAGTCAGGGAGGATGGGACACGTCTGTATGCTGGCCTAAGAGTGACCCAAACATACTTTACAGTATGCCAGCCAAACCTTGCTGGCCTAACTCCAGGGTAGGATTGCACCCTCTGTGTGGTGTAGATTATACTGAGCTACCCAGGGTCTAATTCAGTCTCAGGCAGTGACAGTGCATTTTAAAGAGCTTTGCAGCATGATTAGTGGCAACAACTAATGATTTGTTGAATGAAATGTATTACTTAGACTTACCTCACCACAGTGGCATAGCTGGAAGGTGTGCTGCCTCAGGGGCACACCCTCCAAGGCTGTCCCCTGCTCCCTCTCTGAATGCAGCCAGAGCTGTGCTCTGATCACAACAGAGGGCGTTCTGAGGCTTGGGGAGACCTTAAAGGACATGTCAAGATTTCAAAAACTGGAAGCGATGCTTTAAGGCCTTAGAACGCCTTCTGAGGCCCAGGCCAGGTGACCAGACATCATAACCACAAAGGAGGATACAGCACCCAAAAATGTGGGACATTCAAGAAAAATGTAGGACGTTACAAAATAAAGGATAAAAGCACTCCTATATATTGATTTTTGGGTGACTTGTTCTCCTTTAATGCAACCCAGTGAACAAAGGGACACAGGACAAACATGCAAGCAATTGATGCAGGCAGCCCCTCTTGCTGCTGGCACCTTCTGTCAGTCTTGAAACGTAGGACATTTTGAAATTTACTTAGGACAGAATGTGGAAATGAAGGAGATGCCCTGGAAAAAGAGGACCCCTAGTCTCCCTGGCCCAGGGAAACCTCTCTGGGTTTCAGAAGGCTTTCTAAAAACATAAAAAATCTATTTCTTTTTCCAAAACAAGAAGTGACCTTTTAAGGCCTCCCGAAGCCTCTCGAAACCCTCCAGAGGTGACCAGAGCACAACTCCGGTTGCTTTTCGAGGAGGTGGGGTGAGTGAGAGGGGCACGGCCACCCCAAAGGAAGGCTGCCTGGGGTGATGTGATCCCAGTGACCCCCCCTCAGCTACACTACTGCCTCACCACATCTGCATTTTAATAGGTAGCCTTCTTTCTTTCTTGCATAGAGATAAAGAAACTCACCGCATCCTCTCCTTCCCAAGGGCAAAATTTCTCAGTTAAGAGTATCCACAGTACCTTGTGACACGTACAGCTACACACTCTTGATGTTCAGTCCATCTCCATCGTCCTAACTGCAGGAGACCTTTCTTTCCGTTTCAGGTCTAAAAGTGCTGCCTCGATGCCAAAATGCTGCTGCAATTATCGGAAGAAAAGAGAACGATCCAGCGCAGGAAAGAAAGAAAATGAAAAGAGAGTGCAGAGATCATATCAATCAGATGAAGGAAAACACTTTTCCAACTACAATGGTGGCTGAAACCCATAAATTAGAGGACTGAAGTAATAAGACATGTGAAATGGCTTTTAAGTCCACTACCAGCTCCATGCAATAAATTTCCAATGACATCCAAGCTTTTAGTGGAGGATATGATTTATGGCTGTCTGCAGGAAGGGAGCTTTCATGGATTATCTCTAAAGTGGCAAAACTCTATTCTGAATTTTTCCAAATTAGTGAAGCTGCATGAATATTACAGGCGAACAAATCCAAAACTCCCTTTTTTTAAAGGAGAGGGAACTCCCTACTAACAAAGATGAGCTCACATATTGTCGAGTAGCCACAAATTGGGACTGCTCTGGGGAACCAGGGCTAACTTGTGTTTATGCACAAGGAAGGTCAAATGCATTTCAAGCTTCTATATCTTATCATCCTAACACTTGCTGAGTTTTATTATACAGGATGAGAGCAGACATAAGGAGCAGGTGAAGTAGCCCTGAAGCATATGACTATTTGGGTCATATAAAGGGATGGTCATTTATAAAGTCAAAGTAAAGCATTGATATGAGTGACGCAATGCTCTAAGAAGAGACTCCTCCAGAATCAATACAGCCCCAATATACAGACAATTTAATGGTGTTAGAAAAGTAACTATTAACTGTCAGAGCAATTATTAGAGGATCCTGGAAATTCAGGGCATTTACAGCACAATCCTATACATGTTTACTCAGAAGGGGCAGCCCAATCCTGAGCTTCCATAAGAACATAAGAGCCATGCTAGATCAGGCCAAGGCCCATCTAGTCCAGCTTCCTGTATCTCACAGTGGCTCACCAGATGCCTCAGGGAGCACACAAGACAGTAAGATATTTGCATCCTGTTGCCCCTCCATTGCACATGGCATTCAACCTCTTACCTCCCGTAGGAGCAATGGTAGCAAAATGGCTTCCGCGGCATCCCACAGGATCTGCAGCAGCTGCTGGGGTCTCCTCGGGGGGGGGAAGAGGGCGTTCATCCCTGGAGAAAGCCCTGGCCTCCACAATGGGACTCCTCTCCGCTGGCTATTTTGCTGGCTGAGAATCAAGCAGCCCTGTGCCAGGCTGCCCGGCCTGAGGCAAGGCATTGGATCTGGTGTTGGAAGCCACTAGGATCCCACCCTCCACATGGCCTGATCCTCTCTTCCCGCCACCCATTTCCTCCCCCTCCCTGCCTCACCCCCACCCATAACCTACTTACCGGTCACCGGTACTGCTGGAGCGCCGGCAGCTCTTCTTCTCACCACTGAGGCCAGGCCAGGCCAGCACTAGCACTCCCTCCAATCTGGGTACCACAAACATGCTGTAGCAACACTTTTTGCTGGCTGTATACATGACATGCTGGCATTATAGGCCATAGGATCAGGCCAACTCTGTTCAGTGGAGCTTACTCCCAAGTAAGTGTGCAGAAGATTGCTGCCTATGGGAAATGGACATTTTTCAAGGACTTTTCATGTCTTAGGGAGCAATCCTAACCTGGAGTTAGGCTGGCACAGTTAGGCCAGCAGAGTTTGGCCAGCACAAGGGACACCGTAAAGTGTTTTTGGACCACTCTCAGAGTCAGGGAGGATGGCGCACGTCTGTGTTCTGGCCTCTCTGACTCCAAGAGTGGTTTAAACATACTTTCTGGTGTCCCTTGTACTGGCCAAACTTAGCTGGCCTAACTGTGCCGGCCTAACTACAGATTAGGATTGTGCTCTTAGTCTTGGGTTTCTTCATACATTACATTTTTATATATACACCAAAGCATGTTAAGCATGAAAGTGACAAATGGGGGCTGGAAAACTGTACCATCTTCACATTTTGAGTTGGAAAGACATTTCCCACCATTGTAGACCAGCTAGAGATACTTAGTGGTGGACATTGCTTTCTCTGCAATGTGGGGCTTGGCTCATACCTGAGTCATCCACAGCTCTGTTTCTCTCTTACTGTATCTGCTCCATGCTTGCAGAACACACTGTGGTCTGGGCTGCATGGGCTGATCAGAAGGCAAGAAAGAGGCTGGTTAGAGGTTCTGATGCCTTGCAGGACAGGGTGTGAGCAGGTTGCTCTTTGGTTTCTTCTGATTTGGTGAAGACTTGATTAATCAACTTGTGTTACATACACCAGCTGGGTCATTTGGGCAGTGAGCACTCTGTTCTTGCAAAGGTCAAGGTATGCTGCCCTTTGTTCTTCTTGTTGTTGTTATTTATTTGTGAAGCACCATCTATGTACATGGCGCATTACAACAAATAAGGGGACCTGTCCTGAGTCGCTCACAATCTAGATCTTTTGACCGATATCTTTGTCAAAATGTAATTCATTCTGTAATGATAATCGCAAAACATAACCTTCAGCCAGTCACCTCACCTGCAATGTTTGTGTTTCCCTTAAGCATGTATAAGACCCTGTGGGGGGAAAAGAACGCAGCAGTTATTTATAGGCATGAAGCCATAGATTTACAGCCACCCATTTAATGAAGCCACCCACCAGGCTTCATTAAGGCACTGCGCTAAATGCAAATGACTGACATGATGTTAGTGGCATCACAATCCAGAGGTAATGGAAAGATGTAATTTGAGAAGGCAGGGAGATTTTGTAATTGTACCTTCTCCAGGCAATTGAGGGGGTAAATCTGTGCTGTGCTTCCTTGCTGTAATTCATCCATGCATTACATGGGGTCTGTACTCCACCCCCTTGCCCTGTCCTACCCTGACTCCATCTCATGTGGACTTCACTTGAGGCTCAGCTCTGATCTTAAATCTGCCTTAAATCTGCCCATACTCTGCTCACTATTCTGGAACAGCACCCTGACTTGGACAACCGACATGCCTCCAACTAGTTTTCCAACTGGGCACTTGCAGTCTGATCTTGCAGAGCCCCGACCAACCCTTTAAACGGAAGATGAGGTTCACTGACATGACTGAGGGCGCAATCCTAACTTGCCCCAGAACGGAACGGCCGATGGGCCTGCGCTGTATCCAGCACAACTTAGGTGGCCTCTTGAGCCTCCTTGGGGCAAGAGCACTTGCCCTGGGGTAGGCACCAGCCATCCTGATGGGCTTGCTCAGAACTGCACCTGCTGTTTAGCAGGTGCAGCGCTGAGCAAGCCGCATGCCTGAATTGGGGCTGCACAGCCTGGGGATGAAGGCTTGGATATGGCTTACCAGCCGCATCCCAACCCTGCCTCCCTCCCTGGGCTGGCACGCCTACCAGCCCATCCCCCCTGCCCAGGTTCTCCTGCCCACCTGCCCTCCCCACACCCAGAACCACTCTTGCGTTGGCCCAGAGGCATTAGCACTGATGCAGGGGTGCCGGTTGGCACCCTGCGTCGGCTCTAGTGGCATTGGGCTGATGCAAGCTTGTTGTGTTGGCCCAAGGCGCATCATTGGATTGCTCCCTGAAAGCCCCTCAGTGTAAAACATCGCAGCATGGAAAAAACTAAAGATCCGGGGAGATGGCCGAGTTCGTTTTCTCTGCATAGGCAATACTGGTATGGAGAAGCATCCAGCCATGTGAGCCCGCACCAGCTTACCCAGACACAGGTTACCACCTCCAAGTGATAGGAACTAGGCCTCTGCTAAAGCAAATGGTTATCGATCCACAATCATGCCAAGTACAATCCCAAATTGAATCAAAATCCTACTGGATGGTTTCCTTGGAAGGTTTGGAACTATTATTTTATGTCCTTCTGGTGATTCAACCAAGCACTGAAGACTTTTTTCTAGGATGAGTAGTGCCTGAATGGAGACTAAATTCTGCTGGCGCACTCATGTAGTAGGCTGAAGGGCTATTCTTTTGCATCTCCATTAATACTTTTTAGCCATAATGTTTTATAGATACTTTAGGCACAGCTAAGATACAGAAGCATAGCAGGCTTTCATAAGACGAAAGGTGAAAATAAACGTCAAGCCTAATTAAAAAGAGGGGGAAATTTTGCATCAGCATAATTTAATTAGCCAAACGGGAATCTTCTGAAGACACCAGGCCAAATGCATCTGTTTCTCTTATGTGACGGGTGCCAAGAGAACAGGAATAGCACTAAGTATATGGTCTTTATCTGACATCTTTGTCAAAAGGCAGGGGAGTCCTACCGAGCAGTCTTGTGAATCAGATGTTGTGGCATTTATTCCATAAGCGTTCGAGTGACCATTTCCAAGGGTCTATGCACACTTCTTGTAGCCACTGAATGAGTCATAAAAAGATATTTCCCAATTACAGCTCCCTTTCCATGGATCAGAACTAATACTAGAACCGCTATTCAGTTGCGTGAACGTCATCAAGTTGGCCACCGGTTTTTTGTTGGTTTCTGATTTGCTGGGTGGCCTGAAATGTTCTATAGTTAAATAGATAAAGTTGATGGGGGTAAAGCCACGAGTAACCATACCAGGTGGCACTAATCCAAGGTGCCACTGGTGGGAGGTTTGGGTGTTGTTGGCCACTGGCTTGGATGACTTTGGATTCTGAACATTCATGGTAAACTATAGTCTGTCAGTGCTAATGAACCATAAGATGAAAAGCCAGTATGTCACCGAGGATGCAATCCTATGATGCGCTTTGGGGCAACGCTATGTGCTTGAGCTGGCCCATCATCACTAGTGCCAACGCTGGAGTGCCAACTAGCATCGGTGTCATTGCTGTTGGATCGACGCTAGCAGCAGCATTGGCCCAACGGCACCAAGGAGTAGCGCCGCAGTGCCCTCCTATACCAGTTGAACTTGGCTGGCACAGGAGCAGTTCTGGGCATGCGGAAGGCGGGTAGGAGGGCATTTCTGGGTGGGGTGGGCAGGCTGGTAGGTGTGCCGGCCAGGGAAGGGGTAGCCCACATCCAAGCCTCTGTCCCCAGGCCATGTGGCCCCAAGCAGGAGCAGATCCAAGGATACCATAGGGGAGGCTGTAGCCTCCCTTGGGGCTAGGGCACAAATGTGCCCTTGCCCTGGGGAGACTCCCCAGTGCACCAAAACAGCGCTGCATATAGGGCAGGCCCTCCAGCCTCGCTATTCCAGAGCAGTTTAGGATTGCGCTGTGAGGCCCTATCCTATTCAGTTTTCCAGTGCTGATGTGTCAATGGGGTATGCACTGCATCCTGCTATGGAGGTAGTCACAGAGGCCTCCTCAAAGTAAAGTCATGGGTGTTCCCTTACATTGAGGCTGCATTACAGCTGCATCAGCGCTAAAATGTTGGACAAGATTGAGCAGTGTTAGATGTGCAGGAAAGCCCTGATGTGCTTCCATTGCTTGTGGGCAAATATTCAGTGCGTTTATTTTCTGGCATTATTATTATGCATGTCATGACTATTGCTATCTCTCAGAACGCAATCCTAACCTGGAATTAGGCTGGCACAGTTAGGCCAGCAAAGTTTGATCAGCACCAGGGCCACCATAAAGCATTTTTGGACCACTCTCAGAGTCAGAGAGGCCAGCATACAGACATGCGCCATCCTCCCTGACTCCAAGAGTAGTCCAAACGCGCTTTACAGTGGCCCTGGTGCCGGCCAAACTTTGCTGGCCTAACTGTGCCAGCCTAACTCCAGGTTAGGATTGCAGTCTCAGCCTCAACTCCCTTAGAGGGTTAATGGGAAGACAAAAGAAGGGACACACACACACCACAGTGGGCTCCTTGGAGGAAGAGTGGTATAAAAATATGAAACAAATTTGTCATATGGAGGAGGATGTAAAAAAATTCTGGGTCCTGGGTGCTAAATAATTTAGCTATGCCACCGGCTATAAGGTTGATTGGGCAGCAATACTGCCCCCAATGCCCCCAAGTAGCAGCTTGTTTAACCCTTCATGCATATAACGGGCAGTGCAATCCTACCTCTCCCCTTGCGTCAACGCTACGTCATAGTGTCAACGCAAGGGGCGGACCGCCAGCGCACGGGCGCTGAGCAGCACCCCCGCATTGGCGCTCCAGCTCTGAAACTGATGCTACTTGTAGCGTTGGCTTCAGAGCACCGATAGAGAGCCGGTTGGCACAAGGGAGGCTCCATCCCTCCTTGGGACGGGGATTGGTGGGAGGGAGGCAGGGGCAGGACTTTGGCAGGACCTGGGCAGGCTTGGGAGGTGGCCATATGGCCACATCCTAAGCCAGGCCGCGAGGCCCTGATTCGGGCCATGGGGGGCTCCAGCCTCTCCTATGCAGTGTTGGATATGGCGCTGCCAAGTCGGCCTCGCCATTCCGGCGCTGCATAGGATTGTGCCCCTAATCTGCTCTGTCACTTTCACAACCCAACAAAAACAGAGTCACAACTCACTGGTGGGTCACAGACCTGCAATTTGGAAAGCGCTGGCTAATCCATTTTGGAATGTCTTCGCAGCCAGTAATCACCACTGCATCTTGTGGCAATGAATTTTGCAACTCCCTGCCTTCAACGTACAGGCATGGAGTCTAGCTGGCTTTCCTTGGGAAGAAGCAACCCTGCGCTCACATTGCACAACCATAATAAAATTCAGCAGCACAAGAAAGATACAATAGATACATAAAAAAGAATAATCACTGGCTCGGCATGAAAAAGCAGCAGAAAGTGCTTTACTGTTCAGCGAAAGGAGTGAGAACAATAAAGGAACTATGGATAGTAATAACTGCAGACTACCATATAGTCACAGAGTAATGCAGCCTCCTAGCAACCCAAGATCACCACCCTTTACTGAACAAAAATGAGGCAGCTGCCGCTTATTCACATCCACACTGTTATCAGGCAAGCAAAGAGCTTCTGATAACGCCAGAAGAGACACCTTGAAGAAGACAAATGCAAGGATAATCAAACTGATGAAAATGGCAGTAAAAATATTCCTGCACAAATAAAGTCATTTGACTTGGGAAGTAGCAGTAGGGAAATCTAACCTTTTTTAAAAAAAAATGAGAAAAAACCTTCCATTTGTTATGCTTAACATTAGCATTCATATCAAGGTAATGATTTTAGGAGGAGTCAAAGAATTTCAGATGGGGCCCTTCAATTTATCACATTTCTCAAGTTTGTATATTTCTGGAGGAAGACCCCATTCAATACACACAATATACATCCATCTTGTTAGACACAGGAAGGTCCATTTGGAATTAGGCATTCCCTCAGGTGTTCTGGGTCTATGTCATTTAAGACTTTTTTTAAAGTTACACATACAGTAGATGATCCCTTATCTGGGCATCCAAAATGCAGACTATTTGAAAATCCAGAAATTTTTGTCTAAGAAATTTTGTCCAGCTTTACTGTAGTGTGAACACTAGACACTAGCCTTGTGCTCATTCCCACGTACAGGCTGTAAGTTCTATTCTCTGCTCTGTGGTGTGTGCCATTGTTGAAAAATCTCTGAGGTCAGCAGACACCCAAATCGGTAACAGTGAAAAGAGCAAGAGGACGCATTTCTCATTATATTCATGCAATTATTCTGAAATACAGAAAATTCCAAAATCCAGACATCTTCCTGTCCCTAGCAGCGTGGACAAGGGATAGTCAACCTGTAATATAGCACTTTAACTTAAAATAGGAACACGCTCTACTTTAAGCAATCTAAAGATGTATGCAAACTGCAAATTTGAATTACATTTATCAGTAGGTGCTATAGTGTAAAGAAATTGCAGGCGGAGTCAGAGGATCAACTTTCACTCATTGATGCGATGATGATGATTATGATGATGATTCTCAGCCAACTCTTGAGTATGTTCACATTACCAAATTGGAATGCTGTGGCTTTTGCAAGCTGCAGAAAGCCCTCCAGAGGTGACTGGAGCACAGCTCTGGGCCCCTTTGGTTGGTTCAGGTTGGGCTAAGTCTGGCTCAACACTGCTCCAAGAGATCTGTGTTGGGCCAGATCCACAGAGAGAAAATCCACAAATAAGTAGGTGCAACCTGTATAAGTCTTAGGGCGCAATCCTAGCCAACTTTCCAGCACTGAAATAGCTTTGCCAATGAGGTTAGTGCTGCAGCCTGCAGTTGGGGGGCAGTCACAGAGCTTCCTCAGGGGAATGTTTGTTCCCTTACCTTAGAGCTGTATTGCCCTTACCCCAGTGCTGGAAAGTTAGTTAGGATTGCGCCCTTAAAGCTATAACAATGGAATAAAAAGTCCTATAGTTTGCTTCCATGAAATAGACAGATAATGCAGAAGAACATAAGTATCATAAGCTGCCATTCCCTCCATCTGACAGGATCAGGTAGCTTACTTCTAAAGTATCAACAAATATCATTTACCTCCTTCTGTCTTGCCAAAGGCCCTGCTCCAAACTTTCCTCCTAAAGGCTATACCTGCTTAAGCTAATTAGTAGCCCAGACACAGATAACGCTGGCAATATATGCCAACTGGTGAACCCCAGCACCATCAGAGAGGTAGCATACCCCCCAGTGGCTTGGCTGTAGGCCACAGGTCTCCTCCTCCAGCTTCAGAGCAGTTGTCCTCCAATAATTGCCAGTCCTCAGTCTGTTTGACAAACAGTCAAGCCAGTAATTCAGTCCATATATCAATTCACCATACCAGTCCAATAAGCCAGTCAGTTAGTCAAGCCGGTAATTCAAGCCAATAAATCAGCAAACCTCCCCTCCTTCCACCACTCTCTCCACAACTACAACCTACAGCTTCTCCTTCCTCCAGGTGCTCCATATATCCTTGCTACAAGCTCCTAAGTGGCTGCAGCTGTGCAGCCCAGCCTCTGCTATTTCCCTGGTGTTAACCCTGCGCTTTCCTGAACCAAGGGTCACTGTTGGCACCATCCACTGCCTCATCGGGGGTAACCTTCCGCAGTTTCCAATACACACACACCCCAAAAAAAAATTTTTATCACTGTATAAGCCCACATCATGTGATTGAGTGAAGCTTCAGAAAAAGCCAGTTTCTGTCTAGCTTCTCATCTTTGCTGCACTACAAGTTGGCCATTCAATAATACATAACTTTCTTTTCCTTTCCAAACATGACTATACATTAAGAAGGAAATACCATTTCAGAAAGAAAATCCTATAGAGAATCTTCTCCTGGCATCTGGTGACCTTTTTTGGATGTCTAACAAGGAAAAGCAGGGCAAAGCAACGTATCCCTTCCCCTCTGTTGGTTTAATCACTCTCTCTGATTTGATTGTAATTTGAAACTGCCAGTGGCACTTGCCTACTTGATCTTATTTAGTTTTGCTTTCAAATTAAATGGATCAGCTTTATTTTCACATGCAGCTTTTATTTAATGCTGTGGAAGCTTTGCTCTTAAGGGGATAAGTCCTGCTACCTTTTGATGAGTAGCATCTAACCAATTTGTTGTTGTTGTTGTTCAGTCGTTAAGTCATGTCCAACTCTTCCGCAACCCCATGGACCACAGCACGCCAGGCCTCCCTACAAGTAGCACTGCTATTAGCCTATCATCACAATAATCTTTTCTGTACTACTACTACTGCTACTGCTACTACTACTACTAGCTCATTCAGAAGAGTCTTAATATAAGTGAAAAGTCCTAAGTGAAAAGATGGAAACTTTTCCCATTTCTCCCTTCTGCCTGCCCAATTCTCCCCCCAATTTTGTCCCCGCTCTAACTTTGTCACTCCTTACCTGCTCCAGCAGTGGGGTCCAGCAACAGACCTCTTAATCCTCATTCTCTACCATAATTAATTTGTGTAATATGTGTCTAATATGTGTAATTTCCAAGCATTCTTTGCATACTGCTCTTGTATCTCCCTTCCTCTTGTTGTCTTTCTCACTGTCAATTTTAGATTGCATGCTCCTTGGAGCAGGAACCTATTTTTCAGTTATGAAACTCTGTAAAGCCCAGTGTACACTAGTGGCAGTATATCCAATCATTAATAAGAATTAAATAATAGATTAGACCAGTGGTTCTCAAACTTTTTAGACGCGGACCCACTTTTTAGAATGGCATGTGAATCAGGACCCACTGGAAGTGATGTCATTAACCTAGAAGTGATGTCATGGCAGAAAGTGACATCATCAGGCAGGAAGTGCTGTCATTGCAACATAATCAAATGACACTCTTGAAATGCAAATTGGCATTATTGGACTGAAGCAACTGCACAACCATGAAACATCCCTGACAGAAAGTAGGATTAGGACAAAATATTATGGAAAAGCACTGGAAACAATTTTTTTTTCAAAAACCCTCACTTGAAAATTCAAACTGTTGACACTCACAAAAGGAATATAGCAAGAGTAAGTCTGCAGTTTCCAAGATGGCTGCTCCCAGCTCTCCGCAACCCACCTGACATCATGTCGCGACCCACAGTTTGAAAAACACTGGATTAGACAACACTTGGCTACTCTCCAGGAGTCCCACCCTTTTTCTTTCCATGAGTCCCAAAATGTCCATGTAATGGAAAAATGCTTCAGGAGCAGAATTACTTTCTGATTCCTGATTATATTCCTTCAGTAAAGCTATTTTTTTTCCTTTTGGGTTTTGTTTATTTTGCTATAAAGCCAAAGAATGCCCCACTAAATCAGTTGAACGAGGACTTGATTGCAAAGTGGTTTTTTTTTTTTCTTCAGACAGGCTTATAATATGCTTCCACAGAGGTCCACATCTACAAAGATTAATGCAATCCAAGGAATACTGTTTTCCCCCCAGAAACCGCTTCATGTTCCATCAAGGACTTGAAGTTTTGTAATAAGATTGGCTGGAAGAGTGGCGGACATAGCCAGTGTCAGGATGAGATTAGTCGTTCAATATTGCGATCCAGAGTTCAACCTCCTTTCCCTTCTGTTTGTAGGAGATTGGAGCCATAATCATTTCAGAGAGACAGGAGCACTCATAGCATGAATATCAAAATAGGTACCTGTAGCCACGGGTGTGATAATGGGCAATATTCAAGGTCATCAGCACTCAGCAGCATTATTCACACACTGGAATCCTTGCTTTATGACATCCAAATCAATGGTACTCACAATTTACAACAAACCTTTCATTCTCTCAAAAGGAGAGAATGAGATTCAGAGATGCTCAGATCCTTCGCCCATACCCAGCTGGGTGCCATGAATTATTTACAGGACTTGGTATGCGTCTTTGGAAAAAAAACCAAAAAAAAACTTCTTCCAATGTGACAGTTACATGCCATGCTGTATTTTTTCTCTCCAGAGCATTCGCAGTTCTCAATATCAATGCACAGCCCAAATGGAAAAGGGCAAGGGTCCTGACCAATAACTGTTTCAAACCCTTTAATGTTCAAATCGCTGCTCTCAAAGTGTCTGCTTCTATGGTACAGCATGTTTTATGCACTTCTATGGAGAAGATGGTTGTTACTGAGAACTGGCCTTTCTGTTGCACAGGACGCCTGGAAGTCAACATTTTCTAGAACACTTTTCTAGACCACTTTTCTAGATCACTTGCGCCTGTAAGCCTACACACTTTAGCAGATGAGGTGCTATCTTCCTGAACACCCTGCCTCTTTCCTTAGGACTTCTTTACACATTCTTGTATATCACGTCATTCAGTGTCTCATTACCTAAAAGTATATGAACTGGCTCCATAGAAGAGTTTTGCAAATGCATTGATGGGACATGACATGTACCTTTTGGCTGTGGTCTTTGTTCTGGGATGGCAGTTTCATAAATGCAAGGAAGCAGCAGATGTAGCAGGTGTGGATGAACATACATGCATGAATGCACTCTTAGATGCAGGATCCTGGTGGAGACACTAATTGGTATCATTTTCTTAATTTTTTTAAAATAAAAAAAGCATAGATTCAAAAGCCTGAGAAATCATGAGTGAATTCAGGTTTCATTGGGCTATGGACAATGAGCAGGCAGGGCTGTCCACAGCTAGGGTCTTGATTTTCCATAGGCCCTACCCATGTGCCCAATCAAACCCCACCCTACACAATTCATCTTTTCACCCCCTTATAGTACACAAAGGAGAACCTTACACCTCTCCTGCAGGAAGGTGCAAGGATCGATAATGGCACATTTGGAGCTCAAGCATCACACTGCAAGAAAAATTTTGTATGTCCCAATTTTGTATGACTTTTGCAATCCTAAGCAGCGCTGGAATGGCGAGGTTGATGGGCCAGCACCATATCCAGCGCTGCTTAGGAGAAGCTGGAGCCTCCCCACGGCAAGGGAGCGTTTGCTCCCTTACCATAGGGGCGGTTCCAGCCTCCCCTATGCACTTCTCGGATCTGTACCTGCTAAACAGCAGGTGCAGATCTGAGGAAACCGTGTGACCTGAATCTGGGCCGTGCAGATTTCCAAGCGGGCTTAGGAAGCGGCCTTATGATGTAGCATCGATGCAATGGGCAGCATTAGATTGCGCTGTTACATGTTCTTCCTCTGTCACTGAATTTGGAATTACCAAACCCACCACGTAGGGGAAAAAATACGTTTGGTCAAGTAGATCTTCTCCTTCACTATGAGACCTTTAACCTGGGTTAGAGAGAACATAAAATAGTGGTCTTTTTGCATGGGAATAAATCAGTAGGTAAACTATAAAATCCCATGTTCCCAGCAGGAAATGATGCTCCTGGCATTTCTAGCTAAAATCAGGATCTCCAAAGCTTCTCCAAAGCTTACCTTATTTGCAAAGGTAAGGAATTGCTTGGGAAAGGATAGCTGGCTAGCAGCAGCAGCAGTGGGCAAACCCCATTTCAAGTTGGACTGGACCCAATCTGAAATGGGATAAGGGTTTTTTCTCAGATTCTGAGCTTCATACACACAATTTCCCCCATCACAAATAAAAATCCTGTTACTCATCCCTGGCCTTTAGGGTAATTAATTATACACAAGGTTACTTTTCTATATTTTCTTATTGGCAAAGCAGATTGTTTGTAGGACCCACAGACACCACCAGAGCAGCCTCTTGTCTGTTGCAGTTGCCTCTCTGTAATTATATTTTATAACTTCCTTTTTGCACACAAGAGCTCAATTCAGTTCCTCCTCAATGCATTAGAATGCTCTTCAAACCCATTAGCTGTATCAGAAGCTTCACGGTATCACTCTCTCTTCAAAATATTTTATTATGAAGTCACTGTATTACAAAACTGTGGACTATGAATATTTAACCACACTGCATGTACCGTGCCAATGAAATCAATCCCAGTCTTTCACCATGCTAGAAAGATTTGGAAGGCTACTATGCGCTCTGTTAAGTATATTTCATTTCCCAGCAAAAAGCAAGTATCTGACGGTTAATAATGAAAACCTGTCCTGTAGTCACAGTAGAAATGGTACTTTTCCTTATTACATCTTAGCTTCCCTCAAGTTCAAGAATAATTTTTCAAACTCCAAGAGAAACTTAGATCCAGTTCAGATTATTATCCAAGTCATGATAATCTAAAACCATCATGAATGTGATTCTGCAGAGAGTCTCAGGTAAGTGTCCTCAGGTAAATAAGTCCTCCTCTCCTTTGTGGAAAAAGTAGGACACCAAAAACTTCTACTTTTAGTTTTGAATCAACTAGCATTTCCCATTTTATCCAAATACAGGAAGCTCTTCTTCATTCTGTCATTGTTTAGTATAGACAAAGGTCAAACTGTGACTTTATATCCTGATTTCTTAAACAACCATGGTTAGAACAAACCACAGTTTCCCATGTTTGGATGGAACCATTTTTTTCCTAAATGGAAAGAGGAAGATTTCAAGCACAGCATCCTATGTGCTTGATTGGGAAGAGTATTCCCACAACACTTATAATGACTACAATCCCATCAGCCCCTTCCTCTTTCTACCTGTTTGAGGAAGATTTTAAAAAAATAAAAACCCCATGCCACCCCTGGCAAAGCAACAAATTTGCCTCATTTTTCAATCTTAATAAACTGTATCCAATAGCAAGCTTGTTATAACTGGTGTGTAAAGTGCACAATTCCATAGAATATAACAATTCTATGGGATAAGGGTATTAATTAATACAACTATCACAGATATCTTAAAAGGGTTGAAATACACTTTACAGTGGCCCTTGTGCTGGCCTAACTGTGCCAGCCAAACTCCAGGTTAGGACTGCATTCTGAGATATACACAATTATGCAGTGGGGGGGGGGAATAGAGTGGATAGAGTTCCCGCTCACACCACACCAGAAGCAGGGGACACCCACTCAAATTGAGTGCTGGGAGAGTTAGAGAACAGACAAAAAGAAATATTTCTTTACCCAGCCTGTAATTAGTCTGTGGAACTCCTTGTCACAGAATGTGGTAATGGCATCTGGCCTGGATGCCTTTAAAAGAGAATTGGAGACATTTATGGAGGAAAAGTCCATCATAGGTTACAAGCCATGATGGGTACGTGCAATCTCCTGATTTTAGAAGTTGGCCACCTCAGAATGCCAGGAGCAAGGAAGTGGCAACAGGACACAGGCATCTTGGGAGATCCCTGTGATCTGGTGGGCTGTTGTGAGACACAGGAAGCTGGACTCGATGGGGCTTTCACCTGATCCAGTAGGGCTCTTCTTATATATGTCTACATCCCTGACCCTTGACCTTGATGCTCTTTCTTCAGCATCTATAAATTGTGTAAAGAAGCTTGGTCTGGTGACCCAGAGATAGTTCTAATCCATAGCAATACCTCTTGTTTCCATTGTTTTTAATATTGTAACAATAGCGCTGTTGTAGGCCTGTGCCTATAATTTATGAAGAAAATTCAGGAAATTCAGGGTGCAATCCTACCCAGTGCTGGATTGGCAAGGCCGGCTGGCCAGCGCCAAATCCAACATTGGGTTGGGGAGGCTAGAGCCTCCCCGCGGCAAGGGAACATTAGTTCCCTTAGTTCCATTAGTTCCATGCAGCCTCCCGAGCAGGCTTAGAAAATGATTGAACGGCCACTTCCCAAGCCTGCCCTTGTCCCGCCCACAACCTCCCTCCTCCCCACCAATCCCTGTCCTGGAGCGGGACGGAGCCTCCCTCGCACCGACCGGCTTTGGTCGACACAAGGGAGGCTCCCCATCGGCATTCTCAAGCTGATGCTACTCGGCTTGAGAGCTTTAGCGATGATGCGGGGGTGCCGCTTGGCGTCCCCGCCTTGGCGCTAATGACATAGCGCTGACGCAACGATGTTGCGTCAGCGCTATGCGCCTTATAGGATGACGCTGCCCGAGCCATTGAGGATTCTTGAATTCAAAATGGCTGATTCCATGGAAAATATCTACGCACCTTTTTGCACGTTTATTAAGAAGACCGATAGTGATATCACATAGCAACCAGTTCCAGAAAGCTGGACAATCTTAACCTTCATGATATAAACACATCATTTATTTCTGAGGTTGGTCTCTGATAAGCATACAAAACTTTGTATGTTTAACTAACATCCAGATTTCGTCTTTGGAACTTGCTGTGTTACTATCAAAGGTTTGAGTTGTTCTTATCTTATGCAATTCAGCTTGCCCCTCCCTGCACATATTTTCTATTGACTATGCTGAGATAAATTAGGGAGGGGGAGACAAAAGAGAACCAGCAGAATCCCCTTAAACCACCCCTTCTCCTTATCAAGCGTGTTACAAAGAACACATTTGCCAATTTCAAAAGCTGGAAAACATAATCTATACAGTTTCTTTTTCAAAAACAAACCAAAGCAAACCGCTTGGTTTATTGTGTTTTGGATTAACTTTAAAATGCACATTTCTAGCCGTACACACACACACACACACAGAGAGAGAGCGAGAGAGAGAGAGAGAGAGAGAGAGCATTGTACTCTTTTCATTTCGCATTTTACGCAAAATATCACTGTGTCTTAATATATTAAACAAAGTTAGGTAGCAAAGTGTATCAGAAATAAAGCCCTGCCAACAATTACATTATTATTTAATTTGGGAGCCTCTTGGGATTCTGTTTTTTAAAAGTCCCACTGCGAACCAGGCAAGAGTCATCTTATAAAGTGGTGCCGTTGTCGTACACTTAGCACAATTCACCCCAGCACAGCTTTCCTCCCAGTTGTTGTTGTTGGTGTCTTTGGGAAGTGAACCATATTTATTTATGTATTTATTTATTATTTCTTGATCATTCAGATCTTTGTTAAGGAGTTGCGCTGATCGCCAAGTAGACTCCAAATAAGGTTACCCCAGCTCACTTCACTTGAGGGTGGACCCTGCATTTTGGCTCACTACCCTGGTCATATCACCATATACACAGTGTTATTCAAACCGTGGGTCAGGACCCACTTGGTGGGTCACAACCTGATATCAGGTGGGTCGCAGAAAGCTGGGAGCAGCCACCTTGGAAGCTGCAGACCTTACTCTTGTTACAGTCCTTTTGTGAGTGTGTCATGTGGCGGTCCCCGCTGCTAACCTCTCCCCAGTCTGGGAGGGGGGTGGCAAAGGGGTCCGCTGACAACAACTTTGGTGGGCGCAATGAAACACAACCAAGAGGCGGAAGAGTGATACGAGGGTCACCCTTTATTGTAATTCAACAACACAACTATTATCCCAGCCTTCGTCTAGCCCCCCTTCCCTTTTGAGTCCAACCGAGATCTTCACCCACCCAGGCAAGTGCAAAGTCCAACAGAGGTGTCCCCCCGACAGAGTCCAACAGAAACCGGGGCACTCACGACTCCTTTCTGGGCAGTGGGGTCCAGCTTTCCTCCTCAGGGTCAATCTCTCTGGGCCTCAGGCAGTTACTCCCATGGGCTGCTCCGATGGCACTCCCACGCCGGACATCTGACTCGGTCCGTAGTCGGCGGGGCACATCCTGCCATGGCTTGGCGTTGGCGTCCCTCACACCTCTCTCATTCTCCCAGGTAAGCCTCCCCTTACCCCGTCCCCGCCTCCCCTTTTATCCCCTCCCCAGCCGCTTGATCTGTTGTAGCTGGCTCTGGTGGATTAGCTGCAGCTGGCTCCCTCTCCCAGGCGGGCGTACTGCGGCCTCGCCCACTCTTCTTGGCCAAGCATCTCGGGCCCACTGCTGCAGGTGCGTGACAGAGTGTTAACAGTTTGAATTTTCAAATGAGGGTTTTTTAAAAAAAATGTTTTTAGTTCAGTGCTTTTACATAATATTTTGTCCTAATCTTACTTTCAGGAATGTTTCATGGTTGTGCAATTGCTGCAGTCCAGTAATGCCGATTTGCATTTCAGGAGTGTCATTTTATTATGTTACAATGACAGCACTTCCCGCTTGATGATGTCACTTCCTGCCACAACATCACTTCCAGGTTAATGACATCATTTCTGGTGGGTCCCGACATGAATGCCGTTCTAAAAAGTGGGTCCTGGTCTAAAAAGATTGAATACCACTGATATACACCATAAGATTACTTGACTAGGGAGGAAGTCCCATAGGACAAAGAGGGATTTACTTCCATGGATATACAGTATGTGTAAGATTGTGCTGCATGCCACTGTTCCCAATGTCCTGATAGCAGGTGTGCACAATGTGAACACACACAATGTGTGTGTGTGTGTGTGTTGCACTGGTATGTCACCTCTACATACCCTAAATATAGATTCATCGGGAGTGTGTAAATGTGGAGCATTGGTGAGAAATTCTAGGCATCTCTTCAGCAGTTGCTGAAGAATTCCACACTGAGCTGGGCACACTTTATAAAATTCATTGGACTAAATTCTGCAGCAGTGGAGTAGGAAAGGGGTAGAGAATGTGCTGCTGTACCTTTCAATGGAAAACGTGCAATTGTTACCTTTGGTTCACATCGGTTCAAGATAAGCATAATGTGCATTGCACGGGCAGTCACAAAGCAACCTCGGCCAGCATGCATGGCTGGAGCAGCCTCCCATGCACCAGCAGATGGCAAAAGACCCAGCAGAGGAGGTCAGGCCATGCAGGGCATGGAATGTGGGAGGGGATTGGCAGAATGGGGCAGTGATGGCCACAGGGAGGAGGGCGGATCCCACTCAGAAGGGGGTGGGTTCAACAGCGATGTGCATGCCCAATCCTGACCTCTTTCCTTGGCCTGATTCACCTTTCTGGTGGGCTATAGAGCTGGGGCAGGTCTGCACTGACCCATCAGGCCTTTAGAAGCTTACTTAAAGGCAAGGGAACAAATGTCCAAGTAGACCCACTGGGTTGGCAGGGATCCAAGTACTAGTAGGCCCATCAGGTCAGAAGATGCTTGCCCCAAGGAGGCCCCTGGAAACCAAAATTCCTCCACACAGGGAGTTATGATGGATTGGGCTGTTTGTTTTGTTGAGCAATTCAGTTACCCATCCAGATGTTTGATCCCAGTGACCCATACCCAAAATTGGCTACTGCATTCTGTGCCAAATGAACCTTCCAATAGTTATCAAGAAGAGTCCTGCACAGAGCATATTCCTATAACATACACAAGCCTCAGAGGTAGAAAGTGAGATCACAAACAGCTGATTTCTCCCCACCAAATGTTAGTGCATCTATCTGCATTTGTCAGACATTTTTCATTATCGAGATCTGTTTATTTTCTACTGATAACAGATAAATTTGTACACAATACAAATTCAAAATTTTATTTTATAAATAAAAATCCAATCTAAAAATTCTAAATAACCCCAATAAGATATTAACAACCACATCAGTCACTGCATAGGTCAAGTCTATAAATGTCATGAACTGTTTGCTGAGATTTAGCAGCAGCGAATAAAAAGCAAGTCACTGATCTGGTGAGGTCCTTGCTGGAGTTTGCTAGTAGATTATCAATGTTCTGCAAGATCAACCAAAGCTGTTGTCTCTCTAAGAACTGTTGAAGGAACGTACAAAGAGTTTCATCTGAAATTAGTCATTGTAGCTCATAGTGACAACCGTTTCCCACAATTCCCTCCCTACATAAGCAAAAATGAGACTCAAAAGGGATATTTTGGCATTGCCATCAAAACAGCCAATGACATACGTTGCATTCCTAATTGCCATTAGATAGAAAAGAGACTCTTGTCTCTCATAGAGAAAAGTAAATGTTATATGCTATTACTGACGTTGAGTCACTTTGGCAAATGTCGCTAATGTAGGGCCGGAAACATCATAAAACAAAATCCAACACATCTATCCAAGCCAATTAATTTACATGAGGAAGCAGGAATGGAGATAGCAAAGCAACAAAGAGGTACATTAACGGAGGAGAAAATACGGCTTTGTCCTTTTTCCCCCTATAACTAATTCAGAATCTTTGGGAGCTGTCATTCATTTTGCCCCCGGCACAATGTGATCTACCTACGGCCTTTCATTCTGACTTCTGATTTAAAGGCCTTCAACTTGTGCTATGGACCTTAGCCTTGAAGCCAAGTTCAAATTAGCTTTAAATCAGTGAAGCTGATTAAAGTTTCATTGTGGCTGAGCCCTTAATAGGAAGTGAAAATGAGAGGAAAGACCCACTTGAACACAGCAAGAGTTGCCTCTTATGCCTTGGAACACAAGTAATGCTTTTCAGTTCCACTTTGCTCAGGCAAAACCATGAAAGGTTTAAGGCTATTTACCTGCTGACTGAATGGAGCCAGATTCCCAGCTTGGTGAAAATAAAGCAAAGGAAAAATCAAAGGTATTCAGTGGAAATAGTAAATGAATGGCCACTTTAAAAAAAACAGAAAAAGGAAAGGTGGACATCAGAACAACTGAAAAGGTTAAAAGAATTCACCTAATACTTCTTCTGAACTAAAAGTATCAGAAATACTAAATCTAATAGCAACATCTGATACAAGATTACACAGAAGTCTCACTGTTTTCAGTGGTGCTTTACTCCTGGGTAAGCATGTATAGGATTTCAGCCTAAGAAGCCCCAGCCAGGGAAGCTGTCACTGACCCCTTAAGGGGCAGGGTGACATCCACGACATGATCACCACAATCGTACCCCCACTGGGGCCAAAAGGTTTTTTAAATACTTATCTGGGGGTTGCTATGGCTCTCCGGAGGGTCTATGGAGCCCACGGCCCCCTTTGCAGGGCTCCCCGTGT
This sequence comes from Lerista edwardsae, assembly GCA_029204185.1. Lineage (NCBI taxonomy): Eukaryota > Metazoa > Chordata > Lepidosauria > Squamata > Scincidae > Lerista > Lerista edwardsae. The sequence goes on along the minus strand of JAJKFI010000019.1, from coordinate 10,679,015 downwards.
CTCAGCATTGCTAAAAAAGGGGATCACAACCTACTTTTGGTTTCACAATTGTGAAACTGGAAATCTTTAAAAAGCCCTTTTGTCCCCAGCAGCAACACAATCTTTGGGATAGTGTCGCGAATGCAGTGATGTCATGCAGGGGGAACGCGGGGGAACTCAGTTCCACTAGTTAAAATTAGGGCTGGCTCCGCCCACTTCACTCTCCCTCCTCCCCTCTCCCAATTCCTCTGCAAAGAGCTTTCCTTCTTGGTTGACCGGCACTCAGAGGGTTAAAGGGAGCGACTCCGGATTCCTAGGGGGGTGAAGGCAGTGATGTCATTCAGGGGGAACGGACCAGAACGGGCGTTCCGGATCCTAACGGGCTCCGTGGCTGGTTCCGGGTTCCTGACAAGTGCCAATCAAAAGTGAGTTCCTGTTCCTAAATCATTTGAATGACACCACTGCGCGAATGTCACCCCTCCCCCACATACACGTACAAGTGGCCAATACAGGAGAGTTGGGAACTGTTGGCCTATGACTACTCATGTGGGGAAAGAGATAAAAAAACAAGTGACAACCTTGTGAAATGACACCACATGCATAATAGATAGCCATCCTTAGGGCGCAATCTTAAAATGGAGTTAGGCCGGCACAGTTAGGCCAGCAAAGTTTGGCTGGCACAAGGGCCACCGTAAAGTGCACCTGGACCACTTTCAGACTCAGGGAGGATGGCGCACATCTGTGTGCTGGCCCCTCTGACTCCATGGTCCACGGTGTGGATGGCCAAACTTTGCTGGCCTAACTGCTCTGGCATGACTCCAGGTTAGGATTGCCATCAAAAAAAGTTGTGTTTTTCTTTTTTGGCCAGACTACAAGAATCAACCATGTAGAAGGGTCTCAGTGGCAACAAGTCTTCACTTTTGCATGAATTAAAAAAAAAAAATGTATTACTATTGAGTGCTTCTTTATATACAAAATCTGACATACAAAGATACAAATAAGGTTTTCAAGCCTGGGAGGTGGAATAGGACATGTTGTGTATTGCTGCTCCCCCTTCCATGCCTGATCCAGCCCCTGCCTAACCTTCTCCAGCCCTGCAACACCCTTTCCCTGCCCTTATTTTGTCCTCCACCCACCCCTGTACTGTCAGGCAAGAGCTTACCACCTCTGCAGAGGCGTTTCTACAGGGATGGCAAAGCTCTAAGTTTTGCAAGAAGCCTTACCCTGTCATGTAAATCCCTCCTCTCCCTTGCTGCTGTAGCCAGTAAGCAATGCCAAGATTGGCTAAAACGGTGCAGGAGAGGAGTGATTTCCACTGCAAGGTAAGGCTTCTTGCAAAACTTAGAGCTTTGCCATCCCTGTAGAAACGCCACTGCACCTTTGTGTGGCGCTCCTGCCAGGTATAGTGCTGGCAGGACACTGCAGGCCTTCCTGCTGGCACCTTTAAACATCACGCAGTCCCTTTGTATTGCTCTTCATGGCACTTTTGCAACAGACAATAGGATTGTCTATTGTCTTCAATAGACAATACACAATAGACAATACACACACTTCATTCCCTGTGTGAGAAACATGTATCAACCACACCCAGTTCTCCCTATATGGACACGTATCTTGAAGGTGTTTTCGTACGAATTCTGATTGCCTGCCCATATTCTCATGCAAAAGATTCCCAAGACCGCTACAGTTCTGTTGGGAAAATCAAAGTAAATGAAAGGCGCTCCTAAACATGGCCCTCTTTCAGATGGTAGAAAACGCAGCAAACCAAACTGGAGACTGCTGCAGTGCCAAAAAACGTCCCCAGCACAGCCGGTTCTTACTGTTCCACCTGGGACGCTTACAAAGATCCTAACGACACCCGCCCAGGGTCTTTGCGGCCAGACGCTTCTGGGGTCTGCTGCCCCAGCATACCTAAAGCTCGGAGTTCCACGCAGAAGCAGCTGGCCATGAAGACCCCTGGGGGATGTGGTTGGGGTCTCAGCAGAACAGTAAGAGCCATTCACACGAATAGGTGGAAGCCAGATCCAGCTCGGGGGCCGGATTCTGGCAATTCCTGGTCTAGGGCAGTAATTTTCAACCACTGTGCCATGGCACATTGGTTTGCCATGAATGGTCTGCAGGTGTACCATGGGAGTTTGGGGGAGGGTCACTTATTAGTGCAGTCTTTGGGGATGTAAGCCTCCTCCTGGCAGCATGGTGCACCTTGTCATTGTCCAAAAATGAATGCTGTGCCTTGAACAATTTTCGTGCCTTCCCAGTGTGCCACGAGATGAAACAGGTTGAAAAATTGCTGGTCTAGGAGATTAACTAGAACTTTCCAATGGAGCCCACAGAACTGAAATTATGGAACCACCGGCAGGATTAGCTTGTGCTTGGTGTGGGTGCTCATTTTAATCTTTTGCTTTTGGGTGATAGGAATGCTGACTCATGAACCCCTGAGATTCCACAAGGCAAGTGTACGTATGCAAAATGCTGCTATTTCTCTATTCCAGTGATTTTCAAACATTTTCATCTCATGGCACACTGACAAGGCACTAAAATGGTCAAAGCACACCATCAGTTTTTTTTACAATTAACAAGGCACACCATGCTGCCAATGGAGGACTCAGATACCCCATCAGCTCTACTAATAAATGACCTAGTCCCAAGTGCCCGCAGCACACCTGTGGGCCACCTGCGGCACACCAATGTGCCACATCACAGTGGTTGAAAATGGCTAATCTACTCATTTGCTTAAAAATATTATTCCACTTAGGGTTGAATCCTAACCAACTTTCCAGCACCAGGGTAAGGGCAATGCAACTCCCAGGTAAGGGAACAAACATTCCTTTTATTTACCTTGAGGAGGCCTCTGTGACAACTACTGCACTGCAGGATGCAGAACATCCCCCCCCCCCATTGGCAAAGCTAAGTCAGTGCTAGAAAGTTGGTTAGGACTGTGCCCTTAATCAGACCCGAGGCTCTCAAGGGTGGCTTACAACAAAAATAAAACCACCTAAATTTCATTTTCATGCTATGTTTAAGAACAGCAATCTTGCCAGAGCTTCAGGGAACATTTCTACTTTTTTGATTAACTGGAGTTGTAATCCTTTGATAAAGAAAGAAAAAAGTAGTTATTGGGTGCCTGCTAGTTGTAGCATTTGACTGTCCAACTCATCTGAGCTTGGCTTTTCTGTGTGGATCACTCCGCGACAGAGAATTCATGCAACTTCAGGGCAGGAGAGAAAGGATTTTTAGAAACTGGGGTGACTTTGTTCTGTCGGCTTATTTGAAACAGTGCCCAATGATCAATCACCCACATATGTTCCTTGCACATTCAGACATGGGAATGCCCTCAAGCAGCTGTGTGCTGCTTGTGACACAGCTGTTCAAGGGCATTCTAGAGGCAAGGCATGCGGCGAACATGTACACATGATTGGTCACCATGCACTGACTCAAAGAGACTGGATGAGAAAAGGCCAACCCGGTCTGGAAACAGCCTTCCCCTCAAGGAATCCGAATCAGCCTTCAATGAAACACGAAAATAAGTAAAATATCACCTGGTGCTTCCTTCCCTAGGTACATACTGCTATTTTTCACCATTTCCTTGCAAGTAAACATTTCTAGTCTTGGAGAACGCTTGCACAGGATTGCATTTTTTACATGTACAAGAGAATCGTCACCGTCACGCTGTAGCCATCAAGCGTACTGTGAGAGGCAGCCGAGACATTTTCATTTACACAAAAGATCAGAACGGAGTGCGTTCTATATATGCTAGCGAAGCCTACAGGCATGGCTGAGATGAAGAATGAGATGACAAAAACAAAGATAATAATCACTCACCATGCAAACGAGGCCTTACGAGCAAGAGAACGATTATAGAACTGCTGCTAATGTTGAATTATAGCTTGAGCCCTTTCTTCGGCAATTTGCCACTATTTGTAGGTGGTCCATATGTTTGGGTTTTTATCTTTTCCTTTTCCTTTTCGCTACCATAAATCACAGGGAGGAAAGAGGCACGTGCATGGCACTGATCGGAATTCATAACCAAACCAAAGCTTTCACAGCAATTTTTGTGACGGTAGAGGACATTTTCCCAGGCTGAGGACTTGAAACCTCTTCCTAGAAGCGTGGCTGCCAGGTCCTAAAAGAGCCTCTCCAAATTGAAGGATGGCCCTGAAGTGTTGTCAGACCTGGCACATATCATCATCATCATCATCATCATCATCATCATCATCATCATCATCATCAACAACAACAGTGGACTGGCTTTTGTACCATGTCATGTGTAGTTATATGCAAGGGCAGTGCATGCCTCCATGGTACTTGATGCCGACCCCAAATACCATCTCTGTACACACAAAATGCTTCCTTCCCAATGTACGGCGAGGCATGGACTATATGTGGGGCCCCCACAGCAACTAGCATGATGGGCCAGCTTCCCTTGAAATGAACTGGAGGAGGGGATGCTACAGATTCCTGGCCAACAGAAGCAGCGCAGAATAGGGAGGCTGGCTCATTGCCTTGGTATAGGTCAAATTAAAGGGATGGGCTCCAAGTCATCTCTCTCTCTCTCCTGACTTGGTGCATTGCAGCACTGGAAGAAGAAGGAGGCCATTGCTGTTGCAGTCCTCTTCCAGTTTGCTCTCTGCACACATGGCCAAGAATCAGAGCCCTCAGTAGAGCAGCAACGGAGAGAGGGCAAGTGGGCTGGGGGCTTGTCCAGTCACGTCCCCTCCAAAAACGCTGCTCCACTCCATGCAGTTTCAAGTCGCTGCAAGGCAAGGCTGGCCCTACTTATACAGTCAGTCTTCTTTATATACGACCTCACTTATCTGCACAGAAGGCAGCTTTCTGTGTTCATAGATAGTGAGGGATTCATGGGCCAGAAGATGAACAGCTTCACAAAACATTATATATTGAGTGCCTTCGGGCATAAAGGCGGGATAAAAATCTATTAAATAAATAAATAAATAAATAAATAAATAAATAAATAAATAATATATAATGGGACTCCTAAGGGCCCTCCTCCATTTTTTTTTTCTTCCTCAAAAAGCTGCTTCAAGATGAAACTGGCAGTGAAAAGAGTGCTTCACACTGGTTGCTTTCTGCTGCAAACTCCCATGCCCCCCCCCCCCCCCCCCACCCCCCCCCCCCCCCAAGGTTTTTTTTTTTTTACTCCTGTAAGGTTTCCATCATTATGAGAGGAAGTTTGGAACTCTGGGGGGAAAGGCTGGAAACGATTTTGTACACAGGCATTTTCTACTCTCAGCTGTCCTTTTCTGAAATGCATCCTGGCATGAAATATTTAGTTGGACCTTAAGGTGTAAAACATTCCAAGAAAGGTTGTCAAAGAAACTCAAAACTATTTCCAAAGCCTCTCTCTCTCTCTCTCTCTCTCTCTCTCTCTCTCTCTCTCTCTCTCATTCATTCATTCATTCATTCATTCATTCATTATAAATATCAGCACACTTACCTATATAGCAATAAATGGAAAACTGTCCCTTTTTCAGATCTAAGAGCAACTTTTTTAGCCACTAGTATCCTGTTAATTTGGCATGGTGAACATTCGTTTGGAGTGCGCCTCCTATTTCACATCAAGTTCCTCCTGTGGTCCTTTGACTACTAGAATGCATGTGTAGGGTTGCCAGTCTTCCAGTGTTGGCCTGGAGTCTCCAGGAATCCGCATCAATCTCCTAAAAGCAATCCTGAAGACGATAACAGGGCCTTCAGGAATGTCCACATTTCCATCAGGGCGGAGGGCAAAAACTTCCAAGAACAGCTTTGGTCAAAGTTGGCAACCCTCTGCACATGGGATTTGTAGATTCCTTACATATCCTCCCGTGAGTTGTAAAGGAAGGAAAACATGAAGCCCTCCAATGTGAAGCTGCACAAAGCCCAAGCAAGAATCTTCCTGCGGCTTTAACCTGAGGTTTGCAATGTATATGATCAACAACTATATTAGTGCTGAGATCATCTCCTTGACGGTAATGAATGTCAAATGGCAATAGGAACACTACGTTAGAAATGGGGAAAAAAATCCCCTTCATTTTGTCACGTAAGAGATCTTCAATCACATTTTGATTTTCAAAGTGCTGCCTGATTTGAGGTTAATGCGAGGGTGAGCTGACCTTCCTTGCACAAGAGCAGTTGTTCCTGCACCAGACGTGCGGAAAACGGATTTGGAGTAGATGCCCTCTTGCCCTTTCCTTGCATTTCACATCATCTTTGCTTTAGGATCTTCCATCACAAGGACACTTATTATTAAACTCATTAGAGCCTTTCTTGTTTCTTCTCCCCTGGATGGGGGAAGCAGAGGGCTCTGCTGACGCTGAATTTGTGCCTTCTCCTTTCAAGTCATCGTGTCGAGTGGCTAATCACTTCTGCTTTGCAGCAACTCCGTCAACAACCTTTTTCTGAGAGCTGAAGGTGGTCCCATAGAGATGTCTTTGGAAGAGGCTGGCACACTCATCCCCCGATCGCTTTCTGCTCCAATGTTTTCCCTGTGCAGCAACAACTTGCAAAAATTGGGAGACGAAAGAAATTTGCACGTACCCCAGGGAGAAACGCTCCCATCCAGAGGCGGATCTAGGGGGTGCATGGGGTGGCTAGAGCCATGGGCGCCATTTCCATAGGGGCGCCAATTTGGCCACAGCCCCGCCCCACAGCCGCCCCCCCCAGCTTAGTGGCTCGCCCCCAGAACTGCGTGGACCTTCCCCCACCCATTCATTACATGTTTAAAGCACTCACCCATCTTTAAAGTAGCCTGAAAGCCAGCTATATAAACTTAATGGATATATAAACTTCATAACCTTTCAGGTTATGGTGAGCTCAGCCTTAGCTTTTTGTAGTTGGCTCTTTCCCTTTGCTGAGTACAGTTTGAAATCCCTGGGTCTCCACTTTCAGCAATCTGAGTCAGTGTCTGAAAAAGCAACATGTGAGCAGAGACCATCATGCAACGCTTCCAATTTACATGGGAAATTAGCATGTGCCCGCCCCCCCAGTTATATAGGCTTCTGAGAGAGGAGGCATGCAAATTAGCCATATGCAGATAAACAGACGGGGTCTGATAGGCTTGGAAGACTGGCTCTGCCGCCGCCTCACAGGCATGACCAGCCGCAGCCAGTAAAATCCCATGGCGAAAGAGCGGAGCGTGGAAAAGGCAAAAAGGAGCCTGCACGCATTTGCAGGAGAGAGAGAGAGAGAGGAAGCTGGGCTGGGCGCGAGAGGTGTGTGCCCGCACCCGTGTGTCACCCACGGCAAACATCACAATATGCCCCTTGGAGACCTGGAGGCGCCACTCACCTCTCTGCCTGTTCAAAACTTGACCTGACCCGCAAGGGGGCGGGGGAGGCTTGCGAGTAGTGCCTTCCCATTCTGACGAGCCAGGCTCGCTGCCCAGCCCCTTACCTTGGACACCACACCCCAGCTCCCCTCCCCCATGCGCTGTACATGCTTGGGAGGTCAGGGGGCTTTTTTATCCCCCATGGTGAACGACCCAGAGGTGCTGAGTGCCCCTCTCCAGCCCGTCCACTCCTCTCTCTCTCTCTCTCTCTCTCTCTCTCTCTCTCTCTCTCTCTCT
>JAJKFI010000019.1:10651070-10671465 GCA_029204185.1 Lerista edwardsae | reverse complement strand
CTCTCTCTCTCTCTCTCTCTCTCTCTCTCTCTCTCTCTCTCTCTCTTTCTCTCTCTCTCTCTTTGCTTCTCTTCTGGGCAAACAGTCCCTGCCCCCTTCCATCCCTCGCCTGCCAGTTCCCATTTCTCTCTCCATCCTCCTCTTCCTCCGCTTGTGCTCCTCTCGAGCCGTTTGAGCGTAAGTGTGCGAGTGGGGGGGGGAGATCAAAGTGAAAGCTGCAGCCAAACGACAAACAGAGCAGCGCTTAGGAGCTGGTTGAGCTCTCTCTCTCTCTCTCTCTCTCTCTCTCTCTGTGTGTGTGTGTGTGTGTGTGTGTGTGTGTGTGTGCATGCGCGCGCGCATGCGTGCGCGTGTAAACCCCATCACTGTTCCAACGCTGCACATGCTCACTTGGAAGGCTTCCTCTCAGTCTCTCTCCTCCCCTCCCCCCCCAAAGTGGCAAGTTTCTGCAGTTCGCGATGCACTATTTCTCAATGAAGAGCCACCACTGGGTACATACCAAGCCCCTCATTTTGCAGAGAGGGAGTGAGCAAGAGAGAAGGGAATTCTGTTGAGCAAGACAGACAGACCGACAGGGCAGGCGCATACCATCCAGCTCAAAGGAGAGATCAAAGTGAAAGCTGCAGCCAAATGGCAAACAGAGCAGCGCGGAGGAGCTGGTTGTTTTATTTCTCTCTCTCTCTCTCTCTCTCTCTCTCTCTCTCTCTCTCTCTCTCTGTGTGTGTGTGTGTGTGTGTGTGTGTGTAAACCCCATCAGCCTGCTCCAACGCTGCGCATGCTCACACGGAAGCCTTCCTCTCAGTCTCTCTCTGCCCCCCAAAGGGGGCAGGGCGATGTGCAGAGGGCGCAGTTTTGTCACCCTGCCATGGGCGCACGCGGGGCTCTGTCCGCCTCTGCTCCCATCGTGCCACTTTCAACTCCTTGAGCAGTTGCCATCTATCATCATCTGTGCGGCATTACTGCTGGTGTTCCCAAGCATGATTTTGAGTGAAGCACCTTCTAGCCCAGGTCACAGGGCCTTTCCAGACACTCTGTTTCTAGAGCAGGAAACGCATTTTGTATCCATTGGATGCAAAGGGATCCAGACCTCTTTCCTGAATGGAACACTTGTGTTCCTGGGATATCACATTTTCCTAGCACTCAGATCTTGTCACATGAAAATGCAACGCCCACCCCCACAGTGTAGATGCAATGGGGAGTGGTATGCCAAATGTGGCTGTCCACATAGTGCCCCTAACATCATTACCAGTGAGTAGCACAACTCCTACTGTACACACATTATGTTGTCTGAATATCACTACAGTGGAACCCCATATCTGTGGGGGTCTGTTCCAGAACAGGAATCCATGGATACTGGGGTCTGTTCTTAAATTCCTTTAAACACAAAAAAGCACCAAAATTGGGAGCACAATCCTTACCTGGAGTTAGGCCAGCACAGTTAGGCCAGCAAAGTTTGGCCACACAAGGGACAATGTAAAGTATATTTGGACCACTCTTGGATTTGGCGGGATGGTGCAAGTCTGTGTGCTGGCCTCTCTGACTCTGAAAGTGATCCAAACGCGCTTTATGGCGTCCCTTGCGCCAGCCAAATTTTGATGGCCTAACTGTACCAGCCTAACTCCAGGTTAGGATTTCCTACTTCTTCACGGGTTTCCTACTTCTTCACGGTCAAACCGCACTGTTTCCGAGCCTCTACAGCTATTTTTAGCCCTGAAAGACCCACTCCAGGGTTGCTTGGAGGTTCCTTTCTCTCCCCATCCTTGCCCCAGAATGCTAACTTCTTACCATTGCACATCCCCTGCCATTGAATGCTGCGGAGCACTCTGAATCTCACACCCTCCATCAACATATGCCATCACGCATGTTCCCACTCCTGCCTTCCCTCGCCCAAGGTGCTGCACACCTCTTTCCTCCTTGTTCTTTCTTCTTCATCCGCCCTGTCACTCTCTGCTTCCAATTTTAAAAGCTCTTAAAGCAGGCCGAAAAGGAAGTGTATGGAGAGGAGGCATTGTCCTGGAGATGGTCTAGGCCAGTGCTATTAAAACTGTGGGTCGGGGCCCACTTGGTGGGTCGCAACCTGATGTCAGGTGGGTTGCAGAAAGCTGGGAGCAGACATCTTGGAAACTGCAGACCTTACTCTTGTTATACTCCTTTTGTGAGTGTTAACAGTGTGAATTTTCATGTGAGAGTTTTTTAAAATTTTGTTTTTAGTTCAGTGCTTTTACAGCATATTTTATCCCAATCTTGCTTTCTGTCAGGGATGATTCATGGTTGTACAATTGTTGTAGTCCAAGAATGCCAATCTGCATTTCAGGAGCATCATTTTTATTATGTTACAATGACAGCACTTCCTGCCACAGCATCACTTCCGGTGAGTCCTGACACCAGTGCCATTCTAAAAAGTGGGTCCCAGTCTAAAAAGTTTGAATATCACTGGTCTAGGCCACTTTCTCCCCTCCAAACACTTCCTGCAGGAAGGGGAGGAACCAGTGGCTGGATCTGGTTGCTCTCCCTCTCTCTCAGCTGGACTGTGCCCAGCCAGGGCACCCCCTGCCACTTCACTGCCTCCCTCAGCCACTCAACACCTCTGCTTCTCCAGGGCTGGGTCAGCCTTGCCCACAAACTGTTTTTCTTCCTCACCATGTGTGAGATGTTTCAGGGCGCAATCCCAACCTGGAGTTAGGCCGGCACAGTTAGGCCAGGAAAGTTAGGTTGGCACAAGGGACACTGTAAAGTATGTTTGGACCACTCTTGGAGTCAGAGATGCCAGCATGTAGACATATGCCATCCTCCAAGGCTGATCCAAATGCACTTTATGGTAGCCAGTGTGCCAGCCTAACTTTCCTGGCCTAACTGTGCTGGCCTGTGCCGGCCTAACCCCAGGTTAGGATTGTATTCAGGATTGAGCCCCCCTGCTGACTGCCCAATCACATACAAACTCTCAGCTAAACACTACGTTAACGTTTAACCACAGAGACTATGGAAATGCATCTAGATGAGCTCAAGAATGTGGGGAACGGAGAGGCAGGGAGGATTGGGCAGCTTGACCCTTCAGGCAAACAGTAAGGCAGGCAAAAAAGAGTCAGATCATACTGGAGAACAGAGTAAAGTAGAGGCAGGTGCAACTCAGGAGGCCAGGCAGTGATCTACACAAGTGGGACCTCATAAGCAGCCATGCAACTCATGTTGTGCCTGTTTTGACCCAATGTTGCTATGGGATTTGTGCTGGAGTTCGCAGTTCAGTTTGCTGTAGCATGATTAATTGGCTCCAAACAAAATCAAGGACATTCCAGTGTTGGCTGGTGAGTCGGGGGGGGGAGGGGGTTCACACTATGCTTCATTGCACATCTGCAGTGCAAAGATCTGCAAAAGCCTCTTGAACAGAAAGTGATCAATAATGTAACTGACCACACATTATGTGGTATTCCCCACGTTATGTGGAAGATAGTCAAATACATGCCATGAAGCCCAGCGCTGCCTGGCGATGTGCTCCCGGAGTGTCTTTTAACCCAACAGTGTTGCCATCCAGATGTGGTGTCCCTGCCAACAACTGTCTACTGAACCTGCAAAACTATCTTAACTTGGCTCTCCCTTGCATCTTTCAGCAGGGAGATCTTTTGGTAAAGGACAGAAATGGAATGGATACAAGTAAAGAAGAGGAACGGCACCAGCACAGTTAGTGAGGTCTTGGCAGTGGTGATGAAAGGAACCACAGATTGTTTCACTGATGAATCAGGATATATTCTTTTTTCCTAAGTTCTGTAGACATTTTTTCTTTGAATGTCAGCCCAACATAATATGATTTGTCAGCTCAATGTTTCAATGTTACTACTACATAGGAAATGATTTCCTCAATGTGGATCTCTAGAAGCAGAAAAAGCAATTATATGCATACAGCAGTACAGGCATGCCCTGGTATCTGCTGGGGTTCTGTTCTGGACTCCCCCCATGGATACCTGAAACCAGGGATACCGGGAATGCCTTTTTAAATAATAGGGGATCAGTGGTTTTGCTGCAACAAGGTAAAAAAAAGAGATTTGTTTAATGTTCCTCTATCTTTTTAGGAACATGGTGGCACTGCAGGTTAAACCACTGCTGCTGGGCTTTCTGAATGGAAGGTTGATCTCCCATTGCTTGTCCCAGCTCCTGCCAACCTAGCAGTTCAAAAGCACCTAAAAATGCCAGTAGATAAATAGGTACCACTTCGATGGGAAGGTAATGGCATTCCATGCGCCTTTGCGTATAGTCATGCCGGCCACATGACCACGGAAGCTTGTCTTCAGACAAACGCCGGCTCTACAGGCTTAGAAACGGAGATGAGCACTGCCCCCTACAGTCGGTGACGACTAGACCATTCGGTCGTGGGGAAACCTTTACCTTTTTTATCTTTTTAGTAGGCATCCCAGTATCCATGAGATCTGTGGATACCGGAAACCATGAATATTGAATCAGTGGATACAGGGGCACACCTGTAACAAAAACAGAAGAGCACTTTGAACTGATGGGGCAGCTGACCCATCTATCTTTCCAAACAGCAAGACAATAACCTATGGTCCTAAAGCAGTGGTCTCCATTTCACAGACCACGTTCTGCCGGAATAATCATTCCAGGAGCAGCAGTGACAAAACCTTGCCATTTCACCCCTGTCACCTTTATTCAAGCTGGAGTGTTGCAGTATCTTGTGCTGGGAAGCTGCTTCTGCTGCACATCGCCCAAGAAGTCTCCATGCCCTGATTTCCCAGGGAAGTGGCTCCCCAGTGTGAAGCTTTGCAATGGTCCAGAGCAAAGACAGGTGACTGCAGGGCAGTGATGTCATCTAAAAACAAGGAGAGGGAACGCTGGGCGGGACTTACGCTTTGATTGGCAGTCCATCTGTTGCATTCCACCGCCTGCCCGCCCGCCATGCGGGGTGCCCGAGATTGGTGCGCCCCACTGCTGCTCACCCAGGCACCCGGTGTGCGCGCCCTGGGCCCCCCCCCCCCGGCGAGTCAGCGCCCGCTCTGAGGCCAGGGCAGCACGGGCAGGTGGCAGAACGCAATGGACGGGCAGCCAATCAGAGAGTAAGTCCCGCCCAGCATTCCCTCTCCTCGTTTTTAGATGACATCACTGCTGCAGGGTGCTTCACCACTGCCACGCCATGCCTCAAAGGATTATTCTGGGGCACCTGATCAGGCCAGAGTTTATAGGCGACCATTCTAGAGAATACCTAACATAAGGGGAGCAAGATCTCTACCCCAAAGAGTCTTGCCTCGAAACTGTGGTGCTGAGTGCATGAGGGAGATGGAAAGAGGGGATGGAGTGAGGAATGTGGCTACAGTCCCCCTTCCAGATCCTGAACAAGACCACCAAGCCTTCCTGCTAGACAGCCCTGAGCATAAGAAAGCTCTTGTGGGAAGGGACACTGCTTGGGCACTTAGTCTGATGTTGTTAACAAAACAAAGTTAACAAAGGAGTGATGAAGACCCCAGTCCTGTGTAGGACAATGTGGAACCAATCCTAACCCGTTTTCCAGTGCCGATGCAGCTGGAATTCTTTCCCTTACTGCTTCCCCACCACAGAATGCAGTGCGCACCCCATTGGCCCAGTGCTGGAAAGCTGGTTAGGATTGAGCAGCAAGTGGGCTTAAAGAAGGGTAAATGGAAGATATATGGGCTAGGGATGAAGAATCCCAGAAAGCATTCAGTGTTGAAATCATCTCATCTGACTTTATAATGGGAAGACTGGAAGTAGTCGAAGAGAGCTCTGTTGGGGCTTCAAAAGTTACCTGTGAATGAAGGAGCTCCGTTTGCAAAGGTCCCTTTAAATAAAAATGTTTTGCACTCTGTCATGCAATTTGGCAGACCAGGAAGTGCAGAATGTCCAGTTTTAAAGTGTGGTACCCAAAGGCATAAGCGTAGTGGCCAGGTGAGCCTCCTTCTCCGAAACAGCCAATACCCTTTTCCCAATCAACACCCACCTCCCGTCTGAAGGCGGAGACAGGCTTGCGTCACAAGTTAGCAAGGTTGGACAGAAGCCAAAGGCCTCTGGTTCCAAACGTTCCCACGGCAGATCACTGAAAATCATTCATGGGGAAATGGTGAAGCAATACTCTTGAGGGCCATTTCAGGCAGTTTGCGGAGGATCCTCTGAAAGCTGAAGGCAGCACTGTGGTGGCAGTGAGTGTCTTCATGCATGTGCAGAGTGTCTTTCCAGTGCTTGTAGTTCTTTTCCCTCTCTCTCAACACCAGAACCAAGAGACACCTACTAAAATTGAGTGTTGGGAGGGTTAGAACGGATAAAAGGAAATACTTTTTTACTCAGTGGGTAATTAATCTGAGGAACTCCTTGCAACAGGAGGTGGTGATAGCATCTTGACTAGGTGCCTTTAAAAGAGGGTTGGATAGATTTCTGGAGGAAAAATCTATCGTGGGCTATAGGCCATGATGGGTTGTGCAGCCTCCTTACATTAGATGTAGGCTACTTCAGAATGCCAGGTGCAAGGGAGTGGCAACAGGATGCAAGCATCTTGTCTTGTATGCTCCCTGAGGCATCTGGTGGGCCATTGTGAGATACAGGAAGCCTTTGGCCTGATCCAGCAGGGCTCTTCTTACGTTCTTAAGTCACTTCAGAGTGTATAGGGAACATCAGGACTTTCAACAGTTCTCAGAAACAAACCAGCAAACCATTATGCCAGTGGTTCTCAAATGGTTTCAACTGGTGGCTCCCTTAACCCATTGGGCTATTAATTGTGGCTCCCCATTAGGACTACAACCCTACACATTTATAGGGTGGTGATTTTTCACAAGAATTTTGAAGCTCCCCTGGCTGGTTTCCATGGTTTCATGGGGGCATGGCTCTCAGTTTGGAAATCACTGCATTAAACTCTTTCAAAATCAATGAGAAATGTTCCAACCAGCCAATCTCAGTTAGCTGTATTGAATCTATATTTTGAACTGACTGCAGTCTTGGAACAGTCTGCAAAGGCAGCCCCACATACAAAATATTGTAGTAGTAGTCTAATCTGGGAGGTACCAGAGCTTGGCTCCCTGTGTTTGAAACCAGAGTGTCTGAAATACTGTACAGGGATGCACTAAATCAAGTATGAACTGTGCTACTGTTTTGTATTGTTTTGTACTGTTGCCCTTGCCAGATTGACTTTATTGCTTTCTGGCAAAGGATCTGGGAACTCAGACCTAACTGACAGCTGTGTGGTTTTTTTTTTGAAGGCCCTGTGCACTCTGGAAACCCTCACCAGCAAAACACTCTATGATGATGAGTAAAGCTCCACAATTTGCAGTTGAGGCCACACCAGTTGGACATCTGTGAGGAACATTTCCTACTAATGGCACACCTCTTCTCTGGCTCACCTAGAAGATTTATTATCCCACATTTCACCATTTTATGTTCCCTGAAAAGGTTTTTTGTTTTTGTTTTTTTTTTTAAATTAATTAAGACTTGTACATAAAAACCAGGGTGGCAGCAAGTGAAGCAGAAAATGGCGGGGGAGGGGGGAGTGAAGAAAGGGGTTTTTTTTTTGTAGAAATGCTTCTGATTCTAGATTTGCTCTTCACACTCTAGTTATAACTTTGGACATTCAGACACGTACAGGCCTCACTGAACACTTGGTCAGTAACTTCAAAAACTTCAGGAGCCTCATTAACAATAAGATGCAATCTTTTAAAAAGAAAAGAAATTAATACTTTTCTTCAGCAGCAGACATTTTAAAAAAAATAAAAACCTCAATCGAATGTGGAAGTTTCCTCAAAATTAGCTTATTCCACGATATAAATTAGTTTTCTTTGTGATCTAAAATTGACTTGCCGTTCACTACTTAGTCAGAAAATAGCTGGTGAAAAGGCCCAGCCTCAGAGCTTTTGGACTGTAGACTCCTTTCATCCTGTAAACAAATGCTTCAGATTTAAAGCTTTCCCATAATTGTTATGCTAACCTTGGAGTGAAACCTCTCCATTTGCATTTGAAGGAGCTAAATATTAGGCAGGAAAGAAAGTGCTCTTTTTAAAAGCATGAGAAAATGTTCCTTCTTTTTGGTCTTCAACCATCTGGGCAGGCTCTGTTTTTCTCTCTCTGGCAAAGGCAGGAGAAGAGGAAAAGGGACACGGATGGTGGTAATCTTGCTTGAAAAAAAAAAAGTATTAAGAAATTCCTTCTAAACATGAATGGAAGAATGAATGAGACTTCCTATAGGGGAAGGGAAAAACAGTGTTCCAAGAGGATGTAAGAGAGTAGGAGGGGGACAAGGGAGGGGGGAGGGGGAGTAGAATCTCAACTCAAGTCCGCGGTTATTTCAGCAATGCAAGATACACAGGAGGATTGACATGTTTGGTCTCACTCAGTGGTTTCTCGGTTTCACAGTCCAAGCCTTACACCGAGGACACATTCATCCTGCAGTTCCCCTTGATTGTGCTGCAGGTTTGAAGCGGCAATTTGTGTGTAAGGACGGCAAGGAGAAGAAGAGGCAAATATGTGCCACATGGATCTTAGGCTAATTTCTTGGCTTATTAAGTACACAATTCCAGCCAAAATGAAGTACTGAACATTTAATTCCCACTGACTTCAAGTTGGGAGGTGAAAACATGTGCTTCCTGTTGAAATTAATGGCAGTTAAAATTACTTATCTTTGGCTACTTAAAGATAATACTTAGCACTTGTATAGCACTTTTCAGTCTGCAAAAAAAAGGATTATCTGGATCGATAATCCAGTACAATCCTTATCTTCAAGTACATTCATAGGTGTTCCTTATTCATATATTGCAGTAGGAAAACTGAGGCCTCAAACCACAGGCAGTACAATCCTATGCACGGTTAGTCCGAAGGGGGTTCCACTGTGTTCAGTAGAATTTACGCCCATGTAAATGTGCATTGGATCCTTTGTAAATTCACAGCAAAGGTGAGAATTGACCAGGGAAGTACTGTATTTAGTCACTGCCCAGTCATTAAATTTATCAATAAGGAACATGTTTAATTTAAGTCAAAGCTTCACCCCAGATCTAGTTGCATCTGTGATGTGTTTCTGAGCATGTGCAGAATGCATTTTCTTCAAAAATCAGGAAGGCTCTACAAATTTGCCGTTAGAGGGCATGATTTCTAGATGAATGAGTGCTGCTTCAAGGCAGGCATGAGATTCTTTCCAGGAAAAAAAACATAATTACATGGAAGAGATCAGACATTTGAAAGCATCCCTGTGAGCAAATATTCATACAGGGAAAAATTGGGCGAAAACCATGCAATAAATCTGCTATTTCCTTAAAAAGAAATTGTACAGTTGCATTTCGTAATAGGGACAGAGCAAGGGAAGGATGGAGACTTGTTATCAAACTGAAGAAACCGCAGAAGAGAAAATAATTTTCACAAAATATTTTATATCTCCAATAGTATAAGTCATACTCTGCATGAGACAGGCTGAAATCTTGCTAACTAAGGGCAGGGGTGGAGCCTAAAGCTTGTATGAAGCCCTTGCTTTTGTTTTGACATTTGTCCATTGCATGATGTGAAATCCTGAGGTCATGAACCATCTTACAATGTAGACCAAGCCTTTCCCTTAAGCTTGCACTTGTAAGTAATTTATAACGGATTAATAAGGATTAATAAGGGACTCCTAGAGTGGTTGTAAGCCTATAATAGGCACTATGCATAGCTATATACACTCTTGAGTAAATCACAGGACAAGTTATGCTCCCCATTGCAAAAGAAGGGATAGCTAAACATTTATCTCACTGTCACAGAACAGGGTTCAGATTGGCAGCCCACCAGCTGCCAGCCCCTCAACACAGTATAGAGAAATGCAACCATTATATATAATTTATATTTACATTATGTATATATACATTATGTATATATGTTACATGTGTATTTATGTACATTCAAACGACTGAATGCCTATCACTTTGAAAGCAAAATGGGGTCACCCAAAACTAAGGTTATGCTTTTGTATATAATTGAGTGCCAAATATGCAGAAGTGCACATATTTTTAAGTAAGAAATCAAGAAAAAACCAAACCAAGGGGCTGATCATGTTCAATGAGTTCCAGAAGCCATAGACTGCTGAAAGTGTTTGTTGGGGGTGGGGAGTGGGGGTGGGGGTGGGCCAGGGACTGACAACCAGAGAGGAGGAGAGAATTGGTTGTCTGAGTGAACTCATCACCTCTTGTAGTATTTAGGTTCGGAGGATGGAATGGCTGAAAGGAAAGTGCATATCTTAGGGCACAATCTAACCAACTTTCCAGCACTGGGGTAAGGGCAATGCAGCTCTGAGGTAAGGGATTCCCTTACCCTGAGGAGGTCTCATGACTACTACATTGCAGAATTCAACATATGCCCCAGTGGCTCAGCTATGTCTGTGTTGGAAAGTTGGTCAGGATTGCGCATTTAGACATTGATGTGTATCTTAGATATAGGCACCAAGAGGTTTCAGCATCATACCAATGATGATAACATCCATAAACAATGCAAGAAGATGAATGCCCCAAATTCTCCAGTGTTATGCCAGCCAGCCCGACATAGCAGTGCTAGCTGTATTCCAGTCACTACACATCCCAAAGAGTAAGAAAAAATTCCTAATTAGAAAACTCTACATGTAAATCCCTCTTTTAAATTCCATGAACAGCTGGACCAGGTCAAAGGCAGCATCAGAGGTCACAAGGACCCAAGGGTTTGGGATATTGGGTCCAAGAACCCAACCCCCATGAAAGGGCTCATCCTTCATATAGGCACTTCCAGACAACCAACACTCCAAATGAATTCTGTAGTGGGCCAGGCTGGTGAAGACTTCCAACGTTCTCTTCCTGAGCAGCCTATAGAACTAAGGGCCCAATTCTGTCCATAGCCAGCCCATAACACACAGTGCTGCTAACAGAGCATGTACTGCAGGGGGTGTGTGACCAGACAGCACAGGAGATGTTACCTGCCCATAATCTGTTTGGCCTCCAATGGGTCTCCTTGGACCTACAGCAGCTCTTTTGCTGGTATAGTTCCATGGAGATTCAGAGGGTGGTTCAGGGTAGGGAAAGGGGGATATTGTCTTGGCATGCACCACAGCCACTGAGATCCTCCCCCTCCCAAGCCCGTTCCAAACCCCAAACTGCCCACAATCTTCCAGGGCAGTCCCATGTGGAACATATTGCAGTAATCTAACTAGGATGTCACCAAGCCATGGACCAGGTTCAACTCAGGTAGGGCCACAGTTGGTGCAACCTCCAAAGCTGAACAAAAGCCCCTCTGGCCACAGTAGCCACCTGGCAATCTAGAAGCAGTTGTGGATCCAAGAAGTCTCCCAAGCTCTGCACCTATTCCCATAAAGGGAATGCAACCTCATTCAGCACAGGTTAATAGTCAATAGCCTGCATCATGGATTTCAAGTTCAAGAAGGCCTCTCTGTTTTGTCCATATTTAGTCTCAGCCCACATACAGCTCCCAACTGCCTCCAGACAGTACTCAAAAACCTCGATAGCCCCACATTTTGAGGCGGAAAGGAGAAATAAAGCTGGCTATACTGATGGCACCCCACTCCAAATTTCTAGATGATCTCTCCCAGTGGTTTCACATTGATGTTAAACAACATGGTTGATAAAATAGGCTACTGGAGCACCCCCATTTCCTATGCACTGTAACAGTGGTCTCCAAACCCCAGCCCACAGGTCTGGTTCCAGTTTTTTTTTATTTTACTGCCAGGTTCCCCAGCATCTTGGAGCTAAAAATAGCTTAACACATAGGGGTTTTTCCTATTGGTAAATGGAAAGACATTTTTCCATTACATTGCATTACAGTCAGCACCTCTAGTGGATATGTTCTACTGCTGGGAGACCTGGATTATAAATATAAAGTTAATGTCTATGTTAAAATTATATGGAACGGAAACTGAGATAAAAATGTTTGTGAACGTTGCTTATGCTTTTCAATCTCCTCTCTTCTTGTGGAAGTCAGTTTTGCCCTCTGCTCCCCACAAACCTTTTTCAAAATCCACTCCCCCCCCTCTTCCTGGGCAAGTCAGTTTTGCCCTTTGTTCCCCTCATCCTTCCACCCCCCCCCCCCCACTTACTGTACTCAGTCAATCTGCATATCAGTTCTCCATGGACACTATTTATTTTCCAGCCCTCAGCATCATGTCATATATATGCTGTAGCCTTTGTGCCAAAACATTTGGAGACCCCTGCACTATAAGATGAAACTGATGTTGCTGAAGATGTTGCACTAAGAAGGCATAACAGCCAGAGCTGTACTCGGCTTGCAGCACACCTGGGGCAGGGCGACATCACCATGCGTCCCCCAACCACAGCTCCCTGCACTTAGAATAGCTCCGCTTAGGAGCGATCAGAGTGCAAGGGAGGGCTGCCGTGCTTGCCTCCCCCTGCAGCACCCTCACTATGCCTCTGATAACAGCCCAGCCATGGCTCTCCCCACTATAGTGTCCTGCATCTTTTTCCCCCTGGCTCTAAGCAGCCCAGCTCAACACATGGGGCAAATGGGCAGCCACTAGGGGTGCAATCCAAAGCAACGCCAGACTGATGAGGCCGACAGGCCAGCGCCATATCCAACACTGCTTAGGAGAGGCTGGAGCCTCCCCATGCGCTCCTCGGATCTGCACCTGCTAAATAGCAGGCGCAGAGCCAAGAAGACTGTGTGACCCGAATCAGGGCCGCGCAGCCTCCCACGATGGGCTTAGGATGCAGCCGTACAGCCATCTCCCAAGCCCACCCACTTCCCGCCCTTATCCCGCCCACAGTCTCCCTCCCGCCACCAATCCTGCTGCTGTCTCCACGCGGAGCCTCCCTTGCACTGGCTGCCTACAGCCGACGCAAGAGAGACTCAACGCGGGCGCAACAGGACCAGGGCTGCCTGTAGCGCCGGTCCTGTTGCTCAAGCACCGGCACGGGGGTTCCGATCTGCCCCCTGCGTCAATGCTATGATGTAGCGTCATAGCGCTATGACGCAATGGCCGCAATAGGATTGGGCTGCCCATTACAGATTTCCTCATGCTGACGTAGTGTCAGAAATTGTGGCTTTACAGTGCACAGGCATAACAAAGGCCCAGTCCTATTAGCATTTTAGTTGGTCACAGGACCTAGGACTCAATCTTAAGCAAAAGGGGAAAAATATTTTCAAGCTACTCAGTAAGACAAAACAAAGACTAGTTGAGTGATGGGCCGGAAGAGTAGGCCAATCCAAGTTAAAGGAAGAAAGGCAGAAGGAAGGACGACGACTGTGAGAGGTGGCATTCTGCCTTTATACGCCTTGGCAGCATTTTCCCCATTCCCAGCATTGTCTCCAATGTCCTATTTACTGGAAGGGGACACTGCCTGGGCTGCCAGATTCTATCAGGGCCTACTTGACGCAAGCACAAAAACTTCTCTAAGGAGAGTTCTCACATTTCCCTGAAGCCTCATTAAAAAAAAAAAAATATGGCTATTTTTTTTAATCTTCAGCAGGCAGCCCCACACACTCTCACACACATACCAGTTGACCACTGTTATTCAAATAGACACCACGGGCCAGGATGGTGTGGCCCAATCACACCCAATCACAATATTTGTTAATGGAATCGTTAAAACCATCTGCTCGTTGCATACATCCATGCAAACGATCTCGGTTCTGTTCAACGGCTATGATAAGGATCGCATACCCTTTCGATCCATGCGAGGGAATACATGCAAATATATACCTTTCACAGGGGAAATATGAGCTTGGCAAAATGCCCGCTACTTACTCTGCCTGACAACATAAAGACCCAGAGCAGATCATTCATCAAAGCAGCATTTCTGCATCGAAGAGCTGCGCAAAGATATATTTGAGTTACCTTGCATGTTCATTTGGCTTGTGACATTTGATGCCACGAAGCTGGATCTAAGAATTTAATGATGATGATGATGATGATGAATAATGATGAATGCATTATTCATCAAGGAGAGCCAATAAGGCCAGACAGAGGCCTAGTTCTCAGTGATGTCATATACCTGAGTCTGGGCTGAACCACTTCAGGCTGATTAAATCAATCAATCAATCAAAAAGTATTTATATACCGCTTTTCCCCAAGAAGTTCACAAAGCTGTTCACAGGCAAAAAATAAAGTTAAATGGCTCCCTGTCCGAAAAGGGCTCACAATCTTAAAAACGCAGAACACCCCCAGCAATAGCCACTTAACTAGAAAAGACACTGTGCTGGGATGAAGAGGTACTGTTACTCTCCCCCTGCTAAATCTAAGAGGGACACCACTTGGAAAAGTGCCTCTTGCCCAGTTAGCAAGGGTAAATGCAAACAGATGACTCTAGAAAACTAGATGTCAGGGTTATAGTTGGATCTTCCCTCTGGCATGCTTGTTTTCTAGGTGCAGGGAACTTTTTGTAAGGAGGATTTTTCATCCATGTGAACCGCCCCCAACTCTCTGAAGTGATACCACCCAAACTCAGGTTTATCACTCGGGTGAGAAACAGACCAGAGTGTCAATGCTGAGTTATGACATTTTGTGCTTCTCATATTCTTTAGACCAGTGGCATCCAAACTTTTTTTCTCTAGCAGCTCCCTTGTCCTACTAGGCCATTGGCTGCAGATCCCTATTAGGGCTACGGCTACCATCTTACACACTGAATAGGGTGGCAGGTTTTTCGTGAGGATTCCAAAGCTCCTTTGGCTGGTTTCTGTGGCTCTCCAGAGAGCCATGGCTCACAGTATGGGAACCACTGCTTTAGAGTAATTGCAGGCCTCTGCACATCAGAATGTCAAGGGTGTGCAAGCAGCTGAGTCCATGTCTTTTTCTGAAGCAGCACTATGCATTATAAAAGTGCATTCATGTTAATGCAAACATTGCAAGAAGGAGCAGGGCAGGCCTTAAGCCAATGTGACCAATGTTGTCACATTGGGCCCTGCACTTTGGGGGGGGGGGCACACAGCACAGAGATCATATTGCCTGCTGCTGCAACTGGGATTTCTATGAACTCTAACAGGGCAGCGTCTTAGCGTCTGAGTGCTTAGCGCTGACGCGGGGGTGCTGATATGCACCCCCGTGTCAGTGCTCGAGCACTGAAGCACCGGCCCTGCTGCACCCGCACTGAGCCTCTCTCGCACTGACTGAAGCCGGTCAGCGCAAGGGAGGCTCTGTGTCGAGGTGGCACAGGGATTGGGAGGGAAGGAAGCAGGGGGCGGGAAATGGGCAGGACGTGGGCTGGCTTGGGAGGTGGCCATACAACCACATCCTAAGCCCGTCCATGAAGCCGCAAGGCCCCAATTTGGGCTGCGCAGTCTCCTCAGATCTGCGCCCGCTCTTTAGTGGGCTCAGATCCAAGGAGCACATGGGAGAGTCTAGAGCCTCCCCTTCAGTAAGGGAGCGCACGCTAACTTTCCATTCATTGCCATTCCAGCGCAGTATAAGATTGCACCCTAAGTCAGTGCAGAAAACAGAGCACCTTTACCTTGGGCCCTCCCACCTGTCCCTGCCTCTAAACTAGCCCAAATGGGCATCCTGGAAGCAGTTGGCGGTGATGTTATCATGTCACCCGCAAATATTTCCAGGTCCCATGTGCAGCCTCACACTTTTCTTGGTGGCCCCACAGGGAGGGTGGGGGGCCTTGTGGGAATGCCGTGGGAATGCTCACCACTCCTAGAGCCAGCTCTGAGAAGGAGTACTTAGTTAGGCTATGGGGAAAGAGAAAAGGGTCCTGTATTTTGAGTCCAATCCTATCCTTTCTGTCCCCCGTCAATGCAGTGGCACCAAAATGGTGACTGCTGCATCTACGGTAGGGAGGCAGTTATAGAGATCTCCTCTATGTAAAGGAGCAACTGTTATCCTGACGTAAGCCTCTTAAATGCGGAACTATTCTGCTGTCACAAGACCTGTAAAGCAGTTTTGCTGTCGCAAGTCTTTGTTGACTCACGCCGCAGGATTGGACCCAGGAAGGGGGTTGGGTTATCAGTGGCGCTATCACTGCCAAACCCCGCCCCCTTCTGGGACCTGATCTGCCCCTCCCCGTTTTCCCGCTTCCTTCCCTCCTGCCACTTCCTCTTCTGCTGTCAGCAATCAGAGGGAGAAGTGATGATGGAGGCAGGAAGGCACAGGCCTTCCCACCAACACTCCTTGGGGCATGGTAAGTCGGGTGCGGTTGGAGCACTTTTTGCAATAGGACTGGCTACTTTACGGCAGTCAGTGCCATCATAAGGCAGGATCTGAAGACAGACAGTTGTACAAGGCTAGAACAAGATTGGGCTGTTACTTTAAAAATTTGTCCTGAATCAAGTGCTGGGAGTGCCAACATGTGCAGAGATATCATCTGTAACTGACATTTATATTTTCAAATGAAGGGGTATGACCAGTAGTGTCATTCACAAACGAGCTGCCGGAACGCGAGGCGGGACTTACCGCTTGATTGACAGGCAGTCCGTGACGCGTCGCTGCCTGCCCACCCGCTGCGGGGGCTCCCTCCGGGTGGCACCCCCCTCCGCGGCTCGCCTAGGCACCCAGCGCGCCCCCCAGGCAAGTGGGCACCCCCTCCGAAGCCAGGGGTGCCCGCGCAGCGGTCGGGCAGGCAGCGACGCATCACGAACGAGCAGCCAATCAGGCGGTAAGTCCCGCCTCGCGTTCCGGCAGCTCGTTTGTGAATGACACTACTGGGTATGACCCACACATGCAGACTTTTGCAGACAGGGACCCAATTTTTCCTGATTAGGGAAGCCTGCATATGCAAAGGATGTAAGTTTGCATCTGAGCATACTTGGATCTATTGACTGGGATGGGGGGGGGCAAAACATACATTTCTCAGAGCAGTGATTGCTACTGGTGGGGATGACAAAGACACATGAAGGCACTCAGGACCACTAACAGTCTTATTTTGCAACATCTTCACATGCTCCGCACTGACAAAAACCTTCATGATGTCACGGCATCCAGGTGTCCTATTTGGCATTAGCCATATTTGTGACACTATAAGCAAATTATAGTTTGCATGACAGCCCTGGAGACAAATACAGTAATATAACGGATACTTTTGCAACCAGACGGAAATAGGCAAATGCAACAAGAAGTTGCCTATTCAGCCCGGCACATGTCAATAATGCAAATATCCTGCAAAGCACCAGATGAGAACAAAACAAATGCCAAGACTGCACTGAGAAATATTTCACTTTACATTTTAGTTCTTAGAAGGCCCATTCGGCTTGCTTTTGAAATGTATCTACGGCAAATTAACAGCACACTGGTCATTAAAATAGGTTATCAAAGGCACACACTGTGGAGAGAAAAGAATATTCCAGGCAGAAACCGCAAGGAAGGCTTCAAACAGAGGCGGATCTACAGGGAGGGCAAAGCTCTAAGTGTTGCAAGGAGCCTTACCCTGTCATGTAAATCCCTCCTCTCCCTTGCTGCTGTAGCCAGTAAGCAACGCCAAGATGTTGCTTTTCCCTGTGAGGATTGGTTAAAACAGTGCAGGAGATGAGTGATTTCCACTACAAGGTAAGGCTTCTTGCAAAACTTAGAGCTTTGCCCTCCCTTAGATCTGCCTCTGGCTTCAAACTTCCAAGCAATCTTCATATTGTCAGAACTTTCTCAACAGTCTGTGCGTGTTAAGCCATGACAGGTAATGAAATAACAGCTCTAAACCATTTATGCAATTTTGAAAGGAAACTGGGCCAGAGAAAAATATCCAGAGATAGAAGACATGAACGAACGCCTCAACAATGGTCACTGGGAAGCAGTAGTGTCAACTTGGATGTGGTACATGGACCAGTGACCCTCCCAATATTTTTGTGGTGTGGCTGTGCCACCCAAATATCTGGCCTCCCGCACCCCCCCCAAGAGTGGAGCCGAGCACGAGCATGCGGCGGGGCGGGGGGAAACTGTGCACTTTGCTGGCTCCTGGAGCCAGGAAGGCATGTGGTTCCCTCCCCCCCCTGCCACCCCTGCCGCTCCCGCCGCTCGGGCAGTTGCTGCACTGCACTCTTTTGGCACTCTCCAGGAGTTGAGAAGCAGAGGGAGCTGGAAAAGAGTGGAAGTACCATGGCTGCCCCCAGCTTGTTGAAAAGCTCCACTAGGGATGGACGGATGCAGGCTCGCATGCATGCGCGCGCACGCACACACACACACAACCCGGGACTAGCGCGCTACACAACACCCGGAGCAACTCCTATGGCTTGACTCAGTAGCTGCCTCCAGCTATGGCTCTGCCGGCACCTGCCTTCTCCGCCCAAGTGTTTCTCTTGTGTCCTGCTGGGCAGCTGAGGCAGTTCACCTGAGGGCACGGGGGGGGGAAGGCTGCTTATGGGTACGTGCGCGTGAGAGTGAGGGGCCGGGGTGAGGGAGGGGGGCTGTTGTCGCTTGACACTGCCTCAGAAAGAGGCTGAGGGGAAGAGAGAGCCCGCCACAAGGATGCCTTCGTGCCCACTCCATGGCACTACTGACGGGAGGACGAGAAGACATGCCGCCAAAATGCCACGAGTAACCGTCTGATTGACTGCGGCTAGTTGGCGTGGAAACCTGCCTTTCCCCTCTCCCCCGCTGCCCCATTCCCCTCCCTTTCGCCCTTTGCTAACTTCCAGGAGTGACTTAGGAGTACAGTACACGGCCAGACTGAGCTGCAGTAAGGTAAAGCTAAGATCGTACTTCTATCCATGGGCTCCTGTTTTGAGTGCGGAGGGAGGAGAGAGGAGAGTGTTTATCCTTTGCGAAAGGGGGGAGGGTGGCTCAGAAGAGCCAAAGGGAGGTGTTGGTAATGGCAGGGGGGGGGAGTAAAAGGACGCTGGAAGGAGACAAAAAGCAGAGAGAGAAAGAGAAGGATAGAGAGCAAGTGGGGAGAAGAGAGGGCAGAGTGTAGCAGTGTCCTGCCATCTTTGTTCTGGCAGCCCGCAGATCGGTGACTCTGGCTAGCCCCTTCGTATTATGTCTGCAGGTCAAAGGAAACTGCCAGAGTGATGGTGGGGGGGGAGGAACACGCGCGTCTTCCAGGAGCCGGCAAAGCGCGTGGCCATGCCCCCAACATCATGACATCACGAAGGGGCGTCAAGGGGCATGGCTACGCCCCCCCCCCCAATGTTGAACTCAAGTTGGCACCTCTGCTGGGAAGCAACACAAAGTCACCACTTTTCTATTTTTTCTATGCATGAGAAAGTGAAGACTAAGATTTTATCAGTGCTCTGTATGGAAACATATATATTGTGAATCCATGAGTAGGTGGTGGTATTTATTATTATTATTATTATTATTATTATTATTATTATTATTATTATTATACTTCAGCACAGCTGGGCTAGTTATAGTTTTACAATTCGAGATCTAA
Source organism: Lerista edwardsae (assembly GCA_029204185.1). Classification (NCBI taxonomy): domain Eukaryota; kingdom Metazoa; phylum Chordata; class Lepidosauria; order Squamata; family Scincidae; genus Lerista; species Lerista edwardsae. The sequence goes on along the minus strand of JAJKFI010000019.1, from coordinate 10,652,215 downwards.
CAAAGATCCTGGGAATCGCAGAGATATCACCATAGGATTCTCGCTGTTCCAAGTAATGCTAATTTCTGGAACTGAGCTGGTGTGATTTGCTGAAGGCCAAGGATGTCAAGGTGTTTCTTCAGGCTTTTTAGGCACTGTTCCAAGGGCTCCAATGACAATTGGCACAATATTGACCCCCTTCTCCAAGAGACGCCCAAGTTCTAAACTTTTCATGTTCTTTGCCTTCAATTCTACTGTCACCTGGGATTGCAATATCAATGAACCAAACTTCTTCTTCTTCTTCTTCTTCTTCTTCTTCTTCATTATTATTATTATTATTATTATTATTATCAATCATCATCATCATCATCATCTTTTCAATAAAAGAATACACACACACTAAGCGCTATTCTTTATCCTCTAACTCTGGTGCTAGGTAAATAATGATTCAGGGCACAATCCTAACCAAATTTCCAGCACTGGGGCAAGGGCAGTGCAGCTCCAAAGTAAGGAAGAAACATTCCCTTACCTTGAGGAGCCCTCTGTGACAACTACACCATGGCAGAATGCCAAACATGTCCCATTGGCATAGCTATGTCAGTCCTGGAAAGTTGGTTAGGCACACACCCTCAGTTAGGTAGCTAATCTAAAGGAGCTTTATGTGTCAGGCAATCCAATCCTAACCTGTGCTGGACCAGGGAAGCCAGCATGCCTGCCCTGTATCAGGCTGGCTGCAGTGCAACTCGGAATAAGGGGAATGTATTCCCCTTAACTGTGTCACATGGCAGCGTCCCCAATAGGGCTACTCAGATCTGCACCAGGAAACTGCTAGTGCAGATCTGAGGTGCCCGTGTAAGGCTGACCAAGCCACGACTGGGGGTTAGGATCTGGCCTACGTGCCAGAAGCCAGTCCCACCCACCCCCTAGGCCAGCCTATGGGTTCACCCTCCGTCGACCTTCCCCTTGCCCCAATCTGCCCTCCCTCCACCCTCCCCAACTCCATCCCTGCTAGCACTCACAGCAAGCTGGATTTGGCCTCCATAGGCCAGCGGGCATCCCTGTGCCAGCCCAGCCAGCTCGCAAGCATGCCTTACATCATATTTGCAACACTCCTGCTTCGAACACTAATACAAAACTGGCAATAGATTACTGTAAACCAACATGGA
>JAJKFI010000019.1:10595606-10651060 GCA_029204185.1 Lerista edwardsae | reverse complement strand
ATACAAAACTGGCAATAGATTACTGTAAACCAACATGGATTATTTGGTATAAAGAAGGTGGTGCTTGTTTTTTGGTTTTGTGCTTTTAACAGTTGGTCATTACTTAAGCTGTAGTCCTAAGCACACTTATGAGAGAAAGCTGCAAATGTGATATTTTTTTAAAAAACAAACGTGCTTCACATTAAAGCAATATGAAATGGATCCACTTCATATCAGTTGTTGTTGAACATTTGAACATAATACACCCTGGTATGTCACCTTCCACCCCACCCCATCCCTGGAAGAGTGAAAGCGAACAAGGCCCATTAAACATATCACAACAATCCGAACAGAGGTGAAGTAGTGTTGGAAGTGAAGATTTTTCACAATCCCCACAATCCACTGGAAGAGTGAAAGCGAACAAGGCCCATTAAACATATCACAACAATCCGAACAGAGGTGAAGTAGTGTTGGAAGTGAAGATTTTTCACAATCCCCACAATCCACTGGAAGAGTGAAAGCAAACAAGGCCCATTAAACGTATCACAACAATCCAAACAGAGGTGAAGTAGTGTTGGAAGTGAAGATTTTTTAAAGACAGCAGAGGAAATCACGGAGCACAGTGTGTGCAGAATTTTTTTTTTCCTTCCTTGTTCCCCTCCCAACTCTACTCCTGTCGGCCTCTCCCCCCTCCCCTATTTTATGGTCTCCGTGCTAGCACAGAAGGGTGTGTTCTTTCAGGTTCATAGCCTTGACTAATGGAATTGCTCTAAATAACATTTTGATCTTGTAAGGTCATACAGAGTGCTATACCTTTCCTTTAATGATTCAGGTCTGGACTAAGCATTTCCCAGAATTGAGATGGTAATGAAGTCATTAGTTTCTTCCTACTTGAAGCTCTGGCTAGAAAAGGGAATTCTATGGGTCCAGCCTGAGAGGGCCTTTTTTATGCAGCTCATACCCAGCTGAGCTATAACACCTGTTACATTTTCCCAGGAGCATGAGCTACGGAGTCCTTCGAATGCATTGGCTCTTCTTAGCCTTCTTCAGCATTGGGACAAAAGCTGAGCAACTGTGTTTTCGGAGGCAGTGTTAATTGAACATTTCTGACCAGTGCAAATGCCAAAGCCCCTAATAAGGCCTGCTTGATTATTTCCTCATGGCCTTTCATCATGCAAAACTCCCAACTAATTAAGAAATTGACAGTTGAGTTTTTCTGAACTCCTCACACCATCAGATAGACGAGCAGACAGATGAGAAAGAGAAAGGGTATGTTTGTGGAGGGGGGGGGTGTATGTGCAAGGGCACACACGTGTATTGTTTTACACTATTTTACCAACCTATATATTACGTTGTTCTACCCATGGTTGGGGAAATTAAGTTGGCTTTTAAAATAGAAGACTTCTATCAATTTTGCTGAAACGCAAAACTTTTACTTATTGTGTTATGTGGATCAGCATCAGTATTGTGAGTTATATGGGAGCAGAATCTGACCCTGGCTCACCACTATCAACAAAAGTCATCGCCATAGCAAATCTAAAATGTCCATGATCTTCTGATCATGGACATTTCTGAGCTAGAAATCAGGGTGATCCCATATGTCTAATGATGGGGGAGCTGGCACTTCTTTTCAGGGATGGGCCTTTGGGAAACAAATTTCAAAGGAAGCACCTGAGCACTCCTGCCGATGAAATCACCACTCCTGCTGTAGGGGAAGTTCCTAAGCTCCACCCTCCCGTCTCCTGCTCCCCCTCAACTACATCCCTGGTCTCAAGACAGTTTGCATTAGGAAATGTTGCAGTCAAGTCCTGCATATGACTCGCTGCTGTCTCTAATGATCACCTCGTTTGCACCAAGCCTGTACCGCACCCATCAGCTGCACTGGCCATGCACCCGTCGAGCACCGGTGGCACTCAGTCAGTGCAGGACCTCGCTAAGGGTGTTCCAGAGGTATGCCAGGGGCGTAACGGGGCAGCGCAGTGGGCGTGCCAGGGGCAGGGACGCACATCTGCCGTAGTGCCGCATCCTAAACCCCGTCCCCAGCCAGGGCAGCCCTGATTCGGGCTGCTGCTATGCATGTTCAACTGTGCCTGCAAAACAGCAGGCGCATATCCGAGCAGCCCCATAGGGCTGGCTGGGGCTTACCCGGGTGCAAGGGGAAAACCTCTCCTTGCCCTGCGCTGTGCTGCTACTGCCTCCTACTGGGCTTAGGATGCAGCCCTGCTATGTCGGCCTTACTATGTCGGAGCTGCTTAGGATGGGGCTGTGAATCGCAGAGTAGAACCAACCAATCCAATCCTCTGCTTCATGATGGCCCATCTCTATTTTTAAATCAGGGACAGTGACTTTGAAGGGACTTATCACCATATTTACTGGGAGTAAAATAAGCGTGCTTTGGCCAGGGTGACCCAGATTCAAAGCCAACTCAGCCATGGAGCTCTCTGGTTGTTCTTGGGCCAGGGAATCGCTCTCAGCCTTACCTACCTCATAGGGCTGTTATGCGGTTCCAGCATTAGCATCTGTGAGACTGTTTTAAATGAACATTATAGCAGAAAAGAATGCACACAAAAAATAAGTGTAGGATTAAAAAGAGGGCTGTAAATTTTACGATCTGAGCCTGAGAGTTGTGCCTGTCAAAAATCTTCTTCAGGGGAGCAGAGGAATTCCTCCATGGGGGACAGAGGATTGCAGAATTAAGGGGCGACTGAGCAACAAATATCCCCCTTCTGTGTGAACAAAAACACCCTCCATTCCTGGAATTTACAGCCCAATCCTGCCCAAATCCCCACACAGCAATGCAGTAAGGGATTTTTGGCTGCTGGAGATCTCCACATAAGAGAACATTTGTCCCAGCAGCCACTATAGATCAACTCTGACCTGCACCATCGATTGCTAGGGCAAGTCTGCATTGATTCAGGAAGGTGGATCAGGACCAAGAAGGGGGTTGGGATTCAGTGTGTGCTGATCTTGCCCCCTCCCGGGCCTATCCCCCCCCTGCCCCCACCATCACCCTGTTCCGCCCAATCACCTCTCATTCCACCTACCACTGTCCTGTTGAACCCCTTCCTTACCTCCCTCCAACCCCCTGCACAGGCTTACGTGCTCCAGCAGGTCTCTGTGGGTTTGCAGGAGGCAGGTCTGGCCTGTCCGCCAGGGAGGTGTCTCACAGCACATGTTGACAGAGACTGCTTTGCAATTGTCATAAAGCAGCGCCTACCAATGCAACATGAGGCATGCTGGTGGACGAGGGGGGGAAAAATTGGGCAGTTACTCTCTAAGCCAGCATTTCTCACCTGTGGCATTCATACTACTGATGACACTTGAGGTGATGTCTGATGGCACCACGCAGGACCACCAAACTCCCACTGCGTCACAGTGAGACCAGCTACAAGCAGCAGGACCCAGCTCGACCCAACAGACAGAGCTCCAGGGTGCCCTTTTTACGCTCTTGAAAAAGCCCTCCCATCCACCCTGAGCCTCTTGTGGGGTTTGTTGTGTCTGGCCTCCCAGTCCAGAAGTACCTAGATGCCATTGCCAGTTACTTCTGGTGGTACTTCCAATAGGTGGACCATACAAGGTACTACAGTGGAGGGCATACATTGAGAAACGCTGCTCTAAGCTAGGGGTCTCCTAGGGGCCATATCTGGCCTACCCCAAGATTTAATCCACCCTGCAGCAACTTAAAATATTTGACATTTTTATTCATTACATATAATTTCTCAAGTTTCTTTGTAAATGTCGAACTTCTCTTTTGTTCTGGTGCATATCATGCTGATTACAAAAAAGATCCAAGTAAAACTTGTTCATGTAAATTTCACTCACTCACTCACTCACTCACTCACTCACTCATAAAACCATTTCTATTTTCGGCCCACAATAATCTGTAAAGCATACGATGTGGCCCTCGTACTGAAAAGTCTTGAGACCCCTGCTCTAAGCCATTGTTTTAAAAAAAAATGGTCAGTCATCATAGAGGTCACCTACACTGAGTTTTTGCTAATATAATTATTGAATTAAATAATTGATCAATTAATTAATAGGCTAGAAAGCCAGTTGGTCAATTAGAAATTATTTTGAACCTAATAAGAATATAAGTATAATAAAAAAAGCACTGAAGATTATGCTGGTGTGTCTGATCTTGGGTGTGAGGGCAGGGTGATAAATGTCCGAAGAAAAAAGTGTGTGATAGTAATACATTACATACAGATGGTCGTTATTACAGCAAAATTATGTTCAGTTTGGGAATCTTGTGTATTTAACCGTTATCTTTTTCTTAACATCAGCATTCTATATGGCTTTATTAAAGGTTAATTTTACGTTAACCTTTTCAAACTATCATGATCCAGCGTCAGATCCTTCCCATATTAGCCAGAAATGATTATACAAATATGTGGACTTTGCTTATTATGAGATAAATGTTTGGCCTGGTGAATACAAACACAAAGAAGGTGAAAGTTATAAGTGATGAGGCACAATGAGTAGGACTGAAGCATACATGAGATGTAAGAGACACACAGAAAGGTTAGATTAATAGGAGAGGACATTATATTATTTTCTTGAAGCCATGGGTATACAAGTATGGCTGACTCCGATCTTTCCCGCCAAGGAGGAGGATTGCCGCGAATTCACAAATAAAAATCTCCCTGCACGCGTGTAAAAGTTAATCTCAACGTCTTTAATCATGCCTGCGTGTTCTGCATATGGGTGTGTGAATCGCTGTACGAAAAATGGGACTTAATTTCCACGGAAAGATTCATGTATTCTCATTACATCGGTTCAATAAAACTACAGTTCACTGAAATAGTGCATTATTTTTGAAGCTGTGTAATTTCTTGTTGTTCCTAGCAGTCTTATTCACCATTTTCTGACACCCACTGTTAATGGTCTAGAAGGTAAAAAAATATATATTTCCCCCCTCCTTTTTCCCCCCTTCCCGTTTACACATTTTTTTCCCACCTTCCATTTTCTACTGTAATATTTTCGAAATTCTGAACATTAACAGAATTTGTGTTTTTTTTGGGGGGGGGGGTGAGTGTAGAAGTTTTCAAAAATACTCTTAATAGTCTAGAAGTAAAGAAGAATTACTCTCATATTGACAACTACTTGTGTTATGAAGAGATTTTAATGTAATTTTCCTACTGTAATACTTTTGAAATTCTGAACATTAACAGACATTTTTTTTATGGGGCATGGCCGTTTTATTTTTGCTTGTGTAGATTTCAAAAAATAAGTCTGTCAAAACAGTGCAATCCGAGTTTAAATAGATAGCAAGTAGCATTTCGTCCGGTATGTTCAGTAATATAATTACGCGGAATTAAACCTTGGAATTGCATATTAACTCATAATATGGTTACCACTGATGTTTCTACACGATCACACGTTGTTATTTTCATAAGTTTTTATTTCAGGAGTAAACGATTCAGTCCTAAAGAGTACCAGAAAAGCAATCCGAAATGCTTGGAATAAGGATTGTTTTGAGTACGCCAACATGGCTGCTAAGCCCGCCCCCTGGCCTCATTCGGCTGCTATCTCTTCTTAAGGGATGTCCTCTCCTGTTATTCTACCTTCATGGAGACACATAAGGGACTTAAGGAGTGTGAAACTGTAGCATCAAAAGGCGCAATGAGCATCAACTGGAACAGCCTCCAAATGGCAGGACATATTGCAATATGCAATACTCTTCCTGACATATGCTTATTTTAGCAGATTCCAAACCCTGAAACATCAGTTCAAGTGACAATGTGGGTGACTGTGTGAAGTACCTCTGTGCTATTGCACAGAGGCAGGTCCCCAAGGCAAACCATTTAACAGAATGCTCACCCATTCTGATAGCAAGAACAACTGACCTCTTTTCCCATTGTCATATTACCCAAATCATGAGGAAAGACCTCTGTACAAAAAGCCATGACAAGCTGCCATTGCAACTGGGTGTCAAAAATGCTTAGTAGTGCTTATTATCATTCCCATTTGCATTTCACTCCTCCTCCACGGAGCTCAGGAAATGGGTTTCCATCTTGATTATCCATGGTGTTCAGGAGTGTGGCTTACGTCATTTTATCCTCACTGCACTGCCATGAGGTAGATTAGGCTGAGGGAGATCCACTAGCCCAAGGATAATGAGTGAGCTTCATGACACAATTGGGATTTGAACCCAGATCTCTCTGGCCAAAGTCCTGTACTCTGACCACTACACTACATTGGCTCATACAATCATGTTAGTAGGCAAATGAGCAGATCACCCTAGGGCAGCCAAAAATTAGCACCACCATCAACAAACAGAGATGGGACTCAGACTCGAGTTGCAAAAATGCCGGTTTTTTGTGACCTGTCTTGGACTCAAGTCACAGATGTCACTGACATGGGCATGACTCAAAGTCTTGTGGCAGTGACTCAGAAAAGAGTCAGGACTCAAATTTGACCCGAGTCCAAATTAAAGCATTGGTGCAGAATTTGGAAGAAGAGACTTCTGGAAGAATTTGTCAGGGTCACCCCAGTTAAAATCCAATCTGCCACACACTTATCAATATACTGGAGACTCATAAGTCATGAATGTAAGTCATAAATGCCAACCTCCAAGCAGAAGACCACATTTCAGAAAAGGTGGCAAGCACAGGAAGAGAGCAAACCAGCTAGTCCATCTCCGATAGTGAGGATGTACACAATTTTCTATTTCATGCATGTATTGTTGTTCCTGTTTTTAAGGTGGGGGTGGGAAATCCTGGGGAAAGTTGAAAGCTGCATTTTATTTTGCTTCATTGCCCCAGGGAAGGGCCTCCAATTCAGAGGCATTGCTTTTACAAACGCATCCCTTGCCTTCTCTCTCTCTCTCTTTTAAATCCAAATTCCTCATTTGTTTAGCTTGAAATCCTCCACAGATTCCCACAAACGATTTCCTTTTCTCTCCCCTTTTTTTTTCCATAATCAAACCAACTCCCTCCTTGGCCCCCCTCCTCCCTCTCTCCCTCCTTTTAATGAAGAGAAGTTCAGAGACTTTTTTCCCCCATGAATAGATGGCAGGCACCTGGGAGTTATGAATTTTAAAGTGATCATTTTCTTTCAGCCACTCGGGACAATGGGGATCTCCTTTTGACTCAGTTTCACAGCGTTGAGAGGCTCTCAGATCAGACACATTCCAATCAGATTGGAGTCAGATCAGAGCCATGTTGGGCTGCGTCAGGGTCTCACAGAGAAAGACAAGGAGCAGATGGCCAACACTGAGCTCTCCTCCCCTTTTCAGACTGCAATGGAAGGCAATGTGGGAAAGCGTTCCTTCAGCATTGCCTATTGATTGCTGAATAGGACCACCACATGCCACCAGCCTGTAGGTATGAACCTCTGTTAACAGATGGTGAGATCATTATGAGCAATTAATTCCTTTAATGTATCAGTGGGAACATGTAGGAAAGTCTGAGGCAAGCACCAAGTGAATAGTGAGCGCCCCGCTCCTAGGGGAAAGTCGCAGCCACAGCATTGAAGGATGGGAATTTTCTTTCAAGGGCTCCTCGGCGCACACTGAGAACTGCCGCTAGCTCTTTGGGCCACAGAATGCAGGCATGTTTTTTATTAGCTAACAGGCCTTCCCTTGTTGATCTGCACAATTAATAACAGATTTCCTCCCCCCAAGGTCATTTTTAGTCGCACAAACAATTCAAAAACAACACGGAGGAAAAAAATATATGTAAGTATTATTAGGCAAGATGATGCAAAGAAATGGTTCAAAAGGTAATGCAACCAATTTTTATTGCTCTCATTATTTGTAATTTTGATTATTTTTAAGTGGTCATTTTGAACAGAGCTACAAAAAGGATAACACACCTGGTAATCCAATCCTAATAATATTAATAATAATAATAATAATAATAATAATTATTATTATTATTATTATTATATATTAATAATATATAATACAACCCTCTCTCTCTCTCTCTCTCTCTCTCTCTCTCTCTCTCTCTGTGTGTGTGTGTGTGTGTGTGTGTGTGTGTGTGTGTGTGTGTGACTACTTTACAGGGTTGTAGAATGAATATATATAAACCCAGTGGTTAGTGCTGGACCATGAAGACCCACATTCAAATCCCCACTCAGCCATGAAGCTTTCTGGGTGGCTGAGTCTAAGCTACCGCACAGAGTTGTTGCAATGATACAAAGGGGAGACAGGAGCACCCTGAGTTCCTTGGAGGAGGAGGGGCCTACACTTCTGTCCCCTACGTGTGCACTGATTCGGTTCCATAGATCCGGACGGAAGTCAGCACGTATGCAGCTCAAAACAGCGGACGCCGGCCCACAAAGCATGATCACGATTGTGCACAAAAGCACCCCCAAGGGCATCCTGTGCCTGTGCAAAAGTGCCAACACACCTATCCATAATTCAGACATACGTAACTCCGAGGTCCGTAACTTGGAAATCACTGTAGTATATAACGTGCGAAAAATACATAAATCAAATTACAAGGCAGATGTGACATCACCACAATGCCAGCACAGAAACGAGAGAGTGTCCAGGGAGAAAATTCTCCAGCACGCTAAATGAACACTGGACCAGGCACACAGGTGCTTATCTGTGCCTATGTTAGACACAGCACCCTCCACCCTAAGTATGCATCAGTGAGGCTGCAGTCACCGACATGCTTATGCAGAAATAAATCTCATGGAAATCAGGAAGACTGACTTCCGTAAGAACCTTGTTTCCAGTAGTTGCCAGTCATGTGAATCTGGAAAGCATACAAGCAAGGAATGCCAGTCCCTACTCCACAGCTTATCCCCAGCATCTGGAATGCAGAGATGTAGCACCTGAACATGAAGATTGCAATTTAATTAGCTATCCTAGTCCATCGCTCTTGATAGACCCATGAACTTGTCTATAATAAAACAAAACCACCACCACCACCACCACAGGTAAATTCCGTAGGTTAATTATGCATCTGAATACAACTCTGACTGAACATCCATGCATGTGAAAAGAACCATAAAGCTACTAAGGGGCTTTATAAAGGAAATGAGTATATCCCAGCAAGCACCGTTGCAAAAGTGGCGTAAGGCCCTTCTGTGCTGCTGGCGAGGCTGCCTGGAGGACTTGCTGTGGGAGTGCCAGGCAGTACATTTTACCACCGGGCAGTGGTGATGTTTGTCAAGGTGGGGGAGGGCAGGGGAAAGGCAGCAGACTTGGGCAAGCTGGGGAGAGGACTGGGCCTGGAAGGGGCGGAGATTATGGCAGATTCTGTCACTAAGTCCCATGCTCCTTCTCTGGCTGGAAAGGCTGACACAGGCCTCTTTGGTTCTATGCATGCTAAATAGCAGGCACAGATCCAAGGCAAACCATTGTGGCCAGCTGTTTTCTACCCGGGTTAAGGGAGCAAATGTTCCCTTGCCCCAAGGAGATTCCGGCAGCTGCCCCAGCCCCATAAGATACAGTGGCGGCCATTTTGGCACTGCTGTTCCTCCAGGCACCGGGACAGTTTAGGATTGGGCTGCCCGTTTCCTGTCCTACCCCTGAAACTGCATTTTTGTATGAGAGAAGAATTTACATCTGGAAAGACTGAAACAATTCAGTCAACCAGTGCTACAGTGCTAGGAAATTGTGAACAGGAAATACAAGCAACAATTCTCATATTGAAATGACACGTTTCCCCCTCTAATTAAGACACTCAAGTACCGTGCCTGTTCCCAAATTTACATGACAGTTCAATAGGTTACTTAAGTGAACAGCAAATGATGGTTAACCTTGAAGGGTATTATCTTAATTGAGCAAATCTGGCTGTAGTTCAATAAATTAAAATGGAGAAATTAAATAAAAACATTCTTTTTCAATCACTTCTGCTGTTGAAACCTAATGGGCATTTGTCAGTTATTTTCTGTAGATTCGTATTTGCCATATATAACACTAAAAATATTGGGGGGGGGGAAGAATCATTGTGCAGCAGGAAAGACATTGATACAGTTTGTGCCGCTTTCTCCTTATTCTTTGCACTTTGCATTCATGCCACTCTCTGGAAAGCCTCGATAAGAATATCAGAATATTGAATCAAAACGTCTAACTTGCTTGTCTGAGATATCCCTTCCCCTTTATCCTCCACCCTCCTATATTTTCACAGTCCCTATTGGATTTCTGACTGTCCCTTCCCTGCATGTACTGGTCGAGTACTCCCAAGGCACAGCAAATATTTCCAGTGGGAGAGAATAGAGACTTTTGCAGAGGGTTAGATAGGAAAGCCGCATTCCGCAACTGCGCTGTTAAAATAGCTTTGCGTGGCTTGATAAACCCCTTTGCAGAATGGAACTGCTCACAAAGGAAACCGCATGTTCTCTACTATCCCAACACTGATTATATTAAACCAGTAACAATCTTGTTTTGCCTATGATACAGTTGAAGGAGGAGAAGTGTGTGTGTGTGCGTGCGTGCGTGCGCGCGCGCGCGCATGTTTCTAATGCAGCGTTGCACGGGTTTGGCTTGCAAGAGACAAATTGGAGAATGCAAATGTCACAAAAGCATAATGCTCATTTTTATGTATTCATTTGCAAATGTGAAAACTAGTGCTATCAACCATGTCCAGCCACACATTCTGTAGAGGACATTGTTTGTGGGTTTGCTTGGTGTGTGTGTGTGTGTGTGTGTGTGTGTTAAAAAAAGACTGTGATTACTTGGCTATTGAAAAAGTGGGTGGGGGGAGAGATCCCACCTGCAATTTGTGCTTTTCTCAAAATGTACACCATTGTACTTCAGGCAATATACATTGTATGGGCTTCAGTTCTAGCCCGTATCACTGAGGAAGAAGAATTCACACTGTGAATTACCATCTTTCCCAGCATTTAGCCCCAGTCCAGGACAGCACAATAATAAACTAGAAGCCCTTTTGTCTGTTAAAACATTGTTCTTCATTACTACATGAAAAGCAAAGGGTCTTTCTATAGAGGGACAAACAGCCCCTGGTGGAGGAGAAAGGAGGGTGGGGGGAGGATTCTGGATCACTAGCTGATGCATCTCACAAAATAGATATGCCAGCTGTCAATCTGTTCCTCAGCTGTCCACCCATCTCTGGCTTTGCAAAGCCACTAAAGAATAGACAGCCAGGTTCATAAGTTCAGTACAAACCTAGATTTGGAAGAGATGACATGGAAGGTTATCCAAATTGCTGTCCATAGAAGGCTTACTAAAATCACCTGTGTCCGAAATCTGGACAAACTGTAACAAATCAGCAGGATTTTACTGCAAAGAGGATAGCATTAGATGAACACAGGCAATTGACCGGCCAATTTAGCACACATTTTTGTGTGTGCTAAAAATGGCTAATCATTCACAATTCAGTGTTTGTCTAGGGCCGTTCTTATGCTGGTCGCTATTGTCTAAGGGAAGCTTGAAGCTCTTTCTCCAGAACCATTTGCCCCCAAGCTGGCAACTGAGTCCTAAACGTGTGTAGCTGACACTTCCAAATGCCATTTTGAAAATGCCAGGATCCATTACCAATGCTTAGAAGCCAGCCAAACGTCTACCCCTACAGATTCACAGAAGAGGAATGGCCCCAGTTGCTCTGCAAGGCCCAAATGGTGAAAGCCCGTTTTCATCTCAGCTTTGCCCCACGCAGGGCCAGCCTTAGGAGCTGCAAGGCCCAATGCAAAGCATTTTTTCCAGGGCAGGATACCCCCTTGGGCCCCCCTACTCACCAGGATGAGTGGCAGCAGAGAAGCAAGCTGCAGCGTATCACTGCTAACTGCTTGGGGAGGACCCAGGGGTGGGCTGAAGGGAGGGCCACCCAGCAGCAGTGCTCTGCTCACCACACTCTCCTCATGACACCCCCGCATGGAAGATTTCATGCTGGAGCTCAGCTACCAAGCAAGATGCTGGCTGCAGGCGCTCCTTTCACTTCCCCAGTGCGGAGTCCGTCCAGGCACAGGGCCAGTGATGTCATTCAGGGGGAATGGACCAGAACGGGTGTTCCGGATCCTAACGGGCTCCGTGGCTGGTTCTGGGTTCCCGACAAGTGCCAATCAAAAGTGAGTTCCTGTTCCTAAATCATTTGAATGACACCACTGCACAGGGCCCAATTTGGCCACCTTGCCCTAAGGCCAGCCCTTGTCCCCAAGCAAATCTGCTCTTGCTACTCCATTATACGGGTTCCCTTTACAAGGCCTAAAAGAGTTCAGAATATATATTTATGGCAAAGACATAGTGTGTGAACTCGGTACTTTATCTCCCTGCCTCATTGTCTAGTAGCTTCCCATGTGTGCGTGTGTCATTTTTGTGTGCTTTTTTTTTTAATTATAAAGCTGCTCCCTTTTCCAAGAGCTGAAGTATGTGAGCACATTTCTCAATGAAGCTAATTAAGGTAAAAGTGATAGTCTTGTCGTCGTTGTCGAAGTCAATGACCCAGTGCATTAGTAATTAAAGCACATTTGAAGTTAAGTTGATTGCAAAGTCCTCCAAAAAACATGTCCTTTTGCTAATACTAGTGTTAGAGATCCTTGATGAGGTCACTAAGCATGGATTAGTTACCTCTTCATAGACTTTAATCACTTCTTTCTTTGCCCAAGTTGGTAGTTAAAGAGAGGTGGTTCTTCTTTTAAGTTCCTTTAATTAGCTTTACTTGTGTAAGATGCATTATATTTGCATAGAATATTCACACACACACATAAAACAGTGTGATCTTGCAAACACCTCCATTGTCAACAGTTGCTGTGAAAAACAGAAAGGCAGTTCAGCAAGGGCAGCTTATGAGCTTCACAATATTCGAAAACACTCTGGATTTCACAGTGTGCTGAATGCCCATCTCCCTCTTGGTCTCCTGGAAATGAGGAAACTCCCTTTTAAAAGATTTAAAAGCTCCCTCCACCTCCCAGACCACTATGGTCATAACCAAACTGGACATGACTGCAGATGTGAGCAGTAGCATAGCCAGAGGGGGACATTGTGGTAAGTACTGCAGGCTCTGCAAATATGTAGGAACATGCATTTAGGGAAGAGGAAGCTTCATGTTATTTTCTATTCATTTAAAATTGTATTTATTTATTCACTTAAAATTTATTTTAAGATTGTATTCATTTAAAAAGACCAGAAATGTGGAAAAAGCAGGACAAGGTTCATCACCCCCTGCCACTCCCACGACTCTGATCCCAACTGCTCATACAAAAGTAGCTTTTCCTCTTTAAGCATGACCATCATGATCATATTATTACCTGCATCTGCGTGACATCTAGTTGGGCCATTGAATCATATCTATTACATGCACTAGGCTATTTTCTCTGGTCAGCTGTAGGCCGTCTTGCTAATTTTCTTTTGATAAGGCAGGATAGAAAACTTTAGCATATAAAAAATAGATGGCGCAATATGTTTTCAAAAAAAGATGCTATTGAATCAGTTTTTCAGTTTAGTTCACTTTTTACTCAGTCAGTTTTGAATCAGGTTTTGAATCGGTTTCCTACATTTGTAATCATATAGCTAAACATATAGTGTTGTCCTTTTCCATCTAAGTGGCCCAAGAACCAATAAATATGTCTTACCCACATAGTGTCACTCAAAAGCTGCTCCAAATAACGCACACACCTACACCACAGACTGAGGGCGCAATCCTAAACTGAGTTAGGCTGGCATAAACTAAGCCAGCAAAGTTTGGCCAGCACAAGGGCCACTGTAAAGTATGTTTGGACCACTCTCGGAGTCAGAGAGGCCGGCACACAGATCTGAGCCATCCTCCCTGACTTGGAGAGTAGTCCAAAAATGCTTTATGGTGGCATTTGTGCTGACCAAATTTTGCTGGCTTAGCTTATGCCGGCCTAACTCCAGTTTAGGATTGTGCTCTTAAGTGGATTCAATAAGCTTCCTAAGGAACTCGGGGAATTTCAGTTCTGTAAGGGGATGGGGTGGGGTAGGGATCTGTAACCCAGAATTTTCAACACCTTCTGCTGAGCAAACAATAAGTATGCCCAGCAATGGGGTTCTAGCTTTGGGGGGATCCCAATGGCACAAAACCCATGCTTTGGAAAATGTGTGTATGTATCATCTATCCTCTGGAGCCCAGAAATGGGACAGATAGAGATGAGTCCTCCTTCATACTGCCAGTTGCAGACCCAGCCAATGGGCTCCCAGGGACACAGGAGGAGGTGGTCCACCCCTCCGCTGTTTCCCCGCACCTTGGACAGCTCTGCTTCACCCCCACGCCACTCCAGGCTCCATTTCGGAGCTGTACATAGTAGGGGTGGGTGGGAGATCTGAAACCACTCGACGCTCAGCAAGGCAAAGTGCCTTGTCACCGCCCTCCTCCCACCCCAGGAGCACCACACCCAGTGCCCTTGCCCTCCTCCAGACATAATGGTAGGTTCATGACTGCATGCTGCCATTATGCACCATTATATGCATTACGCAGTGCCATCTGCACCATTATAACAGTGAGGGTAAAAGAGGACTCTTGGCCCGTCGCCTGCTCAGCTTCCAGTAAGGTTTCCTAGCTAGCCACCCCATAGAAAGGCTTAGAGCCCAATCCTCTGCATGTCTACTCAGAAGCAAGTTCCATTGTAGATCATGGGATTTACTCCCAGGTAAGCAATGATAGGATTGCAGCCTTAGTGGGGAGACAGCAGTGAAAGCGAATCATTCAGTGCTACTTAACAATTCCTGGATGGCTCAGCTTCTAACATGGTACTGGGATACAGGTCATCTGGGAATTGTAAAATGGTACAAAGAAAGAAGGCAACAGTCCACTGCTGCCACTGCTCCCCCACAGTTGCCCAGTAAGTACACATTGGTCCTGGCTTACCAGGTGGTGGTGGGGAATAGTGGTGGCAGTGGCAGCAGCAGCCTCTCAATGTCTTAGGGACTAGGCTGGCATGGGTATGGCCGTGTGGGTGTGGGCCCCCAGCACATGCCCCACAAGCTCCCACCTTTGGAACCACCCCTGCTGCCCAGTATACTTTGGGAGAAGCCAAACTAGGAGAAGCCAGTTAGTATAACGCTAATAGAAGTTCACCATGAAGCTATGTCCATTAGGTTGTACATATATGGTTGGTTTCAACACTAGGTAGTGAATTGTGAAAGCAATGCAAAAGAGTGAAGAACAAGCACCTCTATGTGCACTTCCCATGTTTACATCCAAAAGGGAGACGCCAGGTATGTCCATCAAGAGATATAAAGCCTCCCCTACAACTGAAATTTGCACATCACTTCAGGATGCATCACTCCCAATTTTGGATTACATAAGCACCATGAATGTACATTTCTTTGCTCAACACTCCATGCACATTTGTAACATCTAAAGCCAGTGATAGACTAGGTTGGGCAGGATTCAGTCCATGATTTCAGTTATCCACGGATACCACGGGTATTAAATAGATAGGGAAACATTAATCAAATCTCTTTTTGTTACCTTGTTGCAGCAAAACCACTGATGTTCCCCTATCTTTAAAAAGGCATCCCCAGTATCCATGGTTTTAGGTATCCCGGGGGGACGGGACGGGTCTGGAATGGAACCCCAGCAGATACTGTATAGCTTGCTTGTGGACCATGGATGCTAAAGTTTCAAAAGCCCCATTAAATGCTAAGCTACCCCAAAGTAAGATTGACAAGTTTCAGCATGAAACCAGAATAGCAAGCCAATAGCAGACAGTGAGGCCATAATGAATCTGCAATGGCTGTGACTGCTGTGACATCAGAGCAGTTATCAACCAATATAGGAGATGAGGAAGAGGTAAACAATGCAGAAGTACATTTTTGAAGAATCTGTAGACGCCACTGAGATTTGGATCTTATTACTGCTACTGTAACTTCAGGACAGAAAAGCTAATTTAATTCTTCATGCTGAGATTGAGCCACTAAACAAACAATGTTTCCATTCTTTGGAGCCCCACTAACTACAGGCAATTTCTCTGGGGTGCTTTACATTGGAGTCCGACAGATGAATTGCTCCTTTTTAGAAATTCAGCAAATCTGTCCTTTGGGTAATGCAGTAACTGCAAGGAATACACCTTAAAAGCAGTTTCCTGAAATTGTCTAAGGTTACTTTCGTGCAAGGTATTCAAAACAGCACGCATTTTAAAGTTAGGAAATAGACTGAATATTTGAGTATTCTTTCTTGTCTTTATGAGGAGAAATTGCTAATGTAACTCGTGCGAATAGGTAGTGCAAACACATAAATTCAGCTTCCTTGCAAGGGAAAGAGCCTTCTCCCTAGTTTTCATAACAATTACATAAGAGATGTACAAGAAACTTTTTGTGATAAATCCAACATTTCCAAGGCCATAAGAGCGCAATCCTAAACTGTGCTGGAACAGGCCTTCCAGCGGGCCTGCACCGTATCCAGCGCAGCTTGGGAGCAGGCTGGAACCTCCACGGGACAAGGGCACATTCATGCCCTTGGCTACTCGGATCTGCGCCTGCTGTACGTATAGCAGGTACAGATCCAAGTTCCCTGCACGGCCCAGTTCAGGACCACATGGACTGGGAATGGGGGCTTGGATGTGGCCTAATGGCCACATTCAGACTCCACACACACACACCTTGGGCTGGCCCACCTCACAGACCACCCTCTGCCCACCCCGTTCCTCCCATCTTCTGGGTCATGCAAGAATCTATAGGGTGCAGGTACAGATAGGATCCTTTTGGGGGGATGGTGAGGACTTAACTGCCTTTTGGTCCCACACAGCACTATGGTTCTTCTAAGAAATGTGCACACACTTTCCTGAATCAACATATGCACATGGTCAATGGCTGAGAGAGAGAGAGAGCACAAATCTACTCTTGGCTTTACCAGAGACATGAATTTCTAAAATTTTTGTGAATAGATACTTTTCCTTTTTCTCTCCTGGAATGTCAGGAGAATGTCCAGCGGCTTCTAGTCCTATTTCCGTGTATCTGATTCTGAAGAATAAAAATACTTGTCTGGAAAAATTTCGCCGTCTCTTACGAGTTTGTTCCAGGTTGACTGACACTGCCTCACCACAGCTTCAGTCCAGGGCAAGATGAGTTCATAATGTTCTCTCTGAGACACTGTATCTTTGTATCATTGGGGCAGGGCTTATAACGTGTCTATAGTGCAAAGAACCAGGCGCCAAAATTTACAAGAATGAAGCTCCAAAGATCTGACTCAGAACCCGAAACATCTCTTCAGATCCCCACTGTTTTGTGTCATTTTATAATAGCCACAGTTTAGGAGGCAGTTTAGCCACAGACAGCTGAAACTATTACTGTTTTTTAACCACTTTAGGAAAAGTGTGAGATATCCTGTTTTTCTTTTGGAAAACTTTGAATTTATAACTCTTGCCTGGAAAAAAACTGGGCAGTTTTTCTCTTGGCTGACTGTGAGAAAAAGCTTACATATTTATTTTACTACATTAAATATGTATTACTATTTACATATCGTGCTTTTCCCTTATGGCTATATATATGGCTATATATATATAGCCAAGAAGAGAGATGTTTGTGCTTTGTGTATGGAAAAAAAGATGTAATTTATTATGTTCTCCTCAGTCCATACGATATAAAAAAGTGCTAAATTTCTAGCTAACAATTGGTTTCTTAAGGAAATAAATAAGAGTGTGATCCAGACCTTCAGACAAACCAGCACAAGTCCCTTCGCCGACTCAGGAATGTCACTAACATGCCATAAAGCATGTCTGTGCCTCCTTTACAGTTGAGCACTGGCTCACGGAGGTCAAACTGAGCCTCCACAACACCAAAAAAGGTAGGTTTGCACCGACCGAGGGCAGCTGGTATGAGGGGTTGAGGAGGGTGATGGGAGGGCGGAACAGGGGCTCGGGAGGGGTGTGTGGGGCTGGCTATGGCACCTTAGGCTTGATCCAAACCTCCCTCCCAGCCAAGCCAGTACTACACTGGGCTGCTTGGATTTGCACCAGTGATTTCACTGGCGCAGATCTGAGTAGCCCCATAGGGGTGGCTGCTGCACAACACAGGGTAAGGGAGAATTTATCCCCATATTTCGAGTTGTGCAGGAGCCACCTCTTAACCTGTGTTGGATACAGCTCAGGCCAGTTGGCCTGCTTATTCTGATGCAGGTTAGCCTTTGGCTATAGGAATGCATTTCCACACCCTTTCCTGAGATTAAACCCCACTGGATACAACGGGTAGACATTCTGAGCAGACATGCATTGGACTGCATTGTAAATCTGTCTGAACACCACAGATCAGGTTTGGCAACCATTTCCTTCCTCTGGAGCTGGATACAAACCCTTTTGAAAACAGAATCTTTCTGAATATATCAAAATAACCCCACTTGTCCTGGCCCTTTCTTTAACCAAAAATAACCTGAACATCTGCCATTGATTAACACTGTTTATTTTTCACTGACCATAACCATACTGAAGCAAAAACTAAAGACACAAAATCCACTTTTAAAAGGACAAGTTTAGGATATTAACAGCCATTTTGCCAGCTACAAATGCCTGCCCAGAAAGTACTTTCCTGTGGGAATTAAATGCATGCCCATGAGTATCTATTTCTTGTACATGGATTAGTAATCATGGTATATGTACAAGAAAAATCCAGGAGGCCACAGTTCTCCAGCATGTATACCTAGAGAGAGAGAAACATGCATTATCATCCTGACACGTTACAATGTACTCATGGATGCCCATTAATTCCTAAAGGGAAATGCCTTTTATGCACTCACTATGGTTGATAACTGAAGGTTTTTGTAGTGCTTAGTGCTGCAGTTCTCTAACTTTTTATCACCAGGACACACTATTTAGAATGAAAATTTATCTGGGACCCAACCAAAGTGATGTCATGGCCAGGAGTGCTATCGTTGTGATGCCAGAGCCTGCTGCTTTCCTAAGAATGCAGAAATAAGTTGTGTTATTTCTCAGCCATTTTCCAATAGCAAAGTGAATCGGAAAGAAAAAACCTTGATATTTACATGTAGCCTATCTGCAACCTTGACACAAGCAAAACAACCACACAGCCCTCTCCTTTTCCAGGATCCCATCTTTCCATATTTTCGAAGATGACTGCTCTAGGTGCCATGGGACCCACCTTGGCTCACGACCTGCTGGTGGGTCCTGACCCACAGTTTGGGAACCACTGGTTTAGTGTATTAGCTAAGGGCCAAATCCTATCCAATTTTCCAGCCCTGGTGTAGCTATCCCAATGGGTATGGGCTTCATTCTGTGGTGGGGGGACAGTCATGAAGGCCTCCTCATGGTAAGGGAACCTTTGTTCCCTCACCTTGGGACTGAAATTGCAGCCGCATTGGCACCAGAAACCTGGATAGGATTGGGCCCAAGTCATGCCAAAGCAACAGAGAAGATTTGAATAAACAGACTAGGGGGTTTGGGTTTAAATCACAAAGAAAAAGAGAACTTAGATCAAGGGCTAGCATTCCAGCTTCCATCATCCAAAGCCCTTCCACCCCTCTCAGAGCTGCCTCACAGTCCTGTTTTACAAACGAATTTCAGAGGCTTCTCCAGGGCACCTGAAGGCTGGAAAGATCCATCAAAGCATCATGGGTTTATTCATCTTATTAGTGCAGTGTTAGTTTCCACCACTAGGTGGCTTCAGCTTGCTTTTTTCAGAAGGCCCCATACCTCTCACAATGGCTTCTTCTCATAGTCCCATTATCCAACTGCAAGAAGGTGAGGTGCTGGGCATTGCAGGCAAGCACACAAGCCGTGGTTGTGTGAGTGAGAAAAGGTTGCGCTTTGTGCTAAAAGAATTCTGGGCTGGCCAGGTATTATTATTATTATTATTATTATTATTATTATTAATTGGATTTATACCCCGCCTTTCTGCCCCATGGGCACCCAAGGCGGCTTACAACATCAAAAGACAATACTAAAATAAAAACAATACAAAATGAGACAGTTAAAACTATATTAAACAATATTAAATTTTAAAACAATTTAAAAACAATTTAAATGAATAGACTCGGTTGATCCCATAGTTGTAGTTTAAAATGCCAGCCCGCATGTCGGCAGTTAAAAGCTTGTTTAAATAAAAAGGTTTTCAGGCCCCGCAGAAAGATTGTCAAAGAAGGAGCAGTTCTTAATTCTAAGGGGAGAATATTCCACAGTCATGGGGCCACCACCAAGAAGGCCCTGTTCCTGGCCGCCATCCCCCTCACCTCTCCGGGTGGCGGCACAGTCAGAAGGGCCCCCACAGATGACCTAAAAGTACAGGTAGGATTGTATGGAAGGAGGCTGTCCCTCAAATACCCTGGACCCGAGCCATAGAGGGCTTTAAAAATCAAAATTGGCACTTTGAATCAGGCCCAGAAAGGAACTGGCAGCCAGTGTAGCCGCTGAAGCAATGGCACGACAGTCAAACCACACAGGCAACCACACAGGCAGCCGCGTTCTGCACTATTTGCAGTCTCTGGACCGTCGTCCACATAGAGTGCATTGCAGTAATCTAATCTGAATGTCACTAGGGCATGGGTCACCATGGCCTGGTCTGAGCGACCCAGCTATGGCCGAAGCTGAGCAAAAGCTCCCCTGGCCACAGCTGCCAACTGGGAATCCAGGAGCAGCTGTGAATCCAGGAGAACCCCCAAGCTGCAGACCTGCTCCTTCAGAGGGAGTGCAACCCCATTCAGAGCAGGGTGATAGTCCAGTACCCGAGTTGTGGATTTCCGGACCAGGAGCATCTCTGTCTTATCTGGATTTAATTTCAGCTTGTTCACCCACATCCAGCCCCCAACTGCCTCCAGACAATGATCCAGGACCTCAACCGCCTCCTCAGAATCAGGGGGAAAGGAAAGATAGAGTTGGGTGTTGTCAGCATATTGATGGCATCCTATCCCAAACCCCTGGATGACCTCTCCCAGCGGCTTCATGTAGATGTTAAATAGCATGGGGAATAAGATGGACCTTTGCAGCACCCCAAACCCAAGAGGCCAGGATGCCAGACAAGCATCCCCCAGCACCACTGTCTGGGATCTGTCAGCCAGGAAGGAGCAGAACCACTGCAAAACAGTGCCCCCAAGCCCAAACTCAGCCAACTGACCCAGAAGGACACTATGGTCAATGGTGTTGAAGGCCGCTGAGGGGTCCAGCAGGACTAACAGAGACGCACTCCCCCTGTCCAGTCCTCGGTGTAGGTCATCCACCAAGGCAACCAAGGCAGCCTCCGTCCCGAAACCCGGTGTGAAGCCAGATTGGAATGGGTCCAGATAATCCGCTTCCTCCAGGACCCTCTGAAGCTGGGACGCCACCAATCACCTTGCCCAAAAATGGGATATTTGAGACTGGCCGAAAGTTGTTCAAGTTAGTGGGATCCAGGGAGGGCTTCTTCAGGAGGGGGCAGACAATCGCCTGCCTCAAAGCAGGCGGCAACACCCCCCCCCCAGAGATGAATTCACCACCCTCTCCATCCACTCTCGGCCAGCCCTTCCCGGGCAAATCTAATTACCCATGCTGGGCAAGGGTCAAGCGGGCAAGCAGCAGGCCTCACACTCCAGAGAATCCTGTCTACATCCTCAGGTTCTACAAGCTGAAAAGAATCCCAAATGATAGGATAGATAGGTTCCCCGGGGACATCACTAGATATGCCTTCAGCGGTGTCCAAGTCATGCCGAATCTGACTGACCTTCTCCACAAAATGTTTTGCGAACTTGTCACAGTGAGCCTCCATGTGTTCCTCCCCTCCAGTGGGGGGGGGGAGATGGAGTAGACTACGGACCACATGAAAAAGCCCAGCTGGACGGTTCTCTGCAGACATGATGGCAGCAAAGAAGTATGCCTTCTTAGCTGCTACCACTGCCCTGGAATAAGATGTCAAATGGGCTCTAGCCCACGTATAGTCAGATTCAGCACAAGTCTTTCACCACTGTTGCTCTAGATGTCTGCCCTGCCACTTCATCATTCGCAGTTCCTCAGAAAACCAAGGAGCCGCTCTTGCTCTGCGATAGGGCAGAGGATGCTCGGGAGCGATCTCATCCAGGGCCCTGGTCATCTCCCTATTCCAGAGATCGACCAGGGTGCCGGGTGGGTCTCCAGCTCTGGCGACAGAAAAATCCCCCCAAGCCCTCAGGAATCCATTTGGCTCCATCAGCCTCTGGGGGCGGATCATAAAATGCGAACCCCCGCTGCTGCGGAGGTGAGAGGCTGCAAAAAGCCTAAATCCCACCAGGAAGTGATCTGTCCATGACAAAAGAGTGATCTTAATCTCCTCCACCTCCAGATCATCATCAACCAGTCCAGCAGTAAACACCATGTCCAGTGTGTGTCCCGCATCATACACTGGGGCAGATATTCTTTGAGACAGACCCATGATTGCCATGGAGACCATGAAATCCTGAGCCACAACTGTTCCTGGGGCCTCGGCATGACCATTAAAGTCCACCAGCACTAATAGACGAAGGGACTCCAACACCACACCCGAGATCAGCCCTGTCAGCTCAGGCAGGGAGACTGTTGGGCAGCAAGCCACCAACAGAATCCCTGTTCTGTCTCTCCCCTCTAACACAATTGCTTATTGATGCAGGCTATGGATTCCCCTGTTAAATATTGGGCTCTGTCTCTGTTCTGTACCCTGTGTGGATGTTCTATCTAGATTTATATGAGTTTTCATGGTTGGTGGTGTTTTGTGTGTCTGTTTGCTATTTTGCACGCTCCTTTGTATTGCACCAGCTGTTGTTTACATTTTTTTCTGTGCCGTTTTCCACGCCCCCCCTTTTCTTCCTCCAACACCTTACCAGGAGCTCTAGAACGCCTGCGGGTTGCACCTGCTTTCACAATAACCCTCCCCAGCCCATGCCAAGCTAAAGACCAGGGGGAAATACTACACAAAATCTTTACAACTTATAGTAAATGGAGCAGAATTAAGAGTATCGTTCAAATTTCCAATGTTCCTTGCTTTTTGGAGCACAAAGGAAAATGGTAAGCCCCCTGTACTTACTGTCCTTAAACTGAACTTTTTAAAATTTGAATTGATAACAAGAATTTTAAAAAATAAGTCTAACCAAGTGTGACTTCTGAATAAATACTGTATGCATGTAAATGCTTAGAAATTCCAATGGTAGTCACAGGCAAAAGACTGTTTCCCCTTTAAATGAAAATAAATGTCCATGCTGTTGGCTGGTTGAGTCATAAATATTCATCATTTGAAAAGTGAGCACATGGCAGAGCTCTCGTGTTGAAGGGCTGAACATACAAGTATAACTCCGATATAACTCGTATTGGCTCCATGGATGGTCTTGGTGAGAGACAGCATCACAGCTGCTGGATTCTAGTTCCTGCAAAGCCCATGATAAAAGTATAATACACAATGTATTGTTTTGGCTTCATCGAAAAAGTCAGTTTTTTGCCTTGCAGTTCTTGCTTTTATATACAAAGAAAAGCAGGCTTGAGATTATAAGTAAGTATAGATTTTATGTTTATATTAAGCAGAATTCCTTTAAGCCTGTTTTTTTTAAAGAAATAGTATACAGGCATGCCCTGGTTCCCTTCCAGATTCCCCCATGGATAACTGAAACCGTGGATATTGCGGGCGCCTTTCTAAAGATAGGGGAACATCAGTGATTTTGCTGCAGCAAGGTAAAAAAAAGAGACTTGTTTAATGTTCCCCTATCTTTTTAAGCTCCTGCCAACCTAGTAGTTCGAAAGCACCTAAATGCAAGTAGATAAATAGGGACCACTTCGGTAGGAAGGGAACGGCGTTCCGTGCGCTACGGCGTAGAGTCATGCCGGCCACATGATCACGGAAGCTTGTCCTCGGACAAAATGTCGGCTCTACAGGCTTTGAAACTGAGATGAGCACCGCCCCCTACAGTCGGTCACGACTAGACCATTCGGTCGTGGGGAAACCTTTACCTTTTTATCTTTTTAAGAGGCATCCCCGTATACATGGTATCCATGGATAACTGAAACCACAGATACCAAATGAGTTGATGCTAGGGCAGGCCTGTAATTTAAATTATTAAAAAAAAAACCCAAAGCAATCAGGTGTGAATTTTAAAAATCCAAATGATTTGAAGATACCTATTTGTGTCAGCCTCAACAGTACACCATAGCCCATAACAACAGATCAACGTAGAGTGGAGAAGATCACACCATCTCGGTTCTTTTCCAGGCTAGCTGACTATGATCCCCCTTCCTCACTGGCAGCTGCGTGATATGCAGGAACTGCTTTGGTACTCTTTGCTCATAGGAAATGACCTTTGAAGCCCAGTGCCATGAATTACAGCATTAGCAAGCATGTTTAGCATGGGACACAAAGACAGCTGCCCCAGGGTAACACCACAATCTGTTGTGATGTGCAATATCAGGACAGCAGGGCAGACTTTCACTACCCAGGCAGCACTTCAGAAAACACTGCTGTGAGGTACAGGAAAGGAGCAGCGATGGGATTCACAGACTGACAAGGGGAATGCTAGGTGGGACTAACGCGGGGCTTCCGCTTGAGTGGCAGCCCGTCCGCAGCGTTCCGCAGCTGTCCTGGCCTTGGGGGGGGCTGCCCCCGGTTAGCACGCCCCACTGCTGCTTGCCCAGGCACCCGGTGCGACCTTCACCTGTCCCCCGCGGCGAGCGGGAGCCCCCCTGAGGCCAGGACAGCTGCGGAACGCTGCGAACGGGCTGCCACTCAAGCGGAAGTCCCGCCCAGCGTTCCCCTTGTCAATTTGTGAATCCCATCGCTGGAAAGGAGTATGGTGAGAGTGAGACTGTGAATGAATGCCCTATATTGAGTATTCTAAAGGTATCCTGTCCACCCTAGAACTGAACCCAATATATACCCAATATATACCCTAGAACCCAATATATAATTGTTTTGGGGTACACAATGAAATTAGAATCGACGGGTAATTAGATGGGTAATTTGTGTCCTGTATGCCTGGCACATAATTTTGATGGAGTAATGATTGCAAATGACACTCTGTGTTGTCACACTTGCATGAGGCGCAAGGATTTGCACACTTTAAATGCCACATGCCAAACACACACAGCATTGCCCCAAAGGTGGAACCGGTGCAAGATTCCTTTGCTGGAGGGAAAAAAAAAAAGATATAACGTCTCTTGCCAAGAAAAAGAAACTGCTCAAAATGCATGAAATGTATGTCTTTTCATATAATACTGAACTTTGAAATTCACATTGAAATGTATCTTATTAAAGTCCAGTAATAAACTACTGTGAAAACCATATAAAGATGGAATGTATTTTCTTTTGAAAGTCTTTTTATGTAAAGGGTGGCGGGAACCATGGAATCTCTATCATCTCAGCCATTATATTACTGTTCTTGTATGTGCACATTGCCCCACATGCTTCTCTTATTACGAAGCAATGACTAGAATTGTTTAAAAATACAGTTGCTTTTCCATTCAGTGCAACGTATACAGTACAATAGCATCATGTTTTAGAGCAGCTTTTGAGATCTTTGAATGAACACTAATAAAAAAAATGAACAAAACGTATTCTCAAACAAGGACCACAGCATTTTTTCAGCTGTAGCAAGATTTGTGCTGATAAGAGCCAGCACTTTCACAAAGAAGTGCCACAATCACATTCACACATACCCCAGCTTATAAGGAAAATTACAAAAATTGAAGTGCATAAGGCTGCAGCACTTCAATCCTATACACATTTATCTGGAAGAAAGCACCGTTACTTATGGGCTGATTCACACTTTGGTGGAAACAGCAATTCCCCATGCTTAGTGGATACAAGCCTGTTTACCATGTGCACATGCCACAAAGGATGTGTTGTAATGTGTGATGTCATGGAAGCATATACAACATGTACTGTACATCCATATGTAAGTTGTGTCCAGTTTCATTTATTCCTCCATCTTCACAAAGGATATTGGTAACTAATGGGTATATACTGGCATGACAGGTCATGTAGTACACAAATTGGCAGGTTCATGCTGACCATGGCATGTAAGTAGAGGTATTTGTTTCCAGTCAATAAGATATGATTACAGTTGGACTCGGGGGGGGGATGTGGGGAGTCCCACTGCAGGGCTCCCCAAGCCTCCAAACAGTTAAAAAAAAAAAGCTATCAAAAACCACTTTCAGGGCGCAATCCTAACCTGGAGTTAGGTTGGCACAGTTAGGCCAGCAAACGAGCTTTACGGTGGCCCTTGTGCCGGCCAAACTTTGCTGGCCTAATTGTGCCAACCTAACTCCAGGTTAGGATTGCAAGTGGTGGAGAAAGCTTGCCCTGCTGAACATATGAGTGATATGTAAGTGATGCTCTGAGTAATTAGTTTGCACCAGGGAATGAAACACTGTGCGCAGAATGTGACTTGTGATGCAGTCTTCAGATGTACGCACATCCTTCTCCAGCACAAACTACATTACATAGATTTGTTCTTTCCAAATCAAAAGCGGTACCATGTTAAAAAAGGAAAATGAAAAAGAAAGACGCCTACATATTTCAGCAAAGAACTGAATTAATTTGTTCTGCTTCATCATCTCTGATGAATCTTGGGCAATACTAAGTTACTGTCTCAACTGGCATGATCTCTCCCTTATGCTACATTCCGGATGGGGCAGAGAACAGAGGAAATATCTTCTGCCTTCGGAAGAGGGACTTCTTGTGAAATGTGGCCAATTCCGCTGAGTCATGCAGCCTGTGTTCTCCATGCCGTTCCAATCGCCCATATCAAATACAAGCCTCGAAATCACACACATCTGGAAGCCTAGAAAATGACAGGGAACCTTGATGCTTAATTTGAGTGTACAATGGAGCTGTTGTACATCACTCATTGAACTAACTGGATGTGAATCATACGCTAATGCTGACTGCCAAACACAACACACCATTGTGAAAAAGATGGCTTGAAACGTTGAAAAGGCCTTTGACTCAAAGGAAAGAAAAGTCACTTCAGAAGACTGAAAAGGAAGCGCTAGAAGGCCTGGGTGTACTGGAGGAACCCTGAAACACATTTTGCACGGATGTTAGGGAGAAACACAAGCTGTCCTCGTGGACTGGCTTTCAGCTTGGAAGCTTCAGTTGGCCCAAGTGACAGTGGGCTTCATTCTTTGATGAACGGTCGACGTAGATTTCAAAGCAATTCCCTGCACTGCCAATTCAGCGACTGTACATGGATGCCGAGCCAATGCGAGAGAAGAATCAAAGCCACTGTCTTCAACATGTCAAACTGAGTCATCTCCTCGGTCCACGTGATATTGAAACAGGGAAAGGAAGCAAGAGATCCATAAAAACGTAATGAAATCGCTAAGGACTCTGTGCATGAATGGTGGGGGCTGCTCAAATGTATCTTATCACTAACCATCAGGCTACTCTTGCCGGACTGCGTATGCATGAATACGTTATGTGAATGTTCTTTGACCCTTAGACAGGCCAGGATGCTTGTAGGCCTGTGCCTGTCTCAGTTGATTCTTTCCTTTCCCATACTAGGGCATATTGAGAACTAATAGAAGGGGCAGGAGTTATGCAAACAGATCATAGGTTGTTAGAGCTGGAAGGCACCTTAGAGCTCATTTAGTCCAACCCCTTGCTCCTTGATCGGTGGCCATCCAGTCTCTGCTTAAAAATCTCCAGTGAGCGAGAGACCACCACTGCAGGAGACAGACCATGCTGGACAGCTCTTGCAATTAGGAAATGCTTCCTCATGTCTAGTCAAACTCCATCTCCTTGTAGCTTCAAACCATTTCTTCTATTACAGCCCTCTGGTTTCCCAATGCTTCCATGTAGCAGTGGCAGTCCTTGGATCAGGGCAGAGATGCTGGGAGCCTTAAATGTTTTTCCCCACACCATCAATGTCTTGAAGCTCTCTGAATCTGAAATTCCCTCCCAAGTGAATTATGATCAGCCCCCTTCTATTCCTGGACACTTTCCAATAGGGCCTGAAACCTTTTTCATTTCAAACAGTGGCGTGTAGGATACGGGAAAAGTTTTGATGGTTGAAGGTATCCTGCTAGATTTTTTTCTCTGACTTTTTATCCGCTATTTGCCGGATACTTTTATATTCTAATCTGCTTTTTCAGGCCACTGTGGTTTTAAGTATTGCATGTTTTAATTCTGCTGCAAAGTGCTTTGAGCACCAAGCTCATAGCCTGGGGAAAGGCGGTATAGCCATCTTCTAAATAAGTAAATAAATGTTGAACATCTCCCCTGCTTTGGTGCAAAGGGAATATTCACACAATAGATAAGCACCCCGCAGAGACTTGATTACCAAAGCACAAACCTGCATCCCTATGCCACCCCCCTGCCTGTCTGCACAGGTCCACACTGCAAGTGGCAGCAATGGTCAACAAGTCAGTGCTTTTCATTTTTTGTAGATGGGTAGGTAGAATGCAGAGACACAGACCCAACATCACACATGTGCCCAAAGGGAGTCCATGGCAGAGGTAGGACTTGAATCCAGAATCAAATTCCATTTGAAAAGGGCCTTATTATTATATCACCACCACAACCACTTTGCAATGAGATAAGACAGAGGCATGGAGCAGCAAGGCAATAAATAATGTACTTCCAAAAGGTAAAAATATTCCTGAGCAAGGTTTTAAAGTCTAAAATATTGATTAGTCATGCTGAAATGAATGAAGAGTCATACCATACCAGAGTACAGAGGATCCAGTAAACTTTTTCCATTGTGCAAGACCTCTAAAAGAACCTAGAACTTTTCATGTCTTCATTTGCAGAAAGAAAATGAATGCGATCCATTTTTAAAAATGTAACATTAACCATACCATACCACAGCGTGTTTTCAGCTTCATTGATTCCACAATTAGAACAGCACTTTTTTCCCCACAGTTAAAAAAAAAATGCTTATTTCACAGAGGAAAAATGGATGTGTCATAACACACTGTTCCAAATGATGGTATTTCACAATTAAACTTAAATTATTTATTCATGTAGAAAATTAGCTTTGTCACATTTAAAGATCTTTCCCCTTTATTTTCTACTCTTTGATGTAGTGAATTCTACATACCAGAAAGTGAGCAGTATTTGGAACATCCCCCCAAGCAAAGAAAAATGAGATACTGTATTAGTGGCACGTTAAACATGTTGCATGACAGGAAATGCATGAAAAGCACTTGAAATGTGTCAGGCAGATACATGTTATGAAAGTCTAAAAATTCACAGGACTGCTGGTGGGGGTGATGTCTGGAATGCCCCAAGAGAGTCATGTCAGGCTACCTCCCGAATGATATTTGGAAGGTTGATAGAGACCGCCCTTTGAGAAAGGCCATTAGGGACTAATATGGATGCCTTGAAGTCTTTTAATTACTATGTACATTTTCACAAAGTTTTATTGTCATTCTGCATTATTACAGTTTTAGTATGTTGTTTTGGATTTTTTACACATCGTTTTGCTTCTTATTTTTGCAGGCAGAATCTACTGAGTGACATGATGCGATATAAATTGAAGAACATTTTTTTTTCCCCACACAGATGAGTAGTCTGCTATCATCATGTCTACACTGGAGATATAAATTACAGAAATTCAGATCTGGATTTAGGTCCAATAATTACCTAGCCTTAATAATTAATATTTATACTAGAGCAGTGGTTCCCAAACTGTGGATCGGGACCCATCAGTGGGTCATGAGCCAATTTCATGTGGGTTGCAAAGCATCTAGAGTAGCCGTATTGAAAATATGGGAAGATGAGATGCTGGAAAGGGAGAGGGTTGTGTGGCTGTTTTGCTTGTGTCAAGGTTGTAAATAGGCTTTTTTCTTTCTGATTCACTTTGCTATTGGAAAATGGCTTAGGAATATCCCAACTTATTGCGGCATTCTCAGGAAAGCAGCAGGCTCTGGCATCACAATGATGGCGCTTCCAACCATGACCACTTCTGGTGGGTGCCAGACAGATTGTCATTCTGTGGGTCCCGGTGTTGAAAATGAGAACCACTGCACTAGAGATTTCCAAAGGATAGCTTATGTGAAAGACTTTTTGATAAGTTGCTATGCTCCTAGCAAGGAAATTCAGGGCCAATACAAAACAAATAAAAGAAATAGGGAGGAGATGACTTCTGAATCAACAAATGAGAACAATCAATGTCTTCCTAATAAACTGAAGTTACCCTTCAAAAGAAAAACACAAGTCACTTTCTCAAAGATAACTAGTCATATATATTTCACAGAATCCTAGACTTGCAGGACGATCCTCTAAGTCAAAATCCATTGGCTTTGCACAGGGCTCTCCATAACCAAACACTCCTAACAGCCCATTGAATAGGAAAATATACTATATAGACAATGTGCCATGTGCCAAAAGAACAGAGCAGTAGGAAACAATAGTTGCATACAGAGTAAACTCTGCAAGAAGCACCATCATGTATGTCAAGTCAGGCTTGTCTGCCACCATAACACCTTCTTCCCTTTCCATCTCACTGAATTTAATAGGAACGCTCTGGAAAAAATGGGCTGCAGCCTGATTGCCATTGTTCACAGAGGGCTGATTCTTACATTATCTTAAAGATAATTACCTTGGTAACCACTTTGGGATGGTCAGATTCCACTGGGATGGGTGAGTCACATGGTTCCTTTCAAAGCCATCAGGGTCAGTTCTCAGGGATGTGGTATGCAGTCATGGTAATGAGATGCATTGTCTCCTTGTGCCATGTTCTTCTCTCATTTCAACTATTGCTGGTGCAGTCTGAGCCCCAATCACATTGGTGGTAACTGCTGCTCTAAGGTGGTGCAAGGACCAACTCTTGGCCATTTACATGTTTACAAAGCTATTCAGGGCGCAATCCTAACCTGGAGTTCAACCGGCAAAGTTAGGCTAGCAAAGTTTAGCCAGCACAAGGGCCACCATAAAGCGCATTTGGACCAATCTCAGAGCCAGGGAGTATGGCGTACATCTCTGTGTGCTGGCCTCTTTGACTCCAAGAGTAGGCCAAACATATTTCACGGTGACCCTTGTGTCTGCCTAACTCCAGGTTAGGATTGTGTCCTCAGATTGGAAAATTTCATTTCCCCTTTTATTTGTGATTATATGGTATGTGAAATATGGGTGATCTATACAAGAATCAAGGTAACAGAGGAAGTCCCATGCAATTGTAAATCGCCCTGAGCAGGGATTCTCGAGGTTGGCCTTATGCTATTACTTAGTCAGCTCCACTGCACAGAGAAAAGTAAGGGAGCGGGATGGAGAAAGTGAAGAGAATGCTGGTTTGCCCTTCGCTAGGATTGGTGAACTTAGTTGCTGTGATGTATAATGAGGATTAATGGCAAGCTGTGGTTAATGGTCCTCTGCCTATACCTCAGGTCATTAACTCCTCCCTATCTGTTATCAATCCTTGGGCAATGCCTTGCACCTCCACCTTTGCTGCAAGCTCATAAAGCTGCCATCAACCCAACAAGTCCCAACCATGCTGGCCTATTCTTAGCCACCCTTTCTTGCTTTATTGACTTGCTTATGAAAACAAATCATGCTGTATAACCAGCTCAAATACTATCACTTATAAAAGAAAGCAGCCCTCCCCTCTGAGATAAAGCAAGTCTTGTCTTCATTAATTTAACAGCATATTGCGACTAATGCTGATTTCTGCAGGAACACGTTTCACATGCAAAACCTCTCTCATTCTTTTCACAGCAACCAACAGGGTAGTACCCCATGACTCCTGGAAAAGATACCAAGACTCAAAACTAAGTGAGGTCACATCCATTCAAGATTTTTTTTTTGTTGAATCAGTAGAGTTGGATACGCCCCTAAGATTTGGCTCAAGTCTATTTGGGGGGTACTAATTGAAACTTATGTTTTCTGGACCCAAGTCTATCTATAACTGCAGTGGTTTTCAAACTCTCTGAGAGAGTTTGACCTGCTGGAAGTGCTTGCAGGGGGAGGAGAGAAGGCAGCAATGCGATCCCCAGAATTGCGCTGCTTCCTGGGGCAACAGTGGCTTTGATCTACTTACCAAACAAAGCACTGTCATCCTGGGGTGTGTGGGGGGGCCCTGTGAACGCCTCTGCAGGGCTCCCCAAGCATCGGAAACTTGAAAAAAAGCTATTGCAACTCACTTCCAGTTTTCAATTGCAAAACCAGAAGTGGGTCGCTATAGCTTTTTTTCAAGTTTCCAAGGCTTGGGGAGCCCTGCAGAGACATCCACAGGGCTCCCTGCACCCCAGGACGACAGCACCTTGATTGGTAAGTAGATCAAAGCCCCTGTCTCCTCACTTGAAAATTCAAACCATTAACTTTCATAGAAGGAATATAGCAAGAGTAAAGTCAGCAACTTCCAAGATGGCTGCTCCCAGCTTTCTTGGACCCACCTGACATCAGGTCGTGGCCCACCAAGTGGTCCCAACCCTCAGTTTGACAAACACTGATCGAAATGGTATCATCTAGAAGTGGCATATGAACACCTCAGATAAATACAGAAGTTGTTGGTTTTTCCGGCACATTACGTTCACAAGAAAGCAAACCAGTCTCCTTCAAGTTCCCCAAGCTTGTTTACTTCAAAAATATGCCTCATGATGACACATCCCTCTTTCTTTTTTTGGCACACCAATCAAATGTATTGGGCGAAAAACATGGGTGTGAGTACAGGCACACACATAAGGCTAATCACACAGATCCAGTACTGATTGAAGACGGGGGGGGGGAACAATCCTGCAATTTTTGGAAGAGCAAGCACATCTGAATGTGGAACCCATTAAAAACAGGACTAGAGCAGCAAAGGACACCACAAAGGGAAATGCAATAAGGAAGATAAGTCTAGGCTCATGCTTATAAAGGGTTGAGCATGAGCAGATAGCACTCCTTCAGTGAAGCAGCCGCTTATACTCTAACATTTATCTAGTTCTGTGTTTTTCAATAAGGGGTAATTACAATTACAAATGGTTGCATTTATTTATAACATTACAAAAGGGGAAAACTGTAATCTGTGCTGTTCTTAACAATCTTCCTTGTATTTTCACCAACACCAATTTGTCTTGTCGTGCTTGCTCATGGGGAGAAAGAAGAAATCTAATCAAATTCTTCTGAGTATTTTTCTCTGCTGTAATTTAGCGGTAAACCTGGCATGGTGCCTAACCACGTCAAAAAAAAACAGAAAAGAAAAAGGAAAACATTTGAAATGCTGTAACTATAACATAACTTGGAAGCTTTTAGCCACATGCATGAAGAGGAGACTACGAAAATGTTTACTTGTAATGTGGTTAGCATATGAAAAGAGTAATCCAGCAGGATAATACATTTCAAAGTTGTGAAATTGTCTGGCTTGATATATAAATATTTTATGTAAACAGAGCATGATTTGAGACTCATAACATCTCCATTTTTATAAAAAGATCCAATGACCCAGTAGCTGCCTACACATAATACTTCTCAGTCCAACGCTCTTCTTGCGCTGGTAACGAAACGGCATTAATCCTGTTATTTGTTTACTCTAACTTTCACTCCGATGACAGTGGCGCCAGTGGTTCTGTCTGGGTAAGCCACTGATACACCACCATCACCCTCGAATGGAAGACCGCATCCACTGACAGCCAGCAGTTGTGCTCCTCAGTGGCTTCTGGGAGACCAGCCAAGATTGCTTCTAGCAATGTTCCTCCTGCCAATGGGAGTGGGCCATGGCAGCCTTCTGGTATGTTACCCAGCTGCCCCAAAGACAAGATTCCATTGATAGTTCCCCTTATAAAACAGCTGGGAATTATTGCCTCACACAACATCATCTCTCCTCATTTGCTTGGCTTTTACTTAGATCTGTGGAAGTGCTGATCTCCTTTGCTCATGGTTGGCACTCGAACCTAGAATTTTTGATGCGTGCTAAATAAGAAATTACCTTTCAAAAGTATTAACTTTTGATGCATATAAAAAGCAAGGGATACTCTTCTCCATTCTGCTTTAGTTAAAAAGTACCAAACCAAAAGCACAACCCATTGCTTCCCAAAGCATGCATGAACACAATTGGTCTGAGTACTAAGATCTTGTAGAATCATAAGGCTACTGAGAGCCCAATCCTGAACTGACCAGCTCCTGCAGGAGCAGCAGTCCCAAAGTGGTGACTGCTGCATTCCCTGGGGGCTGGTCAGACACCGGAAGCTCCGAGGACATTCGTCCCCTTCCCCCAAGGAAAGCCCCATCGCCTGCAATGGGGCTCTTCAGCTCACCACTATTTTGCCAACTGTGAATTGAGCAGCCCCATGTTGGGCGACCCAAACCACTGCCAGGTCCCACCCCCTCAAGGTCAGCTCCTCCCCTCTCCCCACCCAGTTCCTCCCCCGCCCCGCATGGGTTACTGGCGGCTGGCCCTGCTGGAGTGCCGCCCAGCCACCTGCTCACATTGGGATCTGGCTCTGAGTGAGCTCTGCCCCAGTGCAAGCAGTAACGTGTCCCAAATGTGCTTTGCGGCACATTTGTGACACTTTTAGTTGGTGGTACATGCGTACCCCCAACGATAAGGCCTTTGGGATTGGGCCCAAATCTACAAATGGGAGGCACAAAAAGGCCATAGGAATATATGCAGTCCAGGCATATTCCGGTGTGCTTGGCATTCTGCAGCTAGTTTAAAAGGAGACTAGGAAAAACATGGGTGCATTGTACCCCTTGGGGACCCTGTCTGTGATGAAAATCCTGATTTCCTCTAAAGTTTTGGACTATTTTGCACCAATTCTGGATCTGTTAATGGCCTTCAAGGCTTCTGATGCCTTAGCATCTCGAAGGGACTGCCGAGTCATCCAGGTGCAGCGGGCATTGTTGCTTTGTTGCCATTGTCATTCCCCAACTGACTGGCAAATAAAGACCTTGACTTTGAGCTGTGAAGCCTGTGGTTGGACTGTGAAGCCCAGTTGATTCCCAAGAGGAAGACATTCGAGTGGCTCAGGTGACCCCCAAGTATCCATTCCCATAGATAAACGCTGGCTCACACTCTGCCTCCTCCCGCCCCCCTTACTGCTTTGGCCCAAGTTTGATTATTCACAAGTGCTCGCCCTCTAACCTAGGTAGGAGCAAGTATCTGGAATAGCATAAGTAAGCAGAGTAAGGAAGTATCCAAGGACATTGCATCAAGCGATGTATTGCATGTATTTTAATATTCTTTCCAACCACTGCCACCAACACCCTCTTTTTAACTCTTACTAGACTTCTCAGTGCCTCTCTTTCTACCCTTGCATTTTTCCCCTTCATTATTTTGATATAGGTTATTTACATAACCTTTTAAGAAACATGTTTTGTTTCCTGTTTTACCTGCCTGGTCTCCATTACTTGGGAGGAAGCTGGTCTGCCCCATCTTCTCAGATTGCCAGCCTTTGTTATGCTCAACTTTTAAGGGGATCCCCAAAGCCTTGGGGGCTTTCCATTCTTCTGGGATGGAGGTTTCCTTCTACCTGGTTTCCTGGTCTTGCAGGCAGCAAGAATTACCATCAGTTTTAGGACTATGCAGTCTGGGAGAGGGTGCTAGGTGCTCCTCTAATTACTACAGGTTTGTCTAAGGCAGGTTTTTTTTAAATCATTGCTTATGAACAATTTGGAAGAAAAGATCAGATATAAGCGTAATACAAAAGGAGCACTGACAGTCCAGAAAAACATTATTTTCAAATATGTTAACTATATACAGTACTAATTTTTTTCTTCTTGTAAAGCGCTAAAGAATTCACGGCAGTGAGATGTGGTGAAAAGGTCCTAAAAACTAATTTCTAAGATAAGAATTATAATATATAAAATATAATTCCATTTTCAGTATTCAATTATCATCAACTACTCTGTAATGACAGTTCTAATTTGATAGATAGGGAAAAATTGAAATCCATAGTCCCTCAAAAATTAAGGAAAGGCAAATGATCCAGAGGCCAGTGCATATTAGATCAAGATTCCTTTGTTATGCATTAAAACTTCAAATAATTTGCAGCAAAATTGATTAGTTTCAGATATCAAATGCTTTGCTGTAGCAACCATCTCTTTTCCTGTTTTTATTATTTTTGGTAACAAATCAGCAACAGTGATTCCAAAATGCAGCATTCTCCAAACACAACCATTAGGGTAGTTGTTACATATTTAATTTCATGCTTCATTCAGCATAAAGCAGTTGTGGGATTGCTGGGCAGAGCAAATTAAGTAATCGGTGAGATAATTTCCTGCTTAATTGAAAGCAGGTACTTTTTTTAGAAAAGTAATAATTGTTTTTGCTTCTAAT
Organism: Lerista edwardsae; assembly: GCA_029204185.1. Classification (NCBI taxonomy): domain Eukaryota; kingdom Metazoa; phylum Chordata; class Lepidosauria; order Squamata; family Scincidae; genus Lerista; species Lerista edwardsae. Next base: position 10,615,100 of record JAJKFI010000019.1, on the reverse strand, counting down.
GAAATGTGTAGCATTTTCTCCCTCATTCTTGTTACTGAACAAAATACTTCTCATTATCAGCAAAAGCCAAGAAGCAAAACAAGGGAAAAGAAAGGTTCTGTAGTGAATTTAAAGTGCTGGGCTGAAGGGTGCAGAGATTTGGAGCTCAAATATATTTTGGAGCCACTTCTGGCTTCTGTTCCACACTCAGAGCGCAATCCTAACCTGGAGTTAGGCTGGCACAGGTAGGCCAGCAAAATTTGGCTGGCACAAGGGACACTGTAAAAGTATGTTTGGACCACGCTTGGAGTCAGAGAGCCCAGCACACAGACGTGCACCTTCCTCCCTGACGCGGAGAGTGGTCCAAATGTGCTTTACGGTGGCCCTTGTGCCAGCCAAACTTTGCTGACCTAACTGTGCCAGAATAACTTTAGGTTAGGATTGCACCCTCACTCTTTCACAAATATTCACATAGAGTAGTTAACTGCCAAGAAGGCACAATTCAAGCCTAATGCTTCCAATCTCTTAATCTCCCTTCCCACCCCACTTCTCTCCTAAACAAATTGTTCCCTCCCTTCCTCGATCAGTTTTAACCATGGCTTCACATAATTACTGTACTAATACTAATAGACAAGGCTAACTAGGATTTGAAGCTGGTTTGAAAACCCTGATTAGGTTCAACCATGTTTAGCATCAGTACATTTTCAATGCACTAATCATGGTTAATACTAATAAAGGAAAAGATGGAGAATTCATGCTGAGTGGGGGAAGCATGAGTCCACAATCTGCTTTGTGTCTCTTAATCATGGCTGAATATTAGCAGCATTTTGTCTGTAATAGGTCCAAAAAACAGCCCATTGTCAAGAGGAATTGTTCTCCTGAGTCGTCAAAATACATTTTGCCAAAGTCAGATTCATTTCAGAACTGTATTTAATAAAATAAAAGAATGATTGTTCCACTAATATCCTTTAAATAAAACATGACTAAATCTAAAAGAAACCAAGTTGATGCTATCCATCTTTTTTCTAACTTCTTTGAAAACTGTCAAAAAGAAAAGCAGAGTTTTAAATTGACTATGAGCAAGTGTAGCATTATCAACCCAATGTTTTGACAAATGAATGCAAAAACTATACAAATTCCAGATTTACACAGACCTATTAGGACATATTAAAACACATGCACATACTACCATACTCAAAAAGACTCATCAAATTCCTATGCAGATTTTAAAAGAAAAAAAAAGAAATAACTGTAATAAAATCCCGTGAGATCTTCGACCGGTGTGCTAAGTACAACCATACCTGAGCCTTTCAGACCTGGCCACAGAAGTCCATGCACTTTTGACCAAGACTGGACTACTGCAACCCGCTGTATGTGGGGCTATCCTTGAGGACAATTTGGAATCAGTGATTAGTGCAAAATGCCGCAGCCCAGGTGGTTACAAGGGCTAGATGGTTTGACTCAGTTGGACCACAGCCTCAGCAGCTACACTGGCTGCCTATTCGTTCCCAGCTTCAATTCAAGTTTATCGTATTAACCTTGAAAGCCCTTCACAACCTGGGTCCAAGCTATCTAAAAGAATGCCCATCCCAGCCCATCTTCTTAGATCTTCTGAAGGGGCTCTCCTTCAAGTGCCGCCTCTATCCCAAGTTATCCCATGGCCTAACAAGATTTGTTGGGTCTTGCTCCATTTTAAATGTTTTGTGTATGTTTATATTTTTAAATTTAATGTTTTAATGCTTTTGTACTTGATGTTTTGAGCTATGGTTGTTTCATATTGTAATGTTATCATGTAACTCTGTAAGCGGCCCTACGCATTTGTTTTGGCATGGGAAAGCCAGAAGCAGAAGAAGCAGAAGACCATCATCTCTTAAGATCACTGAGGGCCCAATCCTATCCAACTTTCTGGTGCTGATGCAGCTGCAATGCAGTCTTGAAGTAAGCAAACAAATGTTCCCTTACCTTGAGGAGGCCTCCATGACTTCCACCCCACCACAGAATGCAGCACTCTCCCCATTGGGACAGCTACATCGGGGCTGGAAAACTGGATAGGATTTGGCCCAGTATTAGAAGCGTCCGAACGTTCAATTGTACAACAACCCTACCCAAGTTTATTTGAAAAGCCTCATGGTGTTCATTATGGAGCTCACACTCTAGTAAATGTGTTCATTTTCCACAGTATTTATTCCACATTACTTATTTTTCACATTTTTATACCATCCTTCCTCCAAGGAGCTCAGAGTGCTGTACTTTATTCCTTCCCTCCTTTTGCCCTCACAACAAACCCTATGAAGCAGATGAGGCTGCAAGATAATGGCGGGCCCAAGGTCATCCAGGAAATGTCATCGCTGCGAAGGGATTTGAACCAGGACCTTCCCAGGTCTAAGCCCCATTCCAGAACCACTACACCAGTGGTTCCCAAACTTCTACACGGAGGCTGGTAGCCACCTATATTTTTGCAGTGTTAAAGCAGTGAGGCGATCTCAGGATCACACTGCCAAGAACAAAGGGTGGGGAACTTACCTGAGCCAGCACCAGCCTCTGGGAAGATGCAGGGACAGGCCTGTTGATGCCTCCGCAGGACTCCCCAAGCCTTAAAATGTGTAAAAAAAATAGTGATAAGAACCCACTTCCAGTCTTCGATGCAGGCTGGCACTGGCTAAGTTGAAAACCCCATTCTGTCCCTGACAATGGCATGATCCCGGGGATTGCCTTCCCCCCTCCCTGCCCCTTAAGGGTTTCCAAACTGTTTTGCACAACTGGAACACAACCCAGAACCAGTATGATCATGGGAAGTCTGCATTTACTTCAGTGTGAATTTCAGTATTTCTAAAACCCAGTCCTATTCAATTTTCCAGTTCCGGTGTAGATGCAACGCATCCTCAGTTCCCTTACCTTGAGGATGCCTCCCTGACTGCATCTCCACTGCAGGATGCAGTGCACACCCTGTTGGCATGGCTACATCAATGTTGGAAGGTTGGATAGAATTGGGCTCTTAATGACCCATTTATTCTTGGCTGGATATTTGATTAGATCCTGTCTCCGTCAATGATCCTCTCGCATTGTCTTTTTCTCGTATTCACCTCCAGTGTGTAATCTGAATGGCTTCTCCTCTTACAATTTTTAATTAATTTCTTTCTACGTTTATTATTGTCTTTCTGTCTAGGAGAATCTCTTCAAATGTCTTTGCTTTTTAAAATGAAGCATGACACAATCTGTTCTCGGTGGATGGCTCTTTCTATTCAATGTAGCAATGCCTTCCTCTCTCTCCTTAGAGGCTATTCTGTAGACCCCTTAATAGGAGAAGCGATCTGAAGTTCAATTTGCTTCTGAAATTGGAAGCCCAAATTCCAAGATAATACTGCAGGAGTTTTACAGAAATATGACTGGTTAAACATCTTATCTGCAATTTCCATCCTCTCCTAGATTTCTTACATCATTTCAACGAAGTGGTATTGTCTTTAATTCAAAGTGTCATCTCATTTTGCTCATCAGTGCCATTTTTATTTACCAACCTTTTCTTGGTAATTATGAACATGTTTTGAATACCAGTTCCTGCTTTCCATTATTGGCTGTCAAGAGTTTAATTTTGAGTAACATTTCTAATCTTTAGCTATTCCTAAAATATGTCAGAAAAACATTGCGGCTGAGAACTTCTAAATAGATTTTTTGAAACCTTTTCATTTGTTTGCCTCCTCTACTTTCTGGCTTGGCTCACTGTTGAGAGTTGTGTAGAGATATTTGCCTGATGGCACATTTTATGATGCATCTTCTTTCTGCTTGTGATAGAGTCTGTGTGCATTACATAAGGCTGTGGCTTCCTAACTGTGTTCAGGGACATGCTAATAAGTTTTTCAGGATTTTTTAAAGCAAGATCAATACTGGTGAGTGAACTTTTAAAAGACAGCTTTCATGCTTCTGTTGTGGGCACCCTCTCTTTCCCAAATACATGTGCAGGCCTGATTCCATTTTGGATTTCATCCTGGGTGTTAAACAGGCTGCTACCCTGTAAAGAGGTGAGGTCACACAGGTGATCCTCAGGAGATAATGCTAATTCCAGAGCTATTAAGAATTGGTGCCAGGGACAGCTGGCTGTCTCCTTTCCCCTCAGGGTCTTGCAATGCAAATCTGGGTTTCTGACAAAAGAAATATGCAAAAGCAAGTCCTGCCTGAAATATTAAATTAAATTCCAATCTGTCCAGGAGCCAGGCTCACCTGGGCAATTATTTTCCAGCTGAGCCAAGAAGAAGCACAACCTGAGTCTGATGCAACACATATCCTGCTGCACCTATTGTTTAGCAGGAATGTTTTGATGGGTGAGCAATCAAGAGCCCACTCAATCCAATCAAATCAGAACAGTTTCACACTCATACAGGGTCAGAGATCCCTGAACCTCCCTTTCACCTCAGGATGTCCTTTGCTGGGAAGAGCAGGGAGGGGGACTGCAATACTGATGCTTCTGCATACCTATGCCCCTTTGTACTGACGTTTTCCCATCCTGATATTCCCAACAATACTGCTATCCTCTCAATATTAACAGCGCAATCCTATCCAATGCAGCGCTATTGGTGCAATCTCTGCTGCATGCAACTGGCCAGGGAACAGGCAGTAAGTAAAAAACTTTACTTAACTACTCTGCTGCTGCCTTGGATTGATGGCTGACGCCATCCTAAATCTCAGCAAGAGACCAAACTCTCTCAACAGCCAGGGTGGTATAGTGTAGTGCTTCCCAACTGAGGGTCACAACCCAATTTTAGGAGGTTCACAAAGCACCTAGGTCAGCCATATTGGAAATATGAAGATGCTGGAAAGTGGGAGGGCTGTGTGGTTGTTTTGCTTCTGTCAAAGTTGCTTGTGTCAAAAAATAGCCTTTTTCCTTTCTGATGCACTTTGGCATTAGAAAATGACTGAGAAACAACCCAAATTATTGCTACATTCTCAGGAAAGCAGCAGGCTCAGGCATCACAATGATGGCACTTCTGGCCATGACATCAGTTCCAGTGGATCCCAGACAGATTGTCATTCTAAAAAGTGGGTCCTGGTGCTAAAACGTTTGAGAACCACTGTGTTAGATGCATACACGTATGCTGGTCTCCCCATGTGCACAGATCCTAGAAGAGCATATGAATCAGCGCTCAAACTCACACAATATCCCATCCATATATGCAGAACTTCAAGTATGGTGTGCAGGTGATAGTTTACTTACAGCAGAAAAGCTGCACTGCAGCCAATAAAACCCAAACCCCCTCAAAAAATTGTATGCGTGTTACATACCACACAGCTCTAGATTTGGTCCTGTTGCATGCATTAGGATCCCAACGCATATTGCTTCCACGTCTTCCTAAGTCAATGTATTCTCCAGGACACATTTTTTGTTTGTTTGCTGGCCATAAGCATTATTAATCTTATGGAAGGCCATTTGAAAAATCCTGCAGCTCAAAGGAAAAAGTCAAGGCTTGTGTCAGCGCCCCCCCCCCTTGCAGCACGACAAACAGATTTCCTGGGGGCATCAACTTCTAACAGACAGCAGCTGCATGGTGAACTTGGGTGCAGAAATAGCAGGGTTAGGGACCAGTTCCTATTCTCAAATTGACTGCGAACACAACGGAAACCACATTACCGCGTAGAGTGGGGGGGGGGAGAGGGAGAGAGCGCACATACAAACTATGTGCAAACCCGATTTTCAAAATACTCTCGCCAGCTCGCAAACCACTCTGTGCATCGCCAACGGAACCTAGACCGACGCTTACACGCGTGTCACTTCGGGGTTATCACGTGGATCAGGACTGCCTGGCTGGCTCCCAACGCCTGTTGGCGCAGTCCCGTTGCAGCGACGCAAGCACAAGCGGAATAGAAGGCAACCAAGCGCCGCCGCCGCTGAGCAGAAGGCGCCTTGCTTCACACCAGGGGCGGGACCCGAGGGAAAGGCGTTCGCCTTCGGGCGCGCGCAACCAGCACTGCCTGCCTGCAGCCGCGACCGGGCCGTCCTCGTACAGCTGGAACTCGTTGCGCGAGGCTTGGCGTCCCGTTGCCACGGCGACCGCCCTGGCGGCGCCAGCTGGGCCGAAGTGTGAATGGGTGATGTCACAAGTTAGGCGCCGGCCCGTCTGGGCAGCCAGAGCCAATGAATCAGCTGAGACGGGGGCCGGAAGCCCAAGCAAGAGTCGCGCGCTGGGCGTGAGGCTGGGCTAGTCCATCTAACCTCCTTGGGCTGAGCAGAGCAGAGCAGAGCAGGCGGGAGGGGAAAGCCCTCGTCACGGCGCTCGCGCGGATCGCTTTCTGCAGCAGCAGCAGCAGCAGCAGCCCCCACACACACACGCACATTCCGGGAGAGGAGGTCCTGGGAGGGCGGCAGTTCTCCCGCTCCAACTGCAAAAATAGCAGTGATGTTTGCACATCAGGCTCCCAGGCACGGAATCCGTCATTCCAAAGCACCAAGTGGCTCTGGGATGGAGAGCATAAATCCTTCAGAATGGGTATCATCTACTTTACTTCGTGTCTGTTTCTCAAAGCTCCTCTGCCTGATGATCACATCAGCCTAAATGCAGTCGTTCCCCTAAAGCACCACATGTCTTGCAGAGAAACATCAGAGAAAGTGGTAGTGTTGGTATTGGAGGGGGGAGGCAGTGCCTTTATTACCGTATTTTACAGTGTTTTATACATCTGTGTAATGGGCAAGGACATCAGCAGGTTGGGCTTTTCCAGCCAGCAAGAGGCCCTCTTAGGAAAACAGCAACTGTTTGCTCAGGGCCCTGCTAGAGAACAAGATAGCAATGTTTTTGGGGTTTTTTTTTTTAAATTCTACCCGTTTCACATCGTATGTCATCAGGCAAGTGGTTAAAAATAGGACTTGCTGCCCTGGATTTGGAGTGATGTCAATAATGTAACTACAGCACGATCCTGTGTGTGTCTACTCAGAAGTAAATCCCATTGTGTTAAATTGGGCTTACTCCCAGGAAAGTGTGTAGAACTGCAGTGTAATGTGCCTGGACCACTTAACACCACCACCACCCCGCATGAGAGAAAGGGAGCCCTGACTTCTACACAACCTGCACTGAGACACAAAACTGGCCTCATTTATTTATTTGTAATATGCAATGTTATTACAATACTGTCAAGTGGTATTCTTTCTCAGTCTGGACAAATCAGAAAAGTTTTTAGCATACCAAAGAACATCAGGAGTTGGCTTCTTGGGAGATTTACACCACAATCCTATACCTGTCTACTCTGAAATCAGTTGTATTTTGTTCAGTTATACTTACTCCCAGGCAGTGGCGTCTCTACAGGGAGGGCAGAGCTCTAAGTTTTGCAAGGAGCCTTACCCTGTCATGTAAATCCCTCCTCTCCCTTGCTGCTGTAGCAGTAAGCAACGCCAAGATGTTGCTTTTCCCTGTGAGGATTGGCTACAACGGTGCAGCAAAGGAGTGATTTTGACTGCAAGGTAAGGCTTCTTGCAAAAATTAGAGCTCTGCCCTCCCTGTAGAGACACCACTGCTCCCAGGCAGGTATGTTTAGCATTGAGGGCAGCAGACTGATGGCACCCTGGCGAATTCTCATTGGCTGCAGCCTAACGTGGTAAAGAACTTAGTTAATGCTGGTGTACAAGCAGTGGTGACAGTGGTCCAATCCTTTATGCATTTTCCTGGAAGTAAATCCCACTGAACTCAATGGGGGCTCACTTCTGAGTAGACATGCATAGGATTGTGCCATACATTTAGCACTGTGTCTTGTTACCATGACAGTGAGTTGGGAAAGTGAAAGGAAAGCCCTGATGAATCAGGCCAAAGGCCCATCAAGTCCAACATTCTGTTTTCCACTGAGGCCTACCAGCTGCCTCTAGGGGTGGCATATCTAGAAGGGGACAAAATGCTAAGTTTTGCAGGAGGCTGAACTCCTGTATAAAATGGCCGCTCCCCCTCACCTTCAGAGCAATTTGCAGCTCAGAGGCTTTGCTCGGCAGGGCTGCTTTACACAGGACCCTGCAAACATTAGCATTTTGCACCTCCCCCCCCCTACATCCTGGCCTCTGGATACTCACAACCAAGAGAGAAAGACCTGCTTGTTTCCCACCATTCCTCCCTTTCAACCGGTATTCAGAGACAGCATTGCCGCTAAACCTGAAGGCAGAACATAGCTAGTGTGACCAGGAACCATTGATAGGCCTGCCCTCCATGAGTTTATCCAATCCTCTTTTAAACCTACCTAAGCTAATGGATATCACCAACCCTGTGGCAATGAATTCCACAGGAAAAAAGAATAGTCTTTCTTTTGTCCATCCTAAATCACAGCATTATAGGTAAGGGTAGATTAGTGGAACCTAAGCCAGGACAGGCTGACATGCCTGAATCTACTCATTATTCTCTGATTTCTCAGCTGTGGCTCAGGTTCCAGTTATCTCCTGCCTTGCCTGTTGCCACCTTTTCCCTGCCACCCAGAAAGTCTTGTCAAAAACTCAGCTGTAAAAACAATTCACTCCCTCATCACTTAGGCAATGGTGTCTGTCACAGTTCTTCCCATTTCTTTTCTGGATTCTGATCCCATTCAACATAAAGCAGAACCTCCACACACATACACAACCTTGTCCTTTGCTTTAAGGGTCCCAGGGCTTGCTCCAGCCACCTGAATGTTTCATGCTTCTAACAGAGGTCTTTCCACGTTGGTTGTTTTCCATGTTGGTTGGTTATTTAAATTGTAAGCCAGAGGTTACACTAAGTTTTGCAAGCAGCTGCTCCACCTCCTCTTCATAGCCAACGTACCCTTTGTTTTGCTCTGGCTGCTGGGAATAGCACCAAAGAGGATAGGAGGGGAGTGGCTGCTTGCAAAACTTAGTGCTGTGATGCCCCTCTAGGTACACCTCTGCCCTGTAAAGCCTCATGTGTACCGATGGCACTGTATAAATGATTAAAAGAAGGAGCTTGGTTCAAGAGTGCATTTTGTAAAAGTTGAGGATCTTGCAGGATCCGTTTGTTACATCTGTATGTTTGGAGCGCCAGAATACAGGAGTTGCTTGGTGCAAATGGTTGAGTCACAGCTAGCCAATGAACTCTAGGACAGGAGTCTGTATAATTTGGCAAGATTGATTTGTTAAAAAAAATGTCAAGCATAGGAACTTTTTTTTTTTTTTTTGCTCCCCAGTTGTGTATTTCAGCTTCCCACACTTTCCCTCAAGGACAGTATATATCACATCCCACACGTGGGCAGACCACAACTCTCCCTCATCAAGCCAAGTGTTCCCCACTCGTATAAACCAATGTCTCCTTAATCAATCAAACACACTTCCTTAATTTATTGTCAAGTAATAATAAATTGGCATATCTTTGGGTGTAGGATTTACACATGGATTCTATTACTATAAGATTGTATTTGTGCAATACAAGCAACCATTTCCCGGAGGAAAATTCCATTTGAAGTTCGTGCAGTGTCCTGTCTAAATAAAGGAATGAATGAATGAATACCCGGTTTAGATTTTAGCCTGGTTCAAATGCTAAAAAATTCAGTTCTGCTGTTAGTAGCAGCCAGGGACTGGCCTCACTGGCCAAAAGTAAGTCGCAGCTTATCTGTACAATACGTAGTTTATTGCCTGGAAAATATTATTCTCTCCACTCCCTTTGATTATGGTGTGAGTAGCCTATTGGCCAATGCCATGACAATGCTGGCAATTAACAATATAAAGATGCACATGGTATTTTATGAACTGTATTATTTAGGTCACAATCCTGACCACCTTTCCAGCACTGACATAGCTGTGCCAGTGGGGCATGTGCTGCATCCTGCAGTTGAGGTGGGCAGTCACAGAGGCCTTCTCAAGGTAAGGGAATGTTTGTTCCCTCACCTCAGACCTACATTGCCCTTACACCCAGGCTGGAAAGTAGGCTAGGATGGTGTCCTGAATTGCTTTAATATTTATGTATTTTCTTAAAAGCTGTCCGACTTATACTGTATAGCACTTTAAAACAATAACAAAGGTGTGGCAAGTCCACCTCCTGCACAAGTTACCCTTCATTGTGTAAGTCCAGTGGTGTCATCTAAATGATTTAAGAACAGGTACTCACTTTTGATTGGCACGTGTCGGGACCCGCCCACCGGAAGTGACGTCATAAGCCAGAAGTGATGTCGTGGCAGGAAGTGACATGAAAAAAGCCCTTTTTGAGGCCTCAGATGATTTTAAACTGACCCAACAGTTGCAACAGTATTCCACAGCACCCCCAGAACATGTTAAGGAGGCCTGGCATCATGTTAAAACCCCAGAGCAACTCATTTTTCAGTGGCAAGGAAAGGAAAGGCTCCGCTCGCTGCCTGCCTGCCTGCCTGGCTCTGAGAACATGCAGCCAACTCAAACATGCAGGAAATTCAAACGTTGCAGAGGGCAGAGTCGACGAGTGGGCAGGTGAATGGGTGGGGCCAGCTGTAATCCTATAAACCGGTACTCGCGTACCCCCGCGTACCCCCTGCATGACATCACTGTGTAAGTCCTTTTGTTTCCACTTTCTTATTGCATTTGTGTCCTGCCCTTCTTCCACCATGGAACTCAAGGCAGTGTACAACATGGAGGAGTATCCAAGTAGTCTTCCATCTTGGCACTTCCACTTGACCGAGATGCGTCATGTGTCTTCAGACCATTCTGTGGGACCAAGCAGCCCAGGCTGCCTATTCTCCCTGCCCAGGACTGGAATGCAATCCACAATCCAAAGTAGAGACGTCTTAACTGGAACTGTACTACGTACAGTAGCTCCATTTTTTGTTTTTAAGGGCTATCCCAATAAGCCTGCCTGTTCCATGCATGACACAGAGATATGACATAGATTTGGGCTAGGAGTGCTACTGCTTATGGCTACTGAAGCATTCAAACTGAGGGCCCAATCCCATCCAATTTTTCTGCACTAGTGCAGCCACAATGCAGCCCCATGATAAGGAAACAAACATTCCCATACCCCCACTGCAGGATGCAGCACACACCCCATTGGCATGGCTACACCGGCACTGGAAAACTCGATAGGATTGGGCCCTAAATTATATTGAGCACAATTCAGACAAGTCTGCCATTTTCTCCCACTGATAGGAGAAATTTAACAAGACCTGAAAATACTTATTTTGTCTGGATCATGGCTACTTTTACCTTCTTGAAGGATTGGTTGGTTGTGGCACTAGATTTCGTAGACAAGAATCTACTACTCTCAAAGTTCAATATGGTTAGGAATACTGCAAATGCCAATTCTGAAAAAGAAAATGTTTTCAATCGTCCATAGTAAAATATAGATCTTTCAAGATTAATTTTAACCTTCACAAAATATTTCACCCTAGAGACAAACACCTTTTTGTGCTAGAACCAGATTGTTTCTAAAAGAGATAAAATCTCTATTAACAAATCACTCAGTTTTTCACAGCTTCAAAACAATCTTTGGAGGACTGGGGAGGGAGAGGAGGGGTAAGGATCACATTCTGCTGTAAGAACTGGGAGGAGGAAAAAGTGAGTTACTTAATCTGGGTTAAGATTGTCTATATTTAGATATTTATCATAGATTAGGTATTTATTTAATTAATCTCATGCTTCAAAAAAAATGCAGTTTGAAATGAATTTTTTAAATTTTTCTTTCAGCAAGAAGTCTAATTTAACATTTGAGATCTGCCAATATGGATTTGAAAATAAGTTCCTAAAGGAAGGAAAAGATGGAGCTTTTTATAAAAAGCTTAATATTGCATTAAGTAAAAACAAGGAATGCCTGCATTGAGGCACCATACTATTTAAATTATTTAATTAACTGGCTGAAAACAGTTGAGCTCACCAGTGGGGCTGAAAGCATTCAGTGTAAAGAATCAATCAGTTCTTTACTCAGATTTTAAACTGGGCTGTCTCCAGTTTTTTCAAAAAAAAAAAAAGAGAGAGAGAGAGAGAGAGAGAGAGAGTTTTAGTGCTGACAGCATTGTTGTAAATGATCCATGTGCATCCCTTGAGTCTTGCAATGTGCTTAAGATGATCCTCCAAACAATAAATGATTTATCTCTGTATTCAATAGGTAAGATGACATGTTAAATGCCCTTTGTAACCTGATCCATTGTAATATTGTTTATTAATTGGCCATTTCCTAATATTAAGCAGTGCTCAAACAATGAACATCAGGCTCTGCTGGTCCTTTGGACTCTTGTTTTCTGAATATTGCACTAAATATCTGACAGAAGCGATTCATTAAGGCTGCAGTACATCTTATACATGTGAGCCTGGGAGTAAGTTCCAATGAACACAGTGAGACTTACTTCTGAAGCGCATAAGGTTGGGCTGCAAGTGATTCTGTTCATGTTTTCAATATTAGTCAACAAGAAAGCAATTTAAATGAGCTTTAACTCATCCTCATAGATCAAGTTCTCATAAGAGTCAAACAACAGATACAAGATTTGATTCAGCATGTCCTTTTTTCTCATTCTTGTTTCTAAGTTCCATGACATTTTAACAAAGCATGTTTTTCAAGAATATACCTGGCAGAGTTGTCACGTGACGACTGTCCACCACAGAGTCGAAATGTCCTGATAAATCCTTCCCTCCCTTCCCATTGATCATCACCTGCAGTAGACCTTTTACAATGGCTTAATCCTATTCTCTCTGTCAAAGGTTTCTAGCCTCTGCAAGCTTCTGACTGCTAGGGAACAAAGATTGGAATGTGGTTCTTGCAAAGGTCAATCATTAACCTGCCCCACAACTGTTTTAGTCAGATCAAGGCAATGAAGGAAAACTAAGGAAAAAGCACTTTCACTTAGGAATGAATTGTTCAAAATGCCTCTTGTACATTCAGTACCATTCCCATTCAGCTCAGCACTTTTTAGTTTCTGCATGTATTCATTTCTCCTCGTCAGGCATAATGGCATGATTTGGTCTCCCAGAGATCTGACCTTAAGTTTATTCTAGACACAACACTATAGACCATTCCATCAATTATGAATGCACTTGTGTGTATATAAAGGCACCAATAGGCCAGTCTGGTAATTTTACCTTGTTCTGCAGGCTTACCTTAATAAATAAATTAGGGACCAATCTTTGTGAAATGCCTTTAGAAGAAGGGAAGAAAAAAAACCCTTGAGTCTTAAAAGCCTTGATATTCAAGAGTAAGAGGATTGGTAACATCAAACACTTTTATTCACTCAGTCTTTGGTTTGCATTATATATGACAGGGTATATTTTATATATGTATGTGCATGCATGAGTGTGTGTGTGAGAGAGCGAAAGAGAGACAAAGCATTGGATACACAGTGAGCTATCAATAAGACATTTATTTCCATGAGTTATTGATAACCTCGTAGCTCATAAGTGACAAGGTAAAGTAGACCCACGAGCAAAGTATGAAAGGCCATCAATAACAATTGGAAATAAATGATGTCTCAAGAGCCTACCCATTGTGAGCTGAGTTTCTATAGCGTCAGGTTAAGTTTCAGTTGGTGCCGATGTTGTAGCAACCTGAGGCTGTTGCTGAAGTAGACGCCTTTTTTCTCAATGCAAGGTAGGAAGAAAAAAAATCTTGAGGACTGCGTCAGTTGCAATGCTAGGAGACCAAGTGAAACTGTAGATTGTAAGAACGAAAGGAGAGATGTCTTCTCTTTCTAAAACATTAAACACAAATGAGGACCAGTGGCTGCCTCCTTAGCGGGATGGTTGTGCTTGTGAAAGAGGACACCATCCTAGGTCACGATCCTTCGAAGTTGCAAGTTGACTTAAGGTCCATTCTGATGTTCTATTGGAAGCATCTTGGCTAACAGGAGGACAAAATCTCGCGGGAAGATTTTCTGATCCCACGGGAAGTCCTTAGGGAGAATCCCACATGGTTTGGATTATTCTTAACCACATTGGCAAAACTGAAAAAGAAGGAATTTTCCTGGACAAGTTGAAGAGTTCCTGCACACAACTCCTTCCCATACACTTGGGGTGTGTGTGTGTGTGTGTGTGATATTTGGGCTCCTAGTGTTAATCACACCAGCAGTACAGTATAACAGCAGGCCCTGATATGGGATTGCAGACACAGATGGGATTTGATTCCTCCAATGTAAGTGACAGTAATTTCTAATGGACATGGTACCCTGTGCCATCCTGCCAGCACTGAATCCCAAATTGTGTTGAATGGCCACTAGTGCCAGTGAGTATGGTGCCGAGCGGTGCAGGGGCAGAGGGAGGGAGAAACAGAGGCGGGGAGGTTGTGCTTTGTAGTAATTGTGAGACCAGTTCCCTCCCCACCCAAGGAGGTGAAGGAGGGCAGGGAGGCTGACAGTTCAGGCTGTGAGGAGTATACAGATGGCAGAGGTCCTCCGCTGTATCCTAACCCCCATCTTGGGCCTGAAAGCTCAAGCAGTTTAGCTGGTGCAAATCCAAGTAGCCTCATTGATCAGTCTGGGGTTCTGCATGGGGTAAAGGATGTTCCCTTACCCTGAGAGACCTCCAGCCTGCCCAATTTCAGCACTGGATATGGTGTGGGCTGTGTGGCCCTGCTGCGCCAGAGCTGAATATGATTGATCTGTCCAGCTACTGTTTAACTTTTTAGAAAATGCAAGGCCAAACTATGTGTTTAACATAATGCATGGTTTGGCCTTTGGAATTATGGTAGAAAGGTGACTTAGCAGGATGCAGTAGTTAAAAGAAAACGCACTGTCAGGAATGAATGAAAAGAGAATTTTAAAAAGATACATGTGTCAGGAGGCCATTATAACCTAACACATCTAAACTGAGAACTGGAAAAAGCATAATTTATGCTAAGGCAAGAAAAAGATGCACAAGTGTTCCTCACCCTAAATTATTATAAATGAGTATTTCATTTATGTAAATGAGTATGTAAGACAAAACTCTCAGCGAAAGAAATCCTACCTATGCAGTATCATGCAATTCCTCCAAGGAGCTCAGGAGGCTACGCCAGTTTTCCTCCCATATGATATCCCCAAGAGTCCTATGCAATCCTCACTGTGAGTGCCACAGCTGAGAGAGGATTTGACCCCAGATATTCCTGCTCCAGGTCTTAAACATGTAGTCTATTACTATTTAGTGCCATTAACAACTGTTCCAGGCCACCATTGGGAAAAGGTAGGGAACAAGGCAATGAAAAACATTAACAGGGAGGAAAGAAAAAATTAAAAATTCTTTGGGCAGCCCAATCCTACCCTGCACTGGAACAAGCAGGCCAGTCACACGGTAGGTTTGCAACTCAATGATTTCCCCTTATCCCATGTCCTTCGGCAGCCACCCCAATAAGGCTATGTGGATCTGCACCAGTTGTGTAACTGGTGGGGAGAAGGATTAGAATCCAAGCTCCTGGGCCAGTCCCATCTGCTGCCTGGGCCGCCCACTGGTGCATCCTTCCCCCACCCTCCACGCACCCCACCCCTGTGCTGGCTTTCCTCGGCCGGCCAAAACTCACTTCCAGTGGTCCGAAATCTGGTGCAAGGAGGCCAGCTTGCATTATTGTGCTAACCTCCCTGACACCGGAGTAGATGCAAACATGTCTTATGGCATGTTTGCTACACCCCTGGGCCAGTGCAAGGCCTTGTATCGGCACTCCTCTAACCTTGGATTGCGCTCACGTAGTCTCAAAATACAAGAATTGGCTCTCAAAGTGTAGAAACTAGTAGTGGTCATCCATTTACAGTGACAGGTGGCAGGCTTAATTAGGAGAAACAAAAGGAAATGTTGCATCACATCACTACGGCATTTTCAAAAGGTTTTGCTGCAACATGTCATGACCCCTGAAATAAATGGCTTTTAAAAGGATGGATGACAGTGACAGAATTAGTCGTGATAGAAACACATTCTCCATGTCCAGCAAAATGACGCCATCGGATCTGATCTGATCTGATCAGATGCTGAAGATTACGGGCGGTTGTTTGCAAGCCTGACCCAAGATGACGCACTGCCCAAGAGGGTGCAGGACATCTTGTGCACTCCTCCCTTTTTTGTGCATGAGCACATCAGCTCATACATGCCCCATCCCACTGCCCGCACCTTTTCCTCCGGTTCTTTTAAAAAATGAGGTCAGGTGGGCAAGAAGACAGAGATTACACCCTTTGCCATTGCTCCATGGCCACTTTCTTTCCAGGCTGGCTTCTCCTTCAGAGCAGGCGAGTGAGGCATGCTGGGAGCAAAGCAGAATTGGATCTCAGTGCGTAGTGAAGTAGCTAAGAGGGTGGTTGGTTGGGGGAGTTGGTTGGCAGGCACAGAGTGCAGGGCAGATCTTTCAAATCTACTGCTTGAAACAGACGCATCATGGCTAAGCTAGTACTGGTTAGTTGGTTGGTTATTATCCCTTGGCGTCCTCTTTATGAACGTCTCTGAGAGTGCAATCCTAACCAGGAGTTAGGCCGGCACAGTTAGGCAGCAATGTTTGGCCAGCACAAGGGACACCGTAAAGTATGTTTGGACCACTCTCGGAGTCGAAGAGTCTGGCACACAGACATGCACCATCCTCCCTGATTAAGTTAGGATTGTGCTCTAAAATATCTAGCAGTTAAAAAGCCTTACTCAACATCGCAGTTCTTATGTCTAGTCTAATAGTTATATAATAGTTATAATAGTCTAATAGTTATAATGGCGAGATAAATTTCCTGTCCCTATATTAGAGGCACTGAGCTGGTTAGTCATCAGTGTGGCAACTAGAAAAACGAGGATGGACACAACTGACTGTCAGCATTCTAAGTGTCCATTGCTTAATTTTAAATGATGGCTCATTCAAAGCTCATTAGAACTCACCAGGAACACACTTGACACTTTTAATTTGCTAGAATAATAAACAGTTTAGTTTATAGCACAGGACATAGCAAAACATTTTCCTGACAACTTAAACATACCAATGTCTTGCATTACTTGCACAATGCCTACAGAAATAGCATGAATGACATTTCTGCAGATCACAAAAACAGTTAAATATGGTCATTTGACTCAAGGGTCAATCAACCAATTGATTTTCTCCCAGTATAATTTCTATTATGTAGCAGCTGTTAAGTGGCAAATCACTGATCTTAGTGTGACATATAGTATTGTGTGCAGTGCACCTGTGAACTCAGAAGTGATGTCACTGGAAATGTCCCTGACATTCATCTCCTGTAAGAATTCTTCCTTGACAGTATACAAGGTCCCAAGGAGACATGACCTAGATACAGCAGTGTCAATGAAAGAGTTGTCTGGAGCGAATCATACATTCTCCGATTCATAGACAGGCAGCTAAATACAGCCACCCATACCCCCAAGAACCACCTTGTCAATTTATTATTCTGATATGAGCCTGTTGACAATGCTATTTTAACTTCTAGTATTTAAAAAAAAACATTTTCCTCTTCTTCTCAATCTTCCTTTAACATTAACAATTATAGATTCTAATAATAAATTCTTCTGGCAACTGGATAGTATAATAAGGGCTGCCGGGATACATTTTGTTGATCTTGAAATTTTGACTTAGTAGTAAGAAACCAAATGTAAGAAGGATATATTGCTGCGCTCTTGCTGTGCTTTACCGAGTATATTGTGTATGATTTAGATTTTTTATTTTTATTAGTTAAATTAAAAAAACTAATTAAAAATTATTCTGGCAGAAATGTTTCTGCAAATGTATATGGTAAATAAAAGTTAGGACTCGGCACAGATTATTTAAGATTTATGTGAGTGCAATCCTAAGTAACTTTCCAGCACCAGGGTTAGCGCAATGCAGCTCTGAGGTAAAGGAACAAACATTTCCATACATTGTGGAGGCCTCCGAGACTGCCGTATTCTATCTGGTGGCACTATCTTTGAGAGCAAAACTATCCTTAAAAGGACAAGGCTGAGAAAAGTGGCATCCCAAAAGGGAGGGCGAGGCACTAAGTTTTGCATGACTCTGCAGCTCACCATGTAAATTGCTTCGCCCCCTTGCTCTCTGAGCCATTCTGAGGGGCAAGAGCAAAGCAGAGGAAATGCCTCCACGTTGCTTTTGCTTCTCGGAGTGGCTCCGAGAGCACTGGGGAGGGGCAGCTTCTATGGCGAGTAAATTACACTGCAAAAGTGTGATTTAAACACACAAAAGATGAGAAGATAGAGATTGCACTTAAAACTGTAGTTTAAAATTGACAGTGCTCTGCTATATCTGAGTCATTTGAAAAAATGAGTGTTGGGTTGCGATTCAGAAACCAAAAGAGAGTGATGTAAGCTTCATAAACAAGGCATTTTGCTGCCATGCAGGGCATTGTATTCAGGGATATGAACATGGTATGAGAGATGGGAGAGAGAGGCAGGCAGGCAGGCAGGCAGAACACAGAGTCTGATCACAGTTTGACATCCTGAAATGTTCCAGTTTTCATTTTTATAACCCAACAAAACTACCACCTACAAAAGAAACCCAGATCCTGAAAACACAATAAATGAAGCAGGTTACTACATTTGCGAGTTGAGAATGTGCAGAGTTTAGCCTAAAATATCAGCAGTTGAGCATTCTGTGATGTTGCCCTGGCCTGTAGATGATCTGGAGATGTATATTAAATATATTAAATACTTAAATATATTATTTATTAAATAATTTCATGGGGGAAAATCCTGCATTGGTGGTTCTGTTGTGTGGAGAATCACCCCACGAGAGGGATTCCCAGGGTCTCCGGTCTCCTTTGGGAAGGAGATGTGTTGACCCTCCAGTTGTCGGGACTTTGTTCCCCAGCGTGCACTACTCCTGCTGGAATGAAGCAGTCTCTTTAAGCCAGAAATGCACTCCCACCCAGATGGATCCCTTCGAGAGAGCTCACCGAAAGGAAAGGAGACGTCAACGGAAAGAATGCCAGCTGGACTTCAGTGTCAAGATCAAAAAAAGAAATCTCTTTATTAATAAAGGACGCAACTGGCCACAAAATGCACATGCAAAAAGGGCACCCAAAATTGCGTGCCAAATGGACAAACACATATACATTTATACCTTCAAGCATGTAAAAGAGGAGAAAAACAACCAATCAAATGTGTCTGATAGTTAACCTGGGAAGTGGGGGGAACCCTTGGTTGGTTGGTTGGCACTTTTCTGGTTGCTGGTTGGAGAGCTTGCCCCTACCTGAGTTAAGATGATTTCCCTCTCCCTGAAGAGGGTTAGGTTGGGTAAGAGCAATTTGCCACCAGATAAGGGGAGGAGGTTTGGTGCCATAGCTGATAAAGGCTAAATGAGGTGACAAAGTTGTGTTGGAAAGGTGGGACAATAGATAAGGGTTGGGAAATGGATTTTGGAATTGGCAACACTGGGAGAGGACAAGGGGTTGCCCAAAGGGCAGGGGTGATTGGTGGGGTGCTCAAGGGACAAAGGGCAGTCACTATGTAATCTGGTACATACATATCAGCGGAATACATTTCATTTACAATTTCATTTACATTCCCCCCTCCTGGAGTTTTGGCAGAGGCGCCAGTTCTATGGCTTTATTGTGCAACTATCATGGGGGTCTGCACGTCCTTTCCCAATCTTCCACCTTCTTCTTTGCAGCTTGGTTTTCCGACATCTATTTTGTCCTTTCCCATCGGCCCCCAGAGGGGTAGCCATTTTCTGAGGGGGGGGG
>JAJKFI010000019.1:10519945-10595596 GCA_029204185.1 Lerista edwardsae | reverse complement strand
GCTCTCCAGGTGAGGTCAGCAGACCCTCCCATCTGGACAGAAGGGGGTGACTCTCCAGCAGGGCATATGGGGCACCCCCACAATACAGTGCAGATTGTACAGAGTCACCATCATATTCGTGCTCACACAATGGAGAGTAAGCCCCACTGAAGGAAGTGGCACTTATGTCCGAGTAAAGGTGATCATTTTGCCCATCAAATCCATTTCAAGTCTGTCTTTCTTAAATCAAACAATAATTTGCCTCTTACAAAGGCAGCTTCAAGATCAAAGCAGAGAGTGTAAAACTGCCCTTCAATTGCCTTCTTTCTTTTACTGGAAGCCTTGAGAACAGTTTTATAAGCTTGGCCCCAGGTGCACTTTAATGTCCAGAGGATGAGCAAAGGAGTGTTTACCAATTAAAATCTCAAAGCTCCTTTGTAAGGCACTGTCCGCAAATCGCAGCCTGCCACAAAGAAAGACGCTCGCTTGAGTTCTTTGGGATCGCCCAGGGCCCCATCCTCGTGTGACACAATTGTAGGAAGCTCTTAAGTGACTCCGATCTTCTTTTTATAACTTCCCTGAAGCTGAGGTGTTGTTTAGGGATACACGGAGTGGGGCTTTTAGTCCCAGTAAAGTAGTTCTCTGCCACATACCATAAACGACCCGAAACACTCCCAACTTTCAAAAATGACTTTGTCAAATGGAGATGTGGCTGTTAGGAAATAAAGACAGCTTCAACTCTGTGCATGATGCTGGTCACATTATGGTGCTCCAGAGTGCAGCCTCAGCTATCCTCTTCCAAGCAAAATGCCTGTTGCTTATTTTGGTGAGTGTGGGCTTCAATAGTGCACACGTTTTCCACAGCATCCAATGGTACCCCTCCTTTGGAGGTTCCTGATAGCAGCCACCCTATGCCAAGGTTGGAAGGCAAGGTTTTGCCTTCAGTGCAACAGCATTTTTCTCCTTCTCAAAGCAAATGCAGATTGTTCACTTATGGGGGCGGGCAAAATAAGGGTCTACTTGGGGACACTATTGGAGCAAGGAACTAAACCCATTCCGTGAGGGTTGTCCAGCCTGCTCACATAGGCTGGGGATGGGTCCTCACTTGCAGGGATGGGGGTGACAGCAGTGGGTCAGGAGATGGCAGCTCTGGTGTCAGGCATGGTCGAGCCATCCCCAGTGCTCCTGTCACTTGCTGGCTCTGTGCTGAGGCTTAGAGTCTTGGCACCTGTGCAGAAGGCCTGAAAGCATGGCCTGTGACGGCCTTCTTTGAGGCCTCCAAATGCAGTTGGGTGATCCGTCCTGCCCTGGAGGGAGGAGTGGCTTAGCTAGCTTCCTTCCACCTAGAGATGAGTCAGCAAGCCATCTAGGGGTGAGGGCAACCCCCCGCCCTCCCATAGACTTCTGTTATCGATTTCTGAAGCCGGGGGGGGCGGGATTAGCCGCCATCTTGCCATGTGCAAAACATTGCTCATTCCAATGATTTTCAATGGGATTTCGCATGATGTTTAGGACTTATTTATTTACTCCAGAAGTAAAAACTTACCAAAATAACAACGTGGGATCGTAGAGGAACATCAGTGGTAACCATATTATGAGTTGATATGCGATTCCAAGGTTTAATTTCGCGTAATTATATTACTGAACATACCGAACGAATTTCCCATTGCTGCCTATGGAAACACGGATTGCACAGCTTTTTTATACCGTAGTCTTATTGACTACAATGCACGTAACATTTGGTGTAATTCAAACCAAACTAAACGTTTTGTATCCGAAAAATAACGGCTGAAGGTTGTGTGTGGATTAAGTTCCTTTTCCCCCCTCATATTTTTATATTTTTTCCTCAAATCTACTTCAGTTTGTGAAGGGCTGCATACTTTATGAAGTAATAATATTTCATATCTACTTCACAATATAATTATTATTTGTGAAGTAATATTTTTTTCTGCAGCTACGAATCACAATGATTTTACGGACCTGTGGAAAATGATCCCATTTTTCGTCCAGCGATTTGTGCACCCATATGAAGAACACGAAGGCATGATTAAAATGGCTTTCACCTCGGAGGCTTTCACACCTCGGAGTTTCACACACGCGCCGCGCGCACTTTCTCCTCCGAGTTCTCTTGACTTCCGGTGGCCATATTGGACCGTCCGGAAGCTTCAAGAAACTTCTCATTAGGGCGACTCCATTTTTTTCTTTCCTCCAAGGGTGAGGGGGATGGACTCAGGCCACCCAATAGCCATAGATTGAGAAGGGGAGGACGGGAAAGGGCTCCCACAAGACCAAAAGACTATAAAAACTCCATCCTTGGTTGGTGGTGAGGGTGGCCAGGTAGCAAAACTGAGGGAGAGGAACAGAGGCAAGGCCGTAATGTGCCCAAGGTGGCAACAAGCCCCTGCCAGGCAGTAGAAGAGGCTGGGCCACAACTCCCTTACTAATCAGAACTCTGAGGCCTCGGTGGCACGCATGGAAGAAGACCCCTTGTCACATCTGTCATGGCGGGGCAGCAGAGATCCCCGGTGAGAGCCAGGTGCAAGGGCAGCAAAGGGGCTTGGCGGTACTTACGGTGCCTTGGAAGGATGCTCTGGACACCAGATGTTGGTTTGCTGAGGCTCTTTAATCTGGACAGCGCTTTTACATTCATCAAGCCCTGTTGCTCCACAGGGCTCCCTCACAGTCTATAGTAAGCAGCACCCCATCTGGCATGCTCACAGGTCAGGTCTTGGCCACCTGCGTAGAGTAGCTGGGGCTCTTTCCTCACGGCAGGGGTTGTGGGCGGGTAGGTCCAGTTGGAGGGCAGCCACTTCCCCAGGACCAGGTCTTGCCCCCCTGATTCTACTCAGTCCCAAGGCCTTGGCCCATGCAGGGGCGGTCAGGACCCTTGCTGGGGTCCTGTCAGGAGAGAGACCTTGGTCGGACGGACTGGTCTCCCTTGCCAGAGGCCTCCCCAAGTGTGGGCTCCAAAGCCTATACAGGTAAGGAGTTCACGAGCCTCCTTGCACATCCTTTCCCCCAGCCAGAGTCTGCCTCCTCCAGCCAAGCCGGGCTTCCTTTTAAGGCCCAGGCTCCACCTCCGGGACCTGCCCTTTCCTCCCCTTGATCTCCCGAGGCTTCCCTTGAGGCCTTCTCCTGCACCGGCATAAGGCCTGGGGCTGGCTCCTGCGCCTGTCCTCCCGGCCATAGGTCTGGATAGGCCTTGCTCTTCCCTGGGTGTGAGGCCTCCTCACTTGGCCCATTCCCCAGGGCCGGATGTCTCCAGGGGTCGCTCCCAGCAAACCCCCTCTGGCGGTGGTCGTCCCGGTCCTGTCTGGGGCGACACCCCCCTTCCTGACTCCCCAAGACCACCAAGGTCATGGAGAGGCCCCACTGGGCAAAACACTAATCTCTCAACCTGCAAAAAAGTAGACCCTATAGAGCAGTGGTCCATACGTTGGTCAGAATATTGGGGGCTAGTGCTTAAAAACAGAGACGGGGCAGCTGTAGCTCAGTTGTAGCTCACCTGTTTTACAAAAGAACATCCCAGGTCCAAAACCTGACCTCTCTGGGTAGTTACTGGGGAGACACCCCTGTCAGAAACCACACTGCCAGCCTGTGTTGACAGTACTGAGCTAGATGGACTAGAGGCCCTGCTCAGAATAAGGCAGCTTCCTCTGTTTCCTATGAACACAGCACTCCTAGTGGTAGCTATTTCTCTTCCTAGAACGACAAGGTTACCAGTTTCAGTACTATACAGAAAAGGGTGTCCATATCTTTAGTGATTGCAGAAGGGAGAGAATTTCAGCAGGCTGAGATTCTTGCATTGTAGCACTGCTGTCTGCGGGTGAAGCTGGAGCTGCAATTGGATAAATTCACCCATTTATAGAGTAATTAAAGGCCACTGTTGCTCAGGGCTACTGCAGTCCTTGATACCAACATCAACCCAAGTGCAAACATCTATAGGTCTTTGTTTTCAAGGAATTGTTTCTATTATGAAAGAGGAGAAGCAAATCCATGAAAGATAAACAAAGAATCACAGACAATGTCTGCAAAATTATTTTAACAGATGTTTAGCCAGCCCTTTACTGCTTTGTTTTATATTTACATCACTTGCTTGAATGGCAGCCTAGAAATTGTCACATACTTTGAATGGGTCTACTTTTTTCAAAGTGATTTGGGGGCTAATTGAAATTTTCACAAAATGAAGGGCTGCATTTGCAAAACAAGTTGCCATGGTAAATACTTCCTTATATTCCTTGACATTGACATCCCTCAGGCAGCCATACTTTTGAGTACTCTGAAATAAATACGTTGTGATTCCATTCACAAAGACGTATGAAATAAATTTCTCTCTCTGAGCTGGTTCCACAAATTTCTATAAAAGTTCATGTTATGGTATGCCAGATTACAAAGAAAAAAATGAAATGGAGGTAGAGTTTTTTGTTTGGGGTATATTACAAAAGATCTGTCATGTGGAAACATGACAATTCACTCTGATCATCAATATACTGCATGAAAAACAAGTCATGTAGATTTCAGGCACATTTACTGCTATGTGATACATTTAGCAGCCCTTTAGCAGCCACTGGGCCTGTTCATACTATACCATCCACTCACTGGCTCTGCCCATCATCTGAGGAGATCCAGGCTGATACAGTGGTTGAAGAGTTAGACCCGGAAGGTCATATCATGAAGTTCCCTGAGTGACCAGGGGTCAATTACTATCTCTTAGCCTCATCCACTTCACAGGATTGTTGTGAGGACAAAAGGAACTAAGAGGGATGGAACTATCTGCACCACCCTGAGCTCCTTGGAGGGAGGGCACAAACATTCCACCCACCCCAGACACTGTTCTGCTTCACATAATTGTGTGGGAGCAGAACATTTGAACCTCCCTCATTGTGCGATTTAAATACTACTTTAAATATGGGTACCTCATTGTCAAGGATGAAGGGTGATGCATTCTCTTTTAAATTAAAGTATTTATATTATGTACTATGAGACAGTTTGGACATTCACCCACCATAGAATTGAATCTCACCGTTTTTCTCTCTCTTTGATCAGCCCCATCCCCAAAACAGAATGTTCAGAATTTTGCTTGTTCTGTTAAAAAAAAAAACTGCTTCTGAGTGACTCCAGCTAACCTCCAATCTGGTCCAAGGTAGTTCCCGAAATTGTGCCCAAATTCTACGCTCCCTTTTGAGAGGGTACAGGTAAGGTAACAGACCCTGCTTCTTCCTCAGCTGCCCTCCACAGCATCAAAACTGGCTGGAGAGGGAGGATCTTGGGAGTTCAGTGTGGGCACAGAAGATGAGAGAAGGTAGTGATTATCTTCCTGATCACTGGTGAACTATAAGGAACATGATCGCAGAACTGGGGGGGGGCTGCATTCCCCCTCCCCCTGTCAAAGGCTGCCTCCCCCAGCCTTCAACTAATTTGGCCTATTTCATTGCTGGGCTGCCCTAGCTAGTCTCACAATGCAACCCTAACCCTGTGCCAGTACAGCCAGGCTGCACGGCCTGCACTGTATCCAGTGCAAGTGAGGAGACAGCTGGAGGTCACCTTGGGGTAAAGGGATATTTTCCCCTTACCCTGGGTAAAGCCCCAACCACTCCTAGGGGGCTACTAGGATCTGTGCCAGCAAAATTGCTGGTGAAAATCCAAGCACCCTGTGTAGGGCCAACCGGGTCGGCTACTGTGGTTCGGATCTGGCCTAAGTGCTGGATTCTGGCTCCATCCTCCCTCTCCAGGCTGGTCCGCCCATAAGCCCACCCTCTCCCTACCCCATTCCGCCTTCTTGCCTCCCTCCCTGAGCCACTGCGCTGGCCTCCCAATGCCAGCCTTACTTGGTACTAGGACCAGCACAGGGAGGACGGTGCATGTCTCCAATTCTAAGACTTTGCAGTGGTTCTAAAACTTTTAAATTCGGGACCCACTTTTTAGAATGGCATTTGTGTTGGGACCCACCAGAAGTGATGTAATTAACCAGAAGTTACATCATTAAGCAGGAAGTGCCACCTTTGTGAGGTAATCAAATGATACTTTGGAATGCAAACTGGTATTCTTAAACTGCAGCAATTGCACAACCAGGAAACATCCCTGACAGAAAGCAAGATTAGGACAAAATCTTATGTAAAAGCACTGAACTAAAAACAAAATTTTAAAAAAACCCTCACTTCAAAATTCAAACTGTAACCACTCACAAAAGGAATAAGGTCTGCACCTTCCAAGATGGCTGCTTCCAGCTTTCTGTGACCCACTTGACATCAGGTCACGACCCACCATTCTCAAACCCACAGTTTGAGAAACACCAGGGGATTTGACAGGAAGTAAGAAGTGTTTCAGGAAAATGTAAGATTTCTCAGAGATGTTTTGCACATCCCTGCACACACATGAAATCAAATGTCACAATGACTGTTGGTCTTAATATTTCAGAACAATGAGAAATGTCAGAAAATGTGGGAGGTTGGTAAATGTAAGGCCCCTTTGGCAAATGGCACATTTCATCCTTATTTTCATCATTCACTGATAAAATGGCCACATCATTCCCTGATTTTCTGACA
The DNA here is from genome assembly GCA_029204185.1 of Lerista edwardsae. NCBI lineage: Eukaryota > Metazoa > Chordata > Lepidosauria > Squamata > Scincidae > Lerista > Lerista edwardsae. The sequence continues at coordinate 10,589,072 of JAJKFI010000019.1, read as the reverse complement.
CTTGTGCCCATTTTTTTTCAGCTGAGCTTCAAAGCCTTAAGGGTCAGATATTTACAGTGTAAGAAAAGAAAGCTGAGATTCATAGGCACAAAATCTTATGTTTATGTGGTATCAAGTTCTGCTGTTCTTCAAGACAATCAGAGTAATGCAGGATGCACACAACCCTGGCTAACGTACAGTATTGTACTACCTGTTTAACATCCATATAGAAATAAAAAAGATGCTGAATGAGGGCACAATCCTAAACTGAGTTAGGCCGGCATAAACTAAGCCAGCAAAGTTTGGCTGGCACAAGGGACACCTTAAAGTATGTTTGGACTACTCTTGGAGTCAGAGAGGCCAGCATGCAGATGTGAGCCATCCTCCCTGACTCTGAGAATAGTCCAAACATGCTTTATGGTAGCCCTTGTGCTGGCCAAACTTTGCTGGCTTAGCTTATGCCGGCCTAACTCCAGTTTAGGGTTGCACTCTGTATCTGTCTCCTGTCCATTCCCCATGCCATTACCAGCACAATATTTTCAAACCAGGGAATTGTAGGCTTGAGTGCTATATCTTAAGAGCAGGTCAATGGAATTTTGCTGCTTAAAGAACCTGGATCAAAGATCTAATCTGTTTTATCTGGGCTGTTAGCAAAATGTAATAAATTCTGGATGCAATGCACATACATCTGTGCACAGGCACAACTTCTTCACATCTGATGATCTTTGAAATTACTAATAAAACCAAAGGCAAAATCAATCCTTATTAAAATCAGTGTGATTTATTGTCACCTTAACAACAAGAAAATGTTCTAAATCTGTGGTTCCCAAACTGTGGATCGGGACCCACCAGTGGGCCATGAGCCAATTTCAGGTTGGTCGCATAGCATCTAGAGCAGCCATATTGAAAATATGCCATATTGAGCATATAGACCAGCCATATCGAAACCTCATTTCACGTGGGTCCTGGACAGATTGCCATTCTAAAAAGTCGGTCCCGGTGCCCACTTTTCTAAATGATTCCAAGGAAATGGTGAAAACCACTGTTCTAAATGATTCCAAGGAAATGGTTGGGTATTAGTTAAAAGGAATGATCTCTATTATTTAAAAAAAACTAATGGTCCAGGGGGTATACTTAGAATATATTTTCATATGCAATATTGGTCTATATCAGCAGGAGCCTGCATACCACTGAGGCAAAAATTGGAATTGTTATGGAGCACATGCAACGCTCACCACCAGCACCCTGCACACAAAAAATGCAATTAAAGTCATAATAATTAGAGGTTTATTATAATCCTTAAATATTTACTAGATTAATTGTCAGAAGATTTGTAGGTTGCTGTTTTTGTTGCAGGCAGAGGCTGCAGTGGTCCATTCCCCATCCCTGATGGTCTACAGGGGAGCATTTGTTCTGCAATATGCTGGAAGTGATTGAAGGTAATCATTTCTCCCCCCCCCAAGACTTCACAGACCACTTTTCAGGATCTCATGGATCACCTGTGGTCCATGGACCATGGGGCTGGGAGCCAGTGGTCTATTTAGATCTCAGGTTTGATACAGCCTGAAGGTACTGCTTTGGAAGTGCAGAAGGAAGCATAAGCCATATTTCTTCTGAAATGCCAGAAATTGGGTCTGAACTGTTCAAGGTTTTTGTCCTTCAAATCTGGTGGTAATTTTAATCTATTTCTCATCTTTTCTTTCCTATATGTTTTGCGATGAGGAGCTCCTTAGAATTCTAGAGGGAGCCCATCTGGGGCCAATGTCCTCCCAATTTTCATTAACTCTAATTCCATTATTACCTGTCCTTAAGTGACCCCAGCTTGCCTCTGTTTTTCTGTTTACTCCCATAGGAAATTAGTTGCTGCCTCTGGCCTTAACCCAGCTGTGTCTGTGAGCCCTGAGGCAGAGAGATGGTGTTAGTATTGTTTCCCCTTGCCGTCACTAACCTCAATATCCCACATTCTCTCTGAAGTTCTTTAACTATCACTCTTTATTGTGTTATAATTCTCATACTAGCTCTGACATGCTCTGTTCTTATCTGAGAAGTCCAATTTTGGGCACTTTCACAAATGACACAAGCAACTTCATCCTCTGCATCATATTTACTCAAAAGAAAGTCTCTCTAAGATTCAAAGGGGCTTTCTCCGAAATAATTGTGCACCAGCTTGCAATGTTTTGTTTTGTTTTGAAATCACTTGAGCCTCCTTTGCAGTTCTGTATCCTGTAGAAGTGCTGCTATTATGGGAGAAAGTTTGGAAGATAAATTGAACTTATACTGCAGCCATTAAAGCCAATCTATGCCTCGTGCTGAAAATGCCCTTTGTCCACGTCATTTATCAGGTCTTCACCTGCATGCTTTTCATGGGATTGCAAAAAATCATTTTTAATGGCATGCTACTTCGTCTTCCAGTGAACAATTAAAACTTTCTGTCCTTGTTTTTTGTATCCTCCATTTAACTGCCTTTATTTTCTTTTTCAGTTTCAAAATAGCCAGTGAAACAATCTTCCAGAGAACGATTAAAACTTTCTGCCCTCATTCTCTTCATATTAAACTGCCTTTATTTTATTTTTCAGTTTCAAAATAGCCAAATATCACTAGACAACCATCAATAGGAATATCAGCTGTTTCAGCTTTACAGAGGTATCCAAGAGCTCCCAGGCACCAGTGACTGGGAAATAACAGTTTCCAAAACTGCCTGCATCTCTCCCTTGTCAGCCGTAGAGAACAGTGCCCTCTGATTGGACTATGGATTAAATGGCAGGGCAATAACATTTTATTTCTGCCCAGTACCCAGCTAATGAGAGTGTCTAGCACAGATCAGAAATAAACTCAGAAGAAAACGAAGGAGAGAGAAAAGAGGTGTGGGGGAATAAACCCTTTCCTTTAGCTTTGCATCTTTGACAAACAGCTGAGGTAATAAACAGAGAGTTTTATGGCCTAATTGCATTTTAATCAATTTGAGTTCTGAACCACATTGGAGAGGCTGCTAACTTATATTAGAATCATGTATGGTTTTATGACACCAAATTCCTTCTATTAATAGGTTTGCTCTAACTAAGCCACCCGGGGCGACCATTAGCATGGCCTCAGTCTACCCTGCAGGGGTTTGCCAGGGAGGAGAAACAAATCCAGACAATATGAGGAAGGAAGGCTCATCAAATGAGCTAATCGTGAAAACTGACTGCCGTGACCCCACCCACTTAAGAAACTTGCAGGGGGAACTAATACATGAGCTTTAAGGTGAAAATGCTTGCCCAAGTATCCCAGAAAACCCTAACAAGGAGGAAAGTTCTGTCAGTGCCAACAATTTTCTGCACCCACCCCTTGCAGAAATGTCTGCAATAATTTTCTGCATCCTTGCAGGATGCAGCGTTAGCCATTTTGGAATTGTTGCATCAGTGTGTAGCGGGAGGGAATCATAGGATTTGGCTGCTAGTCTCAATCAACATCCCCATAAGATACAGCTGTACTGTGGTCTTCACATTGCAGATGGAGGAAGGACGCAATACTAGATGCCTCCTATTGCATTTATGGCTAAGGTGAAATTTAAAGCCAGCTCTTCCTAGTTCACAGCTCCACTTCTTAGCCACTACGCTGCATTTGCAGTAGCCACTGTCTTTCTGTTTTTCTTTATTTCAATATCATATATTGGGGGGGGGTATCAGTTTCATGAAAGTGACTTTCATCCCACCCCAAAAAAAACCCAAAAAAACCTCTGATCACTTTTATATATCTCATAAGAGAAACCCTAAAATTACATACATGGCTTTCAAATATCTGCGTTTATACTTCCCAGGCACAGAGGCTGCAAGCTAGATCTGCACGATTTTAAAACCCACAATTGTGTGTGAACGCACACACTTCCCACCATGCCCGTTGTTTAGTCTTCAGATGAACACAGCCAAAACCCAGCATGGCGCTATGGCAATTATTGGACATAGATCAACGCACATTTGTGCGCTTTACTATACAAAGCGCATAGGAAACTTCTCAGTGTCTAAACTGGCAGCTGATTGAAATTTCCCCTCCACTTTCCCTAAGGTCTGAGGTGTGGGATTCATGAGCCAGGGTCTCAGTTAGAACAGGTGTCTATCGCTGTGTAAACAGCAATTAGGCCCAAATTTCAGACTTTTTTTTTCCAAATCCCTATCTGAGGAAAAGCCCAGGAATAAATAGTTGCTGTAACGGCCAGGGGTATTGTGTAGCATTATAGCCTCCAGCTGGGCTATTACATACTATAGACGGGTGAAGAATACAAGCACCTGACAGATGTGTTCTGTTAGCTTCATTAGGAAAGAAACAAAGAAACTCCTCAATTAATAGCAGTGGAGCCAACGGGAGGGGGTGGGAGGAATCATAGCCTGTTATTTAAACAGAGTCAGGGAGCTTTTCACTGGTGGCTTAATATGGTTCATTAATAAAAACAGCTTTCTGAATGCCCAGTTTAAGTCAAAAGAAATCACTAGCATTTTTCCCCCAGAAAAGGAAGGGCAAAATGACAAACTACAGTTGTTACATTCATGTCATGTTGGGGGGGGGGGAAGGGAGAGAGATGAAGGTCAGCCCATCTCAAGGATCCCTAAACTGTAAAGGCTGGTTGTTTTTTGCAGTGAGTGGAAGAGCAGTCCTTAGAAGCTGCTGAGGTCACATTGCGATCTCAGCTGAATGGCTTTCTGGGGTTATATAACCATTTTCTAAGTCTTAACCAAGAAGCATTCACTGCAGTTGACAGGAACAATGATTTACAAAGTGCTGAAAAGGAACTCTTATTATAATGGAAATAAAATCTGTCCATGGAGCCAGATGACAGTTTTCCATTATGATGATTCCTGTTTCAAGAATTTGAAACCTTGGTAAAATCATGTTGACTGCAGCTCTGGTGACGTGCTTCTTAGAACAATAGCCTTTACCATTCCTTTTGTTTAAGATGGTGCATTATCAGGACATACATAGAGGCAGAATGCATTTTTCACCGCATATATTATGTATGCCCACAAATGTATCTATAAGCCACCGCACATTTTTTATTATTAAAGGAAACAGTACAGAATGGATGCTTTTGTTCTTTCCTAAATATGAAACTGGGAAAAATAATAACCCAAAGAAAACGAAGAAAACCAATTCCAAATATGATATAATTCTAAAACTACAGAGCTTATTGCTACATTACTGAGCTATGAAGTCCCCTGTTACCTTTTTGAATGAGAGAATGTATGTGACTCTGTTCAGATCTTGTGCATTTCGAAATAAAAGGTGGCAGCAAAAGAAAATTGCAAGCAAGAAGAATGTGCTATGGCTTTTGTTTTTGTCTTTAAATTGTACCTAGAAATTAATAAAATGCAATGGATAACTGGTAGAATTAGGCTGGAGATAGCAATTGTTTATTTTGTTTTTCAAAGGCATTTTGAAAGTAGGCATTTCAAAGGCATTGTTGTTCATGATGTGTATACAGTACTTATTCCATGTTTGCCTTCATTAAACAGGCTTTACAAGTTTTTGCAATGTGAAAAACCTGCCATACCTGTAGGATCAGAGGTAACAGTTGGACAAAGGAAATATATGTGTATACCATGGGAAGCAATTCCCCTCCTAAACCATTTTCAGGTCTCCTACAGGGCAATCCTATGCATTCTTCCTTTGACGTAAATCCTGTTGTTTTCAATTGACCTTACTCCCTGGTATAGGTCTGCAACCTCATCTTGAAGCTTACAAGCCACTTTCCAAATGGCAAGATCCCACGCTGCTGCAGAAAGTATGAATGCAGGACCCATCAACATCAAATAGTATTTATATACCGCTTTTCAACACAAAGTTCATAAAGCGGTTTATAGGCAAACAATTATAATAAATTTAAATGGCTCACAATCTTTAAAAAAATGCAGAACACCACCAGCAACAGCCACTAGAAAGACACTGTGCTGGGGTGAAGAGGGACAATTACTCTCCCCCTGCTAAACATAAGAGGAACACCACTTGAAAAAGTGCATCTTGCCCAGTTAGCATGTTTTTTCTGTTTTTTCTGTTTTCTATCCTGGTGTCATTCAAGTTCTTCCTAGTTCACAGGTCCACTTCTTAGCCACTATACCCTCCTGGCCAAGCACTATTGGTCCCTGTATTCATATGCTAAGGGGCAGAGCAATCCTACTCTGCCCGTCACGTCGATGCTACGTCATAGCGTTGACGCGACGGCATTAGCGCTGACACAGGGATGCCAAGCGGCACCCCCGCATCTAAAGCCCTCAAGCCGACACTACTAGTAGCGTCGGCTTGAGAGTGCCGATGGGGAGCCTCCCTTGTGCTGACCAAAGCCATTCTGGGACTGGGATTGGCAGGAGGAGGGAGATTGTGGGTGGGCAGAGGGTGGGCTCCGGATTTGGCCATAAGGCTGAATCCAAAGCCTGTCGGGGAGGCCGCACAGCCCCAATTTGGGCCACACAGTCTCCTCGGATCTGCACCTGCTATTTAGCAGGTGCAGATCTGAAGAGCACATTGGGGAAGCTGGAGCCTCCCCAACAGTAAGGGTACGAACATGCCCTGGCCGTTGGGAGGCTCCAGCCTCCCCAAAGCAGCGTTGGATTTAGCGTTGGCTGGCTAGCCAGCCTTGCCAATCCAATGCTGCTTAGGATTGTGCCCTGAAGCAATTGCTGCTAGTTATAAACATGATGAGATATAAGATGCACTGAAGTTACATAATTGACCTATAAGTGCTTAGCATTATGAGATAAATAAGTTTTGGAATGCACAAACAGGTGAGATATAATTAGCAAATGAGCCACACTGCTAACCTCAGAGGAAGACCAAAATGCCCCTCCATGTCCCACTGAAGAACACTCATTAGATCTGGTCTGGGCAGTTTATTCAGCACTGACAACCTTATTGGAACATATCAGGAGGTGCAATATTCCATTCAGTTTCAGATCAAATATCTCATCCAGCTTTGCCATCTCCAGTGGTTTAGAGATGAATTGTCACAAAATTTTGCCTAAAGAAAAAAGTTCCTGAGTGATAAACCAGCTAGGGAATTTTGAGAGAAACTATGCATTTTTATTAGATGGGCAACCCAATCCTAACCTAATTAATTCCCTTTATCCTGAAGCAAGGGACATCCTCCCCAATGGGACTACTTGGATCTACACCAGCAAAATCATGGCCCAAATCCAAGTGGCCCAGATTGGGGCTGACCAGGACGGGGTTGGGGAACTGGCCTAGGTGCTGGATTCTGTCTCAGCCCCACCCCAAGCCAGCCTGCCCATGGGCTTGCCCCAGCGATGGGATCTACAAATGACCTGGGGGAACGTTGGGCGGGACTTCGGCGGGACATCCGGGTGATTGGCAGCCCGTCTGCAGCGATCCACAGCTGCCCTGGCCTCAGGGGGGCTCCTGCTTGCTGTGGAGGATGGGTGAGGGTCACGCCGGGTGCCTGGGCGAGCAGCAGTGGGGCGCGCTAACCGGGGGCAGCCGTCCCCGAGGCCAGGACAGCTGCAGAACGCTGCGGATGGGCAGCCAATCATGCGGAAGCCCCGCAGAAGCCCCGCCCAGCGTTCCCCCAGGTCGTTTGTCGATCCCATCGCTGGCTTGCCCTCTCCTGAAGGAATGTAGTGTGGCAAACAAAGTGTGGCAATTATGGTGTGGCAAGAAATAAAAAGTAGTATATTGGCAAGAAGTATATTGAGAATTCTGGTACATGAGCCACAGGACAATGTGTAAAGGGCTTTTCTGACAGGGCTCAGCAGGACCTGAAGCCTGGTTTGAGGTTGAGGTTGAAGATTCATGAAGTCTTCCCATTCCGCACAACATTCCGCAAAGCTTCTAGTTCTTTCAGATCTACCAAATTTTTCTGGGATGCTTAAATTCCAAGACTGTTGTACCACTACTCACAGAGTCACATGACAGAGGCAAACCCCAGGGGTAGAGAGACAGGTGGTTATGGAGACATTCCCTTGCAGCATATCCCAGAGCAGGTTGTAGAACTTCTGGATTGTGTTATAATGACTATTCTTCCAGTTCCCACCAGACCCCTTTTTCCTAACTCCCTTTTCCTTTTCCATCTCATCTATCCTCCTCTCATCCTATCCATCTATTTATCTCTGGCTATCATGTTAAAGGATTGTCCCAAGTCCAGCTTCTCCAACTATACTCAGATTCGACAGGATCCAGCACACCTGACAGGTGGAAAAATACAATAGTTCATTTCAAAAGAATGTGGACTGGGAAAGGATTGAGAGCTATAAACCCCTTTACAATGCTGCTGGTCATTGGCCTCCTTTAGTTCACTTGCGATATTTATGGGGCATGTTTTGCAGCCTATAAAGCCTATTTTAGTTCCCAGGGTTTGTTACACCTTCCTCTTTCATCTTTTCATCACCCACACTGCAAATTATGCTAGCTCTATTTCTCTGGTGTATTGAGCAAGTATCTTTGCCAAGTTCCAGTTCTCTGTTTAGATTCTGGCATCACAGCCTTAGGCCAATTTTATTTCATTTGTATGTGCTGTCAGAGAAATGTCTTTATTCTAAAATGCCTCCTGTATATCAGCACTCAAGTGACCTGATGGAAGTTGGCGGAAAACTCTCTTTGTTTTTCCTCACCCATAGACACATTTTTCCATTTGTTCTTCGGTTTGCAAAATCCATATTAAGGGTATGCAAGATTCTTCCCCTTACTTTTGTGGTTAGAATCATCATTCATTTTGTTACTCATTCATTAGTTTTACATTAATTTCATTACTAATGTAGCAATATCAAGAAGCCAGACAGGAATATCCCATCCCTTTACTATGTAGAAAAAATGTTGTAAATCACCTTGGGCACCTTCTGATAGAGAAGGGAAAGGCAGAAGACAAATATTTTAAACAAATGAATAATTATTCATTATTCATATTATTATTATTATTGATGATGATGATGATGATGACGACGATGATGCTAGTATTTATATACCGCCTTTCTTTGGTTATTAGATTGCTCCTCTGACTTTAATTCTAGGCGTATTACATAGGCAGGCTTTATTTCTCTAAACCCCCAAGCGTTTTTACAAATTACAAAGTTCTATCTTTCAAGAACTACAACAACATACAGATGGAACTTTTGTGGTCTAGTCCTTCTTTCTGGCCACACAATTGCCTTCCTGCTGGCTGATAGACAGTTTCTCTGCTCCCACCAAAGAAACAGCTGGCCCAGTACTACTCCTCTCTCACAGGCAGCTGGAGACAGCTCAGCTCTTATCAGTCGCACTTCTCAAGGTCTGCCGCTCACGGAAGTTTCCGGTGATCTCGAACTGGCGACCTGCAGATCTTATCTTCAGGCGAACGGAGGCTTTAACCCTCTCAACTAAACCGCCTGCCCCCTTCATTCCCTTCATTGCCTCCATCATAAGAGAGATGACTACACTGTCGAAGGAAAAACATCTGGAGACTAAAGTCTTCTATATATAGAAAAATATTGTAAAAACACTTATTGGGTCTAGGACAGCCTACCGATGTAAACCGCCTTGTGTAATATCTGCGGAGAAATCTGAGGATGAGAAAGGTATGTATAAATATAGAAAGAAATGAACCAGTTTTCAGAATAGGGACTTGCCTTGTAGCATGGTCAAGTGGTGGGCTTTTCCTCTTTTAAAAACTCAATTTAAAATATAGAAGGAAGATCAGACCTCCTTCCTTTAAAAAACTATCAGTGACCATCACCTTTCTCCCCCTTAGTACACCGGACTACACTACCAGGGCAAAGTGGGAGAAAAATGGCTGCCAGTGCCATGTTGATGTGGAACAGGGCAGCAATGGGGGCAAGGAGAGTAGATTGGGACTGGGGAGGGGGCTGGATTCACGGAAGCAGCCTCTACCAACTCCTAACCCTCAATCTGGACTTGTGCCAGAGATGTTGCTCATCTCAGGCAGGCTGGCATGACCTTATCCTGGGGGAAGGGAACAAATGTTCCTCTACCTCAAGGGGGCCTCTGAAGGCCGAAACTTCCCCATGGGATAAAGCAGGCACAATGTTAGCACCGCTGCATCACTGCACGGGGTGCTTGCTAAGATTGGGGTATGAACTCTGCATTGGATGGGAGATGGAATCTCAGACTGTGACAAGCTGATCTACCTGCTGTGGCAGGACAAAGTCGCTGTTGAACTGATTAGTCACCACAAGTGAGAATTGCAAGGGAATGTGCGAGAAGTTCTCTACCCTTACAGTGCTGGTTCTGATTCTAGCAGAAATCAACTACTCAGCCTATCATAGCCTTCTCTTCCATGGAGAAGCTGTCTTTGATGGATCAGCACACTCCATGTGTTCTTGTCCCCCAATGTTTGTGAGAGTAGAGAAAGCCTGCATGTTTGTGGGTTTTGATTCTTGACACCTTTCTGTTCCTGATAAAATAACATCTTTAAGAGCAGTTTCAGCAATGTTGTCAGCAGCAACAGTCAGAGAGGCAGGAAGGGTAACGCACACAGAAGTGCAGGATCAGCCATGAGATTAGAGCTTTCGGCTCCAGAACAGTCCCTGCAAGAGAAAAGAGAAGGAAAGATTGAATGAGAGCAGTTGTAACTGTAGATGCTGGCTTTGACATGAAGAAGAAAAGGAAGCATGGAAGCCACGCATTAGGGCAATGCAGATCAGTAATCGAAACTTTGATCATGTCCCGGGTGCCTCATATGTTTCCCATGATGCTCAAGGTATTTGTGTTGGAAAGAAGTCATTGGAGTCAACAGAAGGTGCCCTAAGAATGGGTACATCAGACTGTGTGTTTGGCTGAAAGGCTGTGTATCGATAAATAGTTGTATATAAGAACACTACACCTACAAGGGTAGCAGTGATGCTGTGCAGAGTGATGTTTCAGGCTAATGGTGAGCCTGAATTTGACACCAGTAGGCAGCTGCCATGACACTCTGGAGATGCTGCAGAAATATCAATCCATCTTCCATGTCACCTTCGTTTTAAAAGTACAGAGCGTTTCTTGAAGACTACACACCTCGTTTACATGATGCTACCCGAATGGCTGTACATTGATTCTCTCTCAAGGATCAAATAACCTGGCCCAGAATGTCCAACATCTAATCTACCAACAGCCCAATCCTATCTAAATCCCATGCTGGGATGCAGCAATGCCGGTGCAGGCTATGTTGCAACCCATCAGGGATTTTAGGCGGATGGAGGTCTCTTTGGGGTAAGGGAAGATCTCCATTGCCGATCTCCTCTCAAGCCTGACCCACTCACCTCTGCCCCATCTCCTCCTCATTCAACTCCTTCCCACACTCCCCTTTCCATTGAATTGGACTTACCTGGTCAAGTGGGCATCCCAATGGCCTCCAGTGCAGGCAGGTAGGCTACAGCCTCCCCGCCCTCCCCCCCCCCCCAGTGTCCTGGATACTAGCACCATCACAAAGCATTTTACAGCACTTTTATGAGTGCGTGCGCTGGCAGAATGCATGTTCTGCTAGAGCAGCATTGGTTAGGATTGGACTGTAAGGGGGTTAAAGTAAGAGAAATAAAAGCTCAAAGGGATGAGTATATGACTACTTTGGATGCCACTTAACAAGCACTTATCACTAGACAACTTTTATAAAATGTCCCATACTCTGTTGAAAGCAGATGAAATGTGGTTATGGAAATCTCTCTCTCTCTCTCTCTCTCTCTCTCTCTCTCTCTCTCTCTCTCTGGAATAGTTCACTCATATCTTTATCAATATATTCCAGCCCAGGGCAAACTCATTCAGAAAGTAAATGGGGTACTTGTCCTAGGGATGGGGAAGCCAACCAATCAATTGCTAAAACTCCCTTTCTGTTGCCTAGCAACCATATACATCCCTTTGCCTTGGCTCCGCAGAATTGCCAAATCAGATCTTAACATGGTTATCACAAGCCATTTCATACCTAAATATGACAGTAACTGGAAAACAATGGAAGAAAGAGAGTATGTCAATGGGAGAAGGCCACATAACCTATACTCCCCCACAAGATGCCCCAAGACCTTTTTGGGTTGGTGTTCTGCCATTGGAAACATTTGGCTGATGGACTTCTAATTGAAAAGAGCTAATAGTCTGCTCATAGTTGTAGCTAAAAGGAAGTCGCTACACATTCCCATTGATTGTAACAACACCAGTTCTGAAATGGCGGATTGCAAACGCAGTGTGGGTGGGTTGTATGGCTGCCAGCAGTGGGTGAGGGGTACCTTGCAATGGGAGGAGCTGAGGAGTTTTCATCTGTAAAGCACAGGCATGTCCCAAACTCCGTCCCTGTAGAGATAATATTTCAAATCACTGTTCCTGGAGAATAGAAGGCTCCCTTTGTCTCAAAGCACTAGAGCACACGTAGTACAAAGTCAATGAAACTACCCATTTCACTAGCAAGTAATAAAACCTTGTACTGACCCATAGGAAAGCTAAGAACTCTCAACACTGGAAACCAAGGGCTCAATTCTAACCAACTTTCCAGCACCAGGGTAAGGGCAATGCAACTCCGAGATAAGGGAACATTCCCTTACCTTGAAGAAGCCACTGCGACTACTACTCCACTGAAGAATGCAGCACATGCCCCATTGGCACAGCTGTGTCAGTGCTGGAAAGTTGGGTTGGCCTGAGCGCCCAGTGGCAAACTGAGAACTGGAACACAAGCATCAACTTCAGTTATAACTGGCTGTGGGTTGTAAGTCTGGCATAACTATATATTATTACTTCTTTTTTTGAAGTTATCAAGATGGAGTAACACAGCTTCCAAGAATTAGACTTCACTTTTGGACTCAAAGGATCCTGACAATAGGATCCTCCATGATGACATTCCATTGCACATTGGAGTCTTCAGGAAAAGAGAGTTCCTGCGCATAGTGTGCCAGTCTTGTCTATTGGAGAACGCTAAAAAAAATCCATCAAAATCTGTAGAGCTACACCAAAGGAAGGAGTTGGATCATACGTAGACATGTATTGATTTTAAGGAGACGACTGGAAAAGGACAGTTGTAAAACAAAGAGAAAGTAACTTAGTGCAATTCCAGAAAGTAAGAAAGAATTCTATTGCAGAGAAAGTAGATGTAAAAATGGTGCTCTTGGGATCTCCTGTTGTTATCTATCAGCATATCCAGATTGAGTGTGCTTTGTTCTTTGATAAGGACATACTTTCCACAAGTCCCAGCTTGCCAGCTGAGGCATGAGATCCAAAAGAGACACTGAGTTCTTTCTGGCCTGTTTGTCATAAACAATAATGGCTCTGTGATTCCATGCTAATTAATAATCCCATAGAGGGCATACAAACCCAAATGCAATCGTGCTGAATCTCCAAGGGCTTCATTGGCTTTGCAGTACTTACAAACTGAGAGACCATTATTTTTAGTCAGCAAAGTAAAAAGATGCAACTCTAAAAATACAAACTTGCAGGAGGCAGATCAGTTGGGGGTTGTTGGAAGGTGGCTTTTAAAGTGAAGCTCAACTTAAATTCACAGTGCAAACTAACTTAGTTACAAGTTTAGTTTTCTAGGGCTGTGTGGCTTTAAATTAATGAGGGTCCAATCCTATGAAGTTTGTTGCTGGCAGTACATTTGTGCCACTGGCTATGGGTGTTGTAAAAGTGCCATAAAGCACCTGGAAAGTAAGTACTGACTGCACTGGGGCCGCACCAGTCAGCGCTGTTGCTCAGCATGGGCGGTACAACTGGCCCGTACTCTAGCACTGCCGCCGGCCAGTGGTAAGGCCCTTAGGGGTGGGGGAAGGCTCATTGGGAAGGGGAGGAACTGGGCTTCCACTGACGAATCCTGAACCCCTGCATCAGGCTGGGCAGCCCAATATGGGGCTGCTCCACTCTCTGCTGATAAAATAGCCAGCAGAGACATGACATGAGCCCCATTGTAGGGGCTGGGGCTTTCCCCAGAGGAAGGGGACAAGTGTCCTCAAGGAGACTCCCATGGAGACTCCCACAAGATGCAGCAGTACTGCTTTTCCTCCAGGAGCTGGGCAGCGTAGGATTGGGCTGACCATCTTAAAGTCATGCACATATTGCAAAGCCTTAATAGTCTAAAGGCACAATCCTAACCAACTTTCCAGCTCTGACATCGTTGTGCCAATGGGGCATGTGCTGCATTCTGCCGTAGTCACAGAGGTCTCCCCCAGGTAAGGGAATGTTTGTTCCCTTATCTTGGAGCTGCATTGCCCTTACCCTGGTACTGGAAAGTTGGCTAGGATTGCACCCTAGAAAAGATAAGTAGTACATACTAATTCATGGCAGTTTCATTGCGGAGGATGCACGTAACAATTTTCCCCTTCCAGTTTAGGGGGAAGGTGAGAAAGGAAGGAAGGGAAAAGGAATATCATTAATTATCTGGTCAAGCATCGGTGCCTCATTCATTTTCATTGGATCCCAAGCAGCAAAACATTCAAGAAAGTTGCCAGATACACTCAAATGTTTCCAGACAATTTCTCATTTTAGATCATAATCATTCATGTGTAGCTCAAATTAATAACTCACCTACTCATACATCAATGTGAGGAGAAACATCTCCTTTCCAAGTTCTGAGAACAAGTCTTTTAAGCATCAGTGATATACAACCAATTCAGGCCTCTGTAGATTTACCTAAAGAACACATAATTGGGAAATATTAAGTGCCAAGATGACTGGACCCAATGCAATATTAATAATTGATTACCATGTAAAAGTCGATGACATGTATAAATCAAGGGCAAATTTTAAGCCAAAAATTATGGAATTTGCCATGCACCGTAGATAAGTCAAGGGTAAAACTTAGGGGTATCAACAATTCATTGAATTAGATAATTTTGTCTAAGTTTACCCAACACCAGATTCTGAAAAATGATCTACCAATAATTATTATCTAAGAACTGTACGATCTACCTATTTATTAAAGTAAGGGAAAACAAAATAAAACAGCAACATAGTAAGCAACTATCAAACCAGTTGTTCCCAAATCTTTTAGCACTGGAACCCACTTTTGAAAATTACAGTCTACGGGCACCCACAAGAAGGATGTCATTAAACAGAAGAGTTGTCATTAGAAACTATGGGCAAGGCATGCTGGAATAATGAAACAAAGCACACAAAACTGTTCAAGACTAGAACTGATTAAGCATAGAGTTACCAGAAACAATCTGGGACAGAGCGCCTAAACCTTTAACCATTGTATAGAAGAAGGAATTTGGGCAGGTGCAGCTCATCATGGAAGGGTTTCAAAAGCTACAACTGCCCACATTCCCTCTTCTGTACAATGGTTAAAGTTATACGCACTCTGTCCAGTTTGTATCTGGTAACTCTATAAGCCTGCTTGGGCTGGTTTCTGCAGGGATGATCCCCTCCTCCCATGAGAGGAAAAGCTGGAGCTGGAGTCTGCATGATCCCATCAAACTTGTTTGAGAGCAGATACACTGACATAGAAGCTACCCATTAAAATGCTCAAGGCTAGGACTGATTAGGCATACCTGCAACAGGAGTAATAAAAAAAGAGCCCGTTTCTTCCCACCCCACCCAGTTTGCACAGTACCTCAGCATCACAGCTGTCCGGAACAAAAGAGAGCACAATCCCCACACCTTCAGGTTGCAAAGCCCTGCTAAATTCAACTCACATGTTGCAGTGACACAAATAACACTTGCTTACTCACAAGTAAATGCGACCATGTAGCTCTGTTTCGCTTTCTAAAAGGCTCACTACTTCTCGGCTTAGAGGGAGGAGCTTCCTTCTTGAGTGTTTGGGAGCCTACATTCATCAGATAGGGACCATTCTGGCGGCATTGCATTCCTCTTGGCCTGCCCTTTCCAGTGCACCATGGCATGGCCACCTACGCACGAGGAAGCACACAGTTTGGCTCAGTTTCACTTTCCATAGGACTCCATTCATTTTACTGAGCTGCTTCTGAGCATGATCAGAAGGCTTTGCAGCTTAGTGGCTTGCAAGGAGCTATGTGATAGGCAGGAGCACTCAGAAAATAGCATAGGCCTTGCTACACCCATCTTGGGAGTGAAGGCATTTACCGTATTTCCCTGAATATAAGTTCCCCCGAAAATAAGTCAATGTCAGGTTTTTCAAGGCAGTTTCTAGGCATAAATTTCTCAACTTACACATGGTGCGAGCAAGGGAGACGGGATTTTTAGCAATAGTTCCTCTTGGGCCGGAGTGAAGGCTTGTTGGGCTTTTGAAGTTTGTG
The DNA here is from genome assembly GCA_029204185.1 of Lerista edwardsae. NCBI lineage: Eukaryota > Metazoa > Chordata > Lepidosauria > Squamata > Scincidae > Lerista > Lerista edwardsae. Next base: position 10,572,957 of record JAJKFI010000019.1, on the reverse strand, counting down.
ATTTATTGTAGTTAAAAGAAATCTTAAAATATATTAAGATCCTCGTAAAGAAGGGAGGACGGAGGAGAGTGGGCGTATCTTTCTTCCTCTGTCATGATGCAGATATATTGGAAGGGCATCAGAAGGCTGGAAAGGAAAATTGGAAGGATTTAACCTATTCTGTATGATGATAATATAAGATTTTAAACATATTTTTTAGAAAAATGGTTGTAGGCGAGAGTTAATTTCAACTGGAATATCAAGGCAGTCCTAAATTTTTACAATTTTGCTTAGGTTAGGGCAACTTTCTGAATTTAAAATAGCTAGATGGCTTAAATTAATGATAGTTCAACTGGAAGATTTATGCTTCAGTAGTAATAGGACCGTTTTGGTTATAAGTATAGAAGCTTATAATATACCCAAGATTCTAGACCTTAGGGCTTATTGCTCTATGTTTATTCTTATTTTTTTGTTTTGTTTTATCCCCTCTTGAAAATGTTAGCGTTTGGTATATGAGTATTTAGTGATGATAAATTGATTTAATCAGCATAGAAATTTTAAACAAGAGAGTATACTCAAACGATAAGGACATGCATTTGAAATATAAGGCATAGACTGTAGATGCTTGTAATCCTGACTCATATTATGTTTGCAACCCTCCAATGTACCTAATGTATGTTTTCTCTGTGGCTCCCATTTCCCCATACTCAAACAATAAAGGAAAAATTATTCTAAAAAAAAAAAAAAATTCTCAACTTACACGTGATTATAGATGGTAATATTATTTTTTTCTTTGTTTAGGTTTAGGAACCTTTATTGGCATAATAATACATAATGTACAACATCAAACAAACTAAAACATAGGACTACTAGCTTCCAAAGAAACCATAGACAGGAGAACTGTTTTCTCGGGACTTAACAATCAAAAGTAAATAAGTTGCAACACGCTTTAGGATCCCAGGAGACTCCGCAGTTAGTAACATTCTAATTTTTTCTGAATCAGGCCAACCCTCCATTTTTTTCAAACAGTAGGTCAAGATAATCTTTTCTAGGGCTTCTATGAAGAGGACAATATAACACCGTGTGGACAAGTGTATCCACGCTTCCCAACTCACAGGCACTCAGCAAGAGGAATCCCTTTATACCTGCCATATAATATGGCTGAAGGTATAACGTTGCACCTAGCCAGTGAATATGCACGCCGTTCCTGTGGACATTCAAGGAGATAGAAAAATCTGGCCAGTTGGCCTGACTTAATTGGGATGCCTAAGTGCAGTGGGGAGCAAGAGTTGTTCACTGCCCCCCATAGTTCCTGTCGCTCAATGTCCAGGATTCTAGTTTTAATCATGCGGTAAGCCTCTACTTGGTTTTGTGTGCCCAATTACCCAATATAAATTCTCATCTGATTTAGTTTTTTCCCAAGTTCAGTAGATCCAATAGGTGGAACAGAGTCTGAAAATTGATTAAATCAGGCTATTGTTATCTGAGATGTAGTATACTCTCAACCAAAATTGAAATATCCAAAGCCATGCTAAGGTTTCTAACAGGGATTGGCCGGTCTCTAAACAAAGGGCAGCATATGGGACACAGCTGGGGAGGCTAATATTTTATGTAGAAAAGAGGCCTAGATCTGTTCTATTGAGTGGTCCATGCCATTATGTCAAATTAGGATACCATATAAAATTTGGCATCTAGAACTGCTGGTACATATCTGTTGCCTTGATTGTAATAAGACTGGGAGATGGCCTCTGTAGATCACGTGGTTGGGAAATATTATATGCCAAGATGACTGGACCCAATGCAATATTAATAATCGATTAATATTAATAGAACTTGCCAAAATGCTTCTAAGTCCTGGACAATCCTTATATAGTTTGTGTTTCAGAAACTTTCTACAGTAGTTCCAATGTCTGTGGCTGCAAAGTGGAGGAGGACCAATGGCAGCAATGCGATCCCCAGGATTGCACTGCTGCAGGGGCAGAGAGTTTTCTTTTCTACTTACATCTGTCAGGTGCTGGCCTCTGGGGGTGGGGTGGGGAGCCCCACAGATGCATCTGCAGAGCTTCTTGAACAGTAAAAAAAAAAAAAGATTGAAAACCACTTCCTGGTTTTGATCTAAAACAGGAAGTGGTTTTCAATTGCTTTTTTAAAAACTATTTTGGAGGCTTGGGGAGCCCAGCAGAGGCATCTGGGGGGCTCCCCTCACACCCCAGAAGCTGGCACTAGTAGAGGAAAAACCGTCCACCTCAGCAGCAGTGTGATCCTGGGGATCACATTGCTGCCTTCTCCCTCCCCCCCCCTTAATATAAAGGGAACAGGACAAGTGCTGGTGGGTTGCTGGTGAGTTGCCTGGATGGGGGAGGGACAGCAGCAGCACAATCTCTTTTTAGCAGCACAGTCTTTTTAGGACTGGCAATTCTTGAAATCAAATATGGTGGTACCAGGAGTGGAACACAGCCCCTCCCCTGCAAAAACAAATCCAGGATGAAGCCAAAACTGGAGTCTAGACTGTTTCTGAGCAGGTCTCGGGTGACCTCCAGTGCAGAAGCTACATACTCACCTAAGCTGCACAGTTTAAAAAACATATGATGGGGGGCGGGGGGGGGGAGAGACTGTCCTTGTGCCTTGCTTTTTTGCCAACCTGTTTGAAAGAAAACAAAAACAGACAAGCCAGGCATAGTTGGCAACTTTAATGCCTCCTGAATTGGCAAACCTTAAAAGTAGTGAACTGGGCCTAGAAAAACCTGCAGGATAAGGGCAGCCATGATCTTCTGTGCGCTTTCACAAGGGACGCCATGAGCCATGGCAGGTCTTCTGGGTTTATGCCGACAGTTCACTGCAGCATGTGGCAGCCCAAAGTCTATAAAGGAAGAAAGACAAGGCTGGCCAAGACACAGGTTGTCAGGAGAATAAAAATGTAACAGCAAACAATGCAAACTGCAGCATTGTTTGATCCAAACGGATGAAATTATCCAACAAATTATCTTACCTTTCATTTCCTTCTCATCTTAGTTTCTTTTTTTTTTCTCCTCCTCCTTTTGTCTGGCTGTCTCAGCTTATTTTCCCAGGTTCCTTTCAGCTGGGTTACTATAGTGTGGATTTAAAGGCAGCCGTCAAGCTGACTAATGCTTGAGGAGGAGAACAACTGAAATCACCTAGAAAGAAGGCAGACAGATTAGTGGGGGAAATGCGGACTCTCTAATCATACAAAATGAGTACCCTTTTTAAAAAGGATATGTCTTTTTTGAGACGTGGAAACGTTGAGGTGGAAATGTATGTATAATTGTATATTTATAAACAAATAAAAGGGCTCCTGAAACATCTTTCAGTTTAGTGTTTTCTTTTTTACTCTTGTTAATTCAGCCCTAGATGAAAGCATCACAATACTGGAGCACCAATGTCAAGGTTTGTGTAATGTGTTATGACGTTGTTCAGCTGGTGGAAGTCTTGTCTCGATGTCAGTGAAAGAGTTAAAACATGACAGTTGTTGTTGTTGTTGTTGTTGTTGTTAATTTTGGCATTATGATTATTATAATTTGGCAAAATTAGTTAATTTTGGCATTATGAACTTAATTTTGGCATTATGAACATTATGGCATTATGAACTGGCATTATGAACTAATTAATTAATTAATATCCCACCTTTCAGGCCCATGGCAGAAAGTTGCTGTCACCAGTTGCTCTTTAAAAATTATGATTTAAATCGAATTGATTTAAATCAAGCCTTTTTACTAGTGATTTAAATCAAGATTGACTTGATTTAAATCAAATCCACCCTGGTTTTGGGGGTTGGCGAGAGAGCAGGGGGAAGGCCGGGGAGAGTGGGACTGGGGGAGGGAGGGGAAGAGTGGAGCCGAGAGCGGGTGGGGCTGGCAGCAGCACTCGCCACCTCATCCTCTATGTTGGGCTTGGAAGCCCGACACGGAGCTCTCCAGTCTCCACCTGCAAAACAGCAGGCAAAGACTGGAGCAGCCCCAATGCGGGCCCCGCAGCTTTCCTTGGAGGAAGGAAGTGGCTCTCCTACAGGAGCCCAGCAGCACAGGATCAGGATGTCAGTGTCACCCCAGCACTACTGACCCTCTCCTTTCAATGCTAGTTTGATTGTGGCCGATCCACCCGCGACAGGCATAATTTCATCATTTCAGTAGCCTGCTCTCTGAAGATCGTATGCATTATAACATTTCCTAGTCTGCAAAGGAGTGATCCTTTTTGCAAACATTGCTTTATTTTATCTTCCTGTACATAGAATTTCCTTTCAGATAATTTGTGTATATTTTATGCCAATTTGGGGCTATTTGACCTCCTTTTCCCATTTTCTCCTACCTCTAATTTTTGTAATGAATAGAATATTAACAGTGGCAGGGTTACAGTGATCTGGAAATAATTAAGGCCACAATTCTATGTACAGTTTGCTGTAATTAAAGCACATTGAACGCAGTGGAACTTATACTTGAGTAAACGGGAATAGGATTATACTGTAAAGCTAATCACTGACATTAAGGCAGAGCTCTTCATGCCCAATTTTCCAAAGAGTTTTTTAGTCCATATGATTTCCTGTCAAATAACCCATTTTTAAACACCCTGGAACCAAGACAATTGAATATTTATATCACAACATATTTATATTGAGTATTTTAATCACCACACAGCACATCCCGAAACATCTGCAAAAACATGGTAGAAACAAGGACCTGTTGTTTGTTTGTTTGTTTGTTTGTTTGTTTGTTTGTTTGTTTGTTTGTTGAACCATTCACTGAGTGTGCAGATCATCTGAAGAAATATTCTGTTGACTCCAGCATGTATAATCTGCTCTTGTGAACTGATCCCCAACTAGTGTATAGATGGGCCTGTGCAAGTCACTTGCACCGACCCAGGAGTGTTGCAAACATTTGTTTCTCCTTGAGAATTGGTTGAGCCGGTGCACATCCATGCTGGCTCATGGAGGCCGAGTCTAGCCTCTGCAGTGCCAAGGAAAGGTACGTTTGTGCAGTTGCAGTCCTATGGTTTTGGAAGGATGGGACAAACGCCCCAGACAGCACGCTTCTGGAGCCGGAGGAGGGTGGTGGTATTGGGCCCGCTTGCCTGCCTGCAGTGGTCCCCTTATGGCTCTGAAATGGGTGAGGGGCATGCCAGTGGGTGGTGAAGGGGGTGGGCCTTGGGGCATCGACCTAGCATCGACCTGACCCAGGGGCAGAGCATGGGCTGGGCATGCCAGTCAAATATGCCAGCTGAGTGCGGCCAATGCAGAGATTGGAGAGAGTAGTGGGAGGGTGGGGGTGTTTTGGGGGGAAGGCCAGGAAAGAGTTGACCAGTGGGCAAACTGGGACTAGGAGGGGGGTTGGACCAGCCTTGGCGACTTATTCTGGATCCTATCCCCCTTCTGGCCAGCCTGGCGTTGCACCGGGCTGCTTGGGCCTGCACTAGCTGGAACAGATCTGAGTTGCCCCATAGGAGTAGCTGCTGCACGACACAGGATAAGAGGACATATAACCCCTTACTCAAGTGGTGTGCAGAGGCGTTTCTACAGGGATGGCAAAGCTCTAAGTGTTGCAAGAAGCCTTACCCTGTCATGTAAATCCCTCCTCTCCCTTGCTGCTGTAGCCAGTAAGCAACGCCAGGATTGGCTAAAACGGTGCAGGAGAGGAGTGATTTCCACTGCAAGGTAAGGCTTCTTGCAAAACTTAGAGCTTTGCCATCCCTGTAGAAACACCACTGGTGGTGTGGCAGCCTGCACTGGATATGTTGCCTGTCTGTTCCAGTGCAGGATAGAATTGGGCTGCCACACACACAAGTTCTGCTTGTGACAAGCAGGAAGGAAGAGCTAACCCACCCTAGAGGTGCCTGGAGAACAGAACCAGTTTTATTTCATCAGTGGCCCACTTTGAGTGAGGAGAGCAACCAAGCACACAGTCAAATGATCAAAGTCTAGCTAGAGCTTCCCCCCCTTCTCTGATAGGAATAGCTAGGGCATGTGAAGAGCAGGTACGTGTGCAAGTTTTCTGACTTTCATGCTTCTCTATTGTTGTTTCTCCCTTTTGTTTCAAGAAACGTGGAAGGGAGGCAAAGCAGGAGAGGAAACTTAATAATGGGGGGAAGCAGCAGGCAGCACCCCTTGCGGGGCCAAAGGGCTACAACATCCACATCACTCTCCTTAGAACACTTGCTAGCCTTTGAAAAATCCCTCCACCTATCTTGTAATAGCCAGCATTAAAACCTGCCTGTCAAGGAGATGCCTGCTGCAAGATGTGGAATTGCTCTCCAGGCAAGAAACAGTCCTGGGTCAGTAATAGCTTTCCTTGAATAAAAATGTCAGACTTTTAAAGTCCTCTATATCACCTCCCCTCCTGCAGTGCTATGAATAGGTGCTTTATATCACGGGGAAGCCCACTTTGCTAATGGGGCCTGGCACTCCTGTCTAGATCTGAAAGTGTCCAGGTTGTCAGGCAGAAGACCACTTACATTTTATGACTAGAAGTGGCTTTGGCTCATTTTTATCTATTGGCACAGGGAAGATTGAGCACAGCCTTTGAGAAGGAGAGCATCTCCCCCTTAGGCCATTCTCTCGTGTGCTCCTGCAGGATGGAGCTACCAATTCCCACCCCCAGCTATGCATCTTCTCCTGCCACATCTGTTTGCCTGACAGACCTGCTTGCTTTGCATAGTGCCCTGGGGTCTGAATGCAGCTGTGCATGCATTAGTCCTGCCTAGGTATAAATGGCAGAACAATAAGATATGTGTGTCCAGGGCATCATTTGTATATGCCTTTGCATTCTCACAAAAGCAACTTCACTTGGGTCCAAACTGACAAATTACAAAATGGAAAGTAGAAAAGTTTTTTTTTTTTCATTCAATATAAAAAAAGAAATTGAAGGGTTCAAATATACATAGATTTGAAGGAAATGTACTTTACAGTGAACAAAGATGGTTGGCCACAGAGAACATAAAATGCAGCTTACACCATACTGACTTCTTCACTGTAAGGCACTATGGTAGTTACTATGTTAGTTTGTAGTAAGTTACTATAGTGTAACTAACACACACACACACACACACACACACACACACACACACATCAGTTTGACCTGGGAGGGGGGAGGAAATTGGGTTCCAATTCCTGCTGAGCCTCAACTCACTTGGTAGCTTTCTGCCTATTTCAGCATAATCTCCCTCATAGGGTTGTTGTGACAATGAGATTGGATAACTCCATGTACTCCTCAGATCAGTGATGGCAAGCCTATGGATACCTGTGTCAAAGGTGACATGCCACAGCATTTTGAGTGACACATTAGCATTTGCCAACACCCAACAACAACTGAGGATTTTTTGGTAATCATTTGATTTTTTTGTAATGATTTGTAATGATTTGATGTTTCTTTATATAATGCATATTCTCACACATGATTGGACTGTATTTTTTAAAAAACACATGAATATGTAAATAATTGTTTTGCTTTTGTTGTGTTGGGGGTGGAGAGTGACACACCAGCAGAGTCAAGTTAGTCATTTTTGACACAGCAAACCCAAAAGGTTTGCAATCACCTTAGATGATGCCTTAGCCTTAGATGATGGCTGGTGATCTATAAATAAAAGCAGTCAAATACACCCTTGGTTAAGTGGTCTACAGCCCAATTCTATGCATGTCTACTCAGAAGCAAGTCTCATTATATTCAATGGGGCTTGTTCCCAGGTAAGTGTGGATAGGATTGCAGCCCTAGACTGCAATCTAGGTTCAGCAATCTAGACTACAATCTGAGTTCCTTGAGAGGAACTCAGTGGGGACTCACTACCAAACATGTCCACGGTCAGACTGCAGAGCTGAGTGGAAGCCTCATTTACTTCAGCAGAATTGACATCTATGTAGAAATGCATTGGCTAAAATCCTAAAACACGTAGAAGAGCAAGTACTGCTAAAGGAAAGTCAGCATGGCTTCTGTAAGGGTAAGTCTTGCCTCACAAACCTTTTGGAATTCTTTGAAAAGGTCAACAGGCACATGGATGTGGTTGAACCTGTGGATATCATATACCTGGATTTTCAGAAGGCGTTTGACACAGTCCCCCATCAAAGGCTGCTGAAGAAACTTTATAGTCAGGGAATAAGCGGGCAGGTCCTCTTATGGATCCAGAATTGGTTGAGGGCCAGGAAACAGAGAGTGGGGGTCAATGGGCAATTTTCACAATGGAGAGAGGTAAAAAGTGGAGTGCCCCAGGGATCTGTCTTGGGGCCCGTGCTTTTCAATTTATTCATAAATGACCTGGAGACAGGGATAAGCAGCGAGGTGGCCAAGTTTGCAGATAACACAAAACTTTTCTGGGTGGTAAAAACCAGAAAGGATTGTGAAGAGCTCCAGAAGGATCTCTCCAAGTTGGGGGAATGGGCAGCCAAATGGCAGATGCATTTCAACGTAGACAAATGTAAAGTGATGCACATTGGAGCCAAAAACCAAAACTTCACCTATAGGCTAATGGGTTCTGAGCTGTCTGTGACAGCTCAGGAGAGAGATCTTGGGGTGTTGGTGGACAATTCAATGAAGGTATCGACCCAGTGTGCAGCAGCAATTAAGAAGGCCAATTCTATGCTTGGGGTACTTAAAAAAGGGTTTGAGAATAAAACAGCCAATATTATCATGCCATTGTACAAATCGATGGTAAGGCCACACCTGGAATATTGTGTCCAGTTCTGGTCACCGCATCTCAAAAAGGACATAGTGGAGCTGGAAAAGGTGCAGAAGAGAGCGACAAAAATGATTACAGGGCTGGGGCACCTCCCTTATGAAGAAAGACTGCAGCGTTTGGGGCTCTTCAGCCTAGAAAAAAGGCGCCTGAGGGGGGACATGATTGAGACATACAAAATTATGCATGGAAGGGATAGAGTCGATAAAGGGATGTTCTTTTCCCTCTCTCAAAACACCAGAACCAGGGGGCATCCGCTAAAACTGAGGGTTGGGAGAGTTAAAACAGATAAAAGGAAGTACTTTTTTACCCAGCAGGTAGTTAATCTGTGGAACTCTTTGCTGCAGGAGGTGGTGATGGCATCTGGCCTGGATGCCTTTAAGAGGGGATTGGACAGATTCCTGGAAGAAAAGTCCATTGTGGGCTATAGGCAATGATGGGTTGTGGCCTCCTTACATTGGTGGTGGGCTACTTCAGAGTACTGGGTGCAAGGGAGTGGCAACAGGATGCAAGCATCTTGTTGTCTCATGCCTCCCTGGGGCACCTGGTGGGCCGCTGTGGGATACAGGAAGCTGGACTAGATGGGCCTTTGGCCTGATCCAGCAGGGCTCTTCTTATGTTCTTATGGCTAGGTACTGCATATATCATACTGCAGTCTTTATATATAAACACAAGCAAAAACCAGGGAAGAAAACAGAATTCCCAATGGAAGCCTTTCATAATGGCCAATCAAGCTGGTTTCATCTTGCGTGTGCGTGATTTTATATACTTTTGCCACTGAACCTGTCAAGGCTTTTATGCTTGTGTCACGACTGCTTCCTACCTTAAAGGAGAGTCCGTAAAACAAATCCCCCAAGAAGCAAGTGAAAATATAGCCGCTTTGACAGCTGACGAGGTCATTGTCTCGAGGGTGATCTGTGTCCGTCACTGTTTGCAGGTTTCCTTTGGTGGCATGTTTGTATTCGTTTTAACAGAGTAGCCTGTCAGAGCCCCATTTCCAATGATACAAGTCTCCCCCCAAAACTGATAAGGCTCTAAATAACAGGTGAGTGACTCCTGGTAGGAAGGAGATTGTCTGACCTCATTGTTTGCCTTTTCTCTCCCCCTCTTTGTTCTTCACAAATAAAGGTTTTTTAATAAACTGAAAGGTCCTCCGCTCCTGCCTGATGATAAAATGAAAGGAACCAGTGAGGTATGGTACAACGTGGCAGCCGAAAAAGAGAAGCTCATCAGAAAATAACAAAGGTGCAAGTTAAAGATAAGGCAGCTGTCAGAGATTAATCCTGCTGGCCTGATTGTTTTCTTTAATACCAAGGCCTGCAATAGCAAGCGATAAGTTTGCTGAGTAATTTGGTTTTTGGTGAGGAAATAAAATTCAGGTAAGACTCATAATTGATTTCCTTTTCTTTAGTTTTCTAAACATGAAACAAAAAAGCCACCCTGCTTTGACTAGCTTTCCTCTTTTTTCTTTTCTTTTTCTAGACAAGTTCTCAGGCTCTCTACTTCCAAAGGCCCTGCTGAAGGTTAGAGAAGGGAGCCAGGATGGAAAAGGGTATCCCAGCTGCACTGTCTGCAAAATGAAGTTTCAAGAACATAGTGCTGGATCTCCTTGACCTCTTTTTCCAGATAATTGGAAGGAGACAATTGCAGTGCAAGAAAACGAAGGAGGGACTGACAGAAATGCAGCATTTTAAATTGCATCTAAGGGCCCAACTCTAGCCAAATTTCTAGCACCGACGCAGCCGCAGTGTAGCCCCAAGGTGAGAGAACAAATGTTCTCCTGGCTTGAGGAGGCCTCTGCGATTGCCCCCTCCACAGAGGCGGATCTACAGGGAGGGCAAAGCTCTAAGTGTTGCAAGAAGCCTTACCCTGTCATGTGAATCCCTCCTCTCCCTTGCTGCTGTAGCCAGTAAGCAATGCCAAGATGTTGCTTTTCCCTGTGAGGATTGGCTAAAACGGTGCAGGAGAGGAGTGAATTCCACTGCAAGGTAAAGCTTCTTGCAAAACCTAGAGCTTTGCCCTCCCTTAGATCTGCCTCTGCCCCTCCACCACAGAATGCAGTGCACACCCCATTGGCACGGCTCCATTGGCACTGAAAAGTTGGATAGGATTGGGCCCTAAGACAAGGAACTGAAGGGCATGACAATGCCCAGTTCCCAGCTAAGCAGGCCCCAGTTAGTTGTTACAAGTTAGTTGTTAGTTGTTATGTCCACATATCTCTCTGCCCTTGTCTCTCTGGGTAATGTCTGGTAGATGATCTCTGAGACAACAGCATCATATTCAAAGCCTCAGTCTGTTTCTGAACATTCTAGGGATTCAGTCACTCTCACATCATCACAGCTGCCCCAGTGGACACTTCCTGTTGGGCTGCCAAATAGTCATTGCCAACAGCACTGCATCTTGATCGCCACCTGGAAACCTGTGATGAATAGGGACCCTTCACCCTAATGTAAAAGCTCTGTGTGTACGTAACATGGAACTGGCTTGTCGTAGTCAACCAGTACAGCCAGCCATTATCTTGGTAAGCCACACAGCTTAACCTTGGATCAGTTAGCCACACCAGTATTTGCCAGAGGGTCCTCAGCCCTTGACAGGATTCCTCTCCCTTGAAGAGTTGCATAAAACTGATAATTTCAACCATTTTTGCATCACAGTATAGCAGTGACAAGACACGTCTCACATGGTCTTGAATGGTGAATTTTCCCTACTCTGCAATTCAAGGTCTGGAAGTGGCAACTGAAACAGTCAGTAAAAAGAAGGCAAAAGTGGGAGAAAGCCAAAGGGACAGTAAAGAAAGCCCTTCTACCTTTAAGCAGGGATGTGCTCCAGTCACGAGTCGAATAACAAGTCAGCGATCCTGAGTCAGCGATGACCCACAAGTCATAGCATGTGCTCATTGCAATTCAACTTGTGGAAAATTTTGAATCATTTCAAGACGAGTCATGAGTCATTTTGAGAAATGAGTCAAGTCCTCCTCCCCTCCACCCCCAACCCCCGGCTCCTGGAACCAACCAACCTCCACCACCACAGCTGCTGCCGGTCTGAATGCCGGCTTCTGGATCACCCACGAGGTCTTTGGCAGGATGTGAAGCAGCAAAAAAAAGGTAAACAAGCACATACACAAAAGCGAGTTTGGACTCGCTTGAGTAGTCAACTTGAGTAGTGCCAAATGCTGGCTTTTCATGAGTCAAGTCGGGTCAGTGACGGCGACGACTCGGGTCAACCCGAGTCATGAAAAGTCAGCATTTTGTACTACTCAGGTTGAGTCACCACGAGTCGAGTGCCCATCCCTGCTTTTAAGTTTCAAAAAATTCTGTATAAATCTACAGTGCAGCCACATTTGGAATCCTGGATGATTCTGGTGATCTCCATCTAAAAAATAGTAATAATAAACATTTGTATAGCATGTTCTGAAGCACTTTGCATGTATTATCCTGCCTGTAATCCTTACAACAACCCTATAAGGCAAGTATTATGATCCCCATAGGGAGCTAATGATGAGAAAGAGCAATTTGCCTCGTGAGTTTATAGCAAAGGTGAGAGTTGAACTAGGAAAACCCTGATTCACAACACTATCTCTTAGCCATGATGCTGTGCTGGGAAAGGCAAAGAAAAGAACTACTAAAATAATCAAGCGGCAGGAATCATCTTTCCTATGAGGAAAGGGTACACTATTTGGGCCATTGAGACAAATAAACATTATATGAGGGGACATGGTGGAGGTTTGTGCATTTATACAAGGCTGGGAGAAAGCATATAGTGAGGTGTTTTTTGTCCCACTCACTCAAAACTAGAACTCAGTCCAACCAATTAACTTTATTGACAGCTGATTCACACATGTACTTCTTCCCACAAAACATAACCTATGTTTAATGCACTTCTGTAAGATTTGTTGATGGCCACCAGTTTGCTCACCTTTAAAAGGGTATTCATGGACGGTAGGTCTACTCTAGCTATAGTTATTAGCCATGCCAGCTAAATAGACTCTCCAGATTCAGAGGGAATGGACTTTTGAATACCAGTTAATAAGAGGTGACAGACAGTAGGAGGAAGCTATTGTTTTCCCTGCACTGTTTGTGGACTTCCAGAAGACATCTGGTTGGTCACCATGGAAAATAGGATGCTGGACTAGGCACCCCTTGGGGCTGATCCGGCAGGGCTCTCGTACTTATGTGGCTGGGAAGGGGGCGTTTTAGCACCATACCTAAGCCCCAAGGGGCTATGCTCTGCACATGATGACTCCAAAGCAAACATGACCTTTATATATGCATTGTGATCAGGTGAACACAGCTTCACAGTCTCAAGGAATTTTGATTGAAACCGAAAGATTTATGGGACAAAAATGTAGCTTTTATATATGCAAACACTAGGCAGCTGAGCTCCTTTTGTGGCAAAATGGTGGGTGCGGGTTTGTGTGTGCAGGCATGTACAGCACACACACACACACACACACACACACACACACACATATACAGAGTGGTTCAGCATCAGTCAAACCTTATTTATCATGACAAAACGAACAGCCCCCAGGATGCTCATCCGGCAGCTAATTTCTCATCTTATCTATTATGTGAATGAGATAGGAAAACAGTTTCCTGTTTTTCACAGATATCACTAACATGAAAGATACAGAATGAATTCCCCGAAAAGCCATGCAGTCAGAGCCATCCACAGGCTCATTTGTTTCAATGGGAGGAATTAATGCCGTCAGGGTTGCTCATTGATGGGAAATAAGTCTTTAAACCCCACTCTAGAGGCAACCTCTAAAATGCCGAGGAGCTTGACAGACACTTTGTTATCTATTTATTAAATACAGTGCCTGCAGATATTGTTCTCACTTCACATGGAGGTAGGAGAGATACCTTGCCATTACTACAATGTGCTACAACTTGCACCATGAAGCGCTGGGAAATGCTTGTCACTTGGATCTCAGATATGACCAGGAGTGTCTCCTGCTTTGAGTCCAGGTGCGGGAATCAAGGAGAAGATTCACACCATATACATTAAAACACGTGAATTAGAAATTAGATTCCTGAAAAAAAGGGGGGAATATGTGGCATGTATGTAACAAAAAGTATTATGGTACTTACTTCTCCGAATGCTGCCTGGTTCCCTTGAGCCTACTCAGATCTACACCAGCTCTTTTGCTAGTGTAGGTCTGTCAGGCAAAAGGGGACAGGTCAGGCCCAGGACAGATATATAGTATTTGGCAGCTGCCAGTGCCAATGAGATCTGCCCCTTTCTTGCCTCAATCTGACCTGATTCATCTCTTTCAAATCCTGCCCTGAACCACTCCCATAATCAGCAAAACTGTGGCAGTGACCACACTATGGGGTACCCATTCCAATCCGGACCCATTCCAATCTGGCTTCAGGCCGGAGTTTGGGACGGAAACTGTGTTGGTCGCCTTGGCAGATGACCTACGCCAAGGAATGGCCAGGGGGAGTGCGTCCCTGTTAGTTCTGCTGGACCTCTCAGCGGCTTTCGACACCATCGACCATGGTGTCCTTCTGGGTCGGTTGGCTGAGTTGGGGTTTGGAGGCACTGTTCTGCAGTGGTTCCTCTCCTTCCTGGCTGACAGATCCCAGAAGGTGGTGCTGGGGGATGCTTGTTCGGCACCCCAGCCTCTTAAGTTTGGGATGCCACAAGGGTCCATTCTATCCCCCATGCTATTTAACATCTACATGAAGCCACTGGGAGAGGTCATCTGTGGGGTTGGGGTAGGGTGCCATCAATATGCTGATGACACCCAACTCTATCTCCCCCTTTTTCAGAGGAGGCAGTCAAGGTCCTGGATAATTGCATGGAAGCAGTTGGGGGTTGGATGTGGGCGAACAAGCTGAAATTAAATCTGGATAGGACAGAGGTGCTCCTGGACTGGAAATCCACAACTCAGGTATTGGACTATTGCCCTGCTCTGAATGGGGTTGCACTCCCTCTGAAAGAGCAGATCTGCAGCTTGGGGAGTCTCCTGGATCCGCAGCTGCTCCTGGACTCCCAGGTGGCAGCTATTTCCAAGGGAGCCTTTGCTCAGCTTCGGCTGATTCGCCAGCTGCGACCATACCTGGGTTGTTCAGACCTGACCATGGTGACCCATGCCCTAGTGACAGATTAGATTACTGCAGTGCGCTCTACGTGGGGCTGCCTCTGAAGACAGTCCGGAGACTGCAATTAGTGCAGAATACGGCTGCCCGTGTGGTTGCTGGGGCGCATTGGTTTGACTCAGTCAGGCTATTGCTTCAGTGACTACACTGGCTGCTGGTTCTTTTCTGGGCCTGATTCAAAGTGCTAGTTTTGACTTTTAAAGCCCCTTACAGCTCGGGTCTGGGGTATTTGAGGGACCACCTTCTTCCATACAGTCCTACCCATACTCTTAGGTCATCTGGAGGATCCTTCTGACTGTGCTTGCCACCAGGAGAGGTGAGGGGGATGGCGGCCAGGAACAGGGCCTTCTCGGTGGTGGCCCCACAACTGTGGAATACCCTCCCCTTAGAACTGAGAACTGCTCCCTCCTTGGTAATATTTCGGCGGGGCCTGAAGACTTTTTTATTCAAGCAAGCTTTTAACTGTTGACGTGCTGGCTGGCATTTTAAAAATTTTAAAAATTTGATTTTTTTAAATTTTAAACTACAACTATGGGATCCATGGGCATCATTTTAAATTTTAAATTGTTTTAATATTGTTTTACATTGCCTTAATTCTGCTATTCTATATTCTGCTGTTTTGTTTTTAATGTAATTTCATGTTGTAAGCCGCCTTGGATGTCCATGGGTAGAAAGACGGGATATAAATCCTATAAATAAATAAATAAATAAATAAATAAATACTGTCAGAGGCATACAGCCATCTGGGGTTGCACTGGAGACAGAACTGCACAGACTGGCAGTGAAGTTGACACAACAGCGTACTGCGCAGATAGAATTGGGCCATAAGAAAAGGAAGAGTTTTTTACATTTAAAAATAGCGCACTGGTATGTGAGGGGATGTGATTGGTGGGGCAAACCACTAAACACCCCCATCCCCTACAGTGTTTCTGCCCAATTTCACTGGTACAGTATTAAAGTTAAAGCGAACACCCTGTTTGGCTTAACTGCACTATTAAGTACATAGTAGCTAGGCCCCAAAAGCTGCACCCTATGTTGCTGTGTCACAGATAGAACATGTATTTGTGAGAGTGGGGAGGGTTTTTTGTCAGTCCCCAAGCCCTCCTTTTGCATCATCCTCACAGAAACTGCTCCTGTGGAACAGAAAGAAACTTGACAGGGTGTCTGATATAGGAAAGTGGGATGTCAAAAAATGCATGCCCCCTTGTTGCAATTAGCAGGATTGGGCTATTAGTGAGTGACTCACTCACATGAGCTTTGGTTCAACCCTGAGAAAATTTTCTGAAGAAATACAGATATAATATTCACTGTTTTGTATGCCGTTTATAAAAGTCACACCCAAACATCAAAATTACAGACCTAGACTTGGGCCACCCCACCGTAGGTGACCAGAGCACAGGTAGGACCCTCCCCAGCAGGTTCGGAATTTGCAGATTCTGAAATCCATGGTGGCGTCGTGCAGCCGGAACGCTGGGCGGGAGGAACGGGTGAGCGGCAGCCCGCCCGTTGCATTCCAGTCCGTTTCGCCATCTCCCCTGCCCCCACGGGGACCGGAACGCAATGGGCGGGCTGCCGCTCACCCGTTCCTCCTGCCCAGCGTTCCGGCTGCATGACGCCGCTGGCCCCAATCTGAGGTATCACAAGCCCACCTGTATATAGGAAAATTTTAACCATTATGTTGCTATTCCATTTACCAGTAGTACTGTATGCAGAACCGAAACAGTTATCTGAGCATAACCTTTCTAGACTGTTCTATGTAATACAGTCGTTATATGTTCAGCATCAATCTCAAGACTTAACCTCTTCTCTGAATAACCTGACAAAATGACTGTTTTGTTTATTCGACTCACAAAGCCACATTCCATGCTGCAAGCACAATGGCAATGACTATTTCCTCGGAGAGAGAGAAGAGCGTATGCCCAGGTCCGAAGGATTAGATCTACCACAATATTTGGAACATTGCTCAGAAAGCAAAATATTCCAAAAGATTAATGTAGCTTGAGGTTAAGCTGTGTGATTGAAAGCTTCAAACTCATAATGTGCTTTTTTATGCCTGCAAAAGTAATTGGGTAAAATAAAAGATTTTCCCTTGGTTTGTACAAAACCCTTAGACCGCAAGATTTGAGCACATGTTGCATCTGAATAATACTATCAAATCATTAAAAAAACAGTTTGGGTATCTGTCATTTATGCGCCAACATCTAGGCAGCAGGCCTGCATGAAACTGGGAGATAGTAATGAGAAATAAAGTCACACGCTTACTGTGTTATCAGCTAGAAAAATCTGCTTGATTTAACAATCATAGCTGTCATTCCACCAATTGTTCACCCTTCTTTGCTTCCTACTCTCTGTAATCCACCACAGCTTTGTGCACAAAACTGAGAACTGCTGAGCAAAATAAAGCCACAAAAGCACCAGCTTTGGCTCTGTCCCAGAATGATCACCTCAGCCAGGAAGTGTTTCACAGCCCAACTTTTGTACTGCAAATAAAAACGAAACTATGTTCTCTTAATTGGGGTATTATCCAGAGTAATGGGATCCAGTGAAATTCAGTGTGTGGTATGGATGCCCATGTGTGTCCTCATGTCATATGTCCAGTTGATGAAACTGGCAGAGATTGCGTTGGTCCTATACCCAAAAAACATCATAAGACCACCAAGTTGGTGATAGGTATCATCAAAGCCATTCTGTGAGCAGAGCAAATCGGGTGACAGGCCCAGACCTTGTCCTTCAGCATCATGCTCTCAAATGCAAACTATTTTGCACAGACCCCTCTCCAAGTGTGTCTTGTCTTCATTCCACCCTTTCGGTCTCTGCATCTGCCGCCTGTGTTTTGAAAAAGCTTAGGAATCAGGAAGGAGAGGAGGAGACTCACTTCTGCCTATATCTTGGTGGCAGTAGCATAGCTACACAGGGGGCGGTATGGTAAATATTGCAGGCACTACAACACGCCATGTAAGTGCCCTCTCTCACTCACGGATGAAGGCATTCTGGGCAGTGCCAACAGCATGCTCCAATTGCCTGAAGTACTTTCCATGCCACCGCCTCCTGTAGCAACACTACTGCTGGGTGGCAAAAAGCGGGGGTTACAAAGGGAGAAGGAGAGCTCCTGTGAGCTTGCCTGTGTCTACTGTCACTGCTAAGGCAGCAAAAAATTCAAAAACAGGGAGAGGGGCAAGAGTATCTGCCCTCCTGCTCAACTCAAGACAGCAAAACATTTTTGATTTTTTTTTTTTAAGGAAAGGAAGTGACACGCCTACCTGCTGCCACTAAGGTGGTGACCAAAAAAATAAGAAAGGGGCTTGTGATCTTGGCATATTACACACTGAGGGAGGCCCAGAATGTTGGTTGGAGGGGCAGCACGTTGCCCTGAAGCTCAGGTGCTACAGTGCTTAGACTGGGGCTGCCCTAGACCCAGTGATGTCATCTGGCCAGGATGGTCCGGTATGCCGTCCCGCTTGTTCCAAGCGAGGGCTGCGATCGGGTGCCATTGCACGGCAGACTCCGCACGCTTTTTCGCCCGCCCGCTGGCCCCTGCGCTCATTTCAGCTCCGATATGGAGCTATTCTGCGCGCAGGGGGGCGTGGCCGGGCTCCGCACGGGGGCGGGGAGCTGTCACTCACCCATGCATCCCGGTGGCTGTGTCCGGCGTTCCAGATGTCGCCGCCAGTAGATACCACCACTGCAGACCCCCCCCCACACACACACACCTGGAGATCCAAAGGAAGAGTGATTTATATTTCTGGCATGCTTTGCTATTGAGTGTATTGATGACTGCTGATGAGAGCGGATGGCTTCAGCGCAGTCACTGGAGTGCACGAACACCACAACAGTAACTAGGCCAATAGGTGCCTTTCAAAATGGCGCTTCTCTTATTATGAGTAGGGAGAGAGCCACTGTTCCTGTTCCCAGTGGCTGTTGCTGGTGTGGTTCTGGTATTTCTTTTTAAACTGTGAGCCCCTTTGCGGCAGGGAACCACGTTCTGATTCATTCAGCTGTGCAAGCCACTTGCACAGAACTTTTGTTGTTGAAAAACTGTACATAGAGATGCTGAATTATCACAACAGCACCGATATACAGTTGACATATTTGTACCCTCTGCGGAGCTCAGGGTGGAACACATGTGAATTACCAGGTTTCAGCATTCGCAGCTGTCCTGAGAGACACATTCAGCAGACAGTGAATGGCTAAAGGTCAGGGAGTGAGCTGAACCTGAGCAGAGATTTGCGCCAGGTCTCCCTGTTCACAGTGTACTGCTTCATTCACTGGCACACTGACTTCTGCTTTTAGGCCAAGGAAAGGAAAGGAGGAAATGCAACTATTGACAGAACAAGCAGTCGTCTAGCAGCAAGGATCAGAGTCATAATTGACAGGAAGCATGAAGAAGGTTTAAAAATCCTGCTCTACCTGTTTTTGCAACTAGAGGCCTCTGCCGCCTATCATGAATGTGGAAAGTGAACTTGATGACTGCAGAAGGTACAAAGCAGTTAACTTCAGTGCTCTGATTTTGTAAGTTTCACAGCTGGATTTACAGAGGAATTTTAAATGTTTCTTCTACTTCATGCATGTGTAGAAGTGAAAGGAATATAGTGGTAACGACATACAAATACATAACACCGCTTTCTGCACTTGTCATTTTTCAAAATCCTGAAATTGTGAAAAAGTAAAACTGCTTTATTTGGTTTTTATTTATTATTTAATGGCGAATACACAAGTAATGTTGGTGGCTGCATATTTGTGCATCCGTCAGTGGAACATTTGAACTTTAGTGCAATTCTATTATGGACAGCTATAAACAATGTCATTTGTTGCTCCATCGGAGTATTTGAGAATGAATCCCATAAAGGAAGATGTAAGGATGTTGGAAACCTTTGTCGAAATTGAAAAACCTCTTGGATTTTCTAGGAGAAAACAGCTGAGGTGCAGCCTACATAAAACATATATAAAGACCACCAGAAGATGCAAAGACTGAGTTCATACAGCTCAATCAACACCCTCCAGGGTCTCCAATCAGAGATTTTCCTAGCTAGAGAAGACTAGGAGATGCCAGCGACCTTTTTGCATGCAAAGCAGCTCTCCTATCAAGCTACAGCCCCTCCCCAAGCAAATGTAGACTATCCTGCTCTAAAGAACCTTCCTGGGAAAGCAGTGGTGTCACTAGGGGTTGGGGGTTACGGACCACACCAGGTAACACATACAGGTGGGAGGTGACACCACTACTGGCCAAGATTGTGAAAATCTTATTTTCAAATAACACCAGCATATTAAATATCATTCAATGGGTAATTTAATGCAGAATGCAATGAAACAAACCACATTGAAGTACCTGTATTCAAACATTATAGCCAAATAATCAAAAAAAAAAAAAAAACCAGAGCCACCTTAAGTAACAAAAGATGGATTTCCTTTACTCAAAACTGACCAATGAGACTGATTGTTCCAAGAGCCAATGGGGTGTTGTTATGACATAGCAGGGAACCAAGAAGGTGTGGAACGTATGTCAGCACTCATTTCCATGTATCAGAGCTAATACTAGAACTCCTACAGTTGTGTGAATGTCATCAACTTGGCCACTGTTTTTTTTGTTGGTTACTAATTTGTTGGGGGACCTGGACTGTTATAGATTAAAATAGATTTTAAAAATTAATGAGGGTTCCACCAGTCCTAATGATGCCACTTCATTTAGGCTGTGCGTAAGAATTGTAATTTATTCTATATGGTCTGTTACAGGAGGAGGTCCGTTATGGAGGTGACAGAATGAGCTCTCGCACTGGGTGACGCAAACCCTAGTGATGCTTCTGTGGAAAAAGGACTGTGATGTACATTCCCCTAGTCTGGAAAACACTAGCTCCTACTGTTAAAGGGGCCGGGGCTCATCATTTACATGTCTGACTCAAGGTGTACATTGCATGGAGAATGGACTTCTGCTCCATGGGCTGCCATGAACTCAGCAGGTCACCTAAGGCAAGGACTCTCCCAGTCCTGCTCACTCATTGTCTGCAATATGGATATAATAGAGTTTCATTTTTCTGCCTTATCGCTATGCTGGAGAATTAGCTTGTATAGTCCATTTCATCTTCCTCTGTACCCTTGATTCACATTCCTCCCTTATACAAACAGTTTAATCAAAAAGTGACAGCACAGTTTTTGTTTTTGTACATTGCATAAAACTTCCATGATATTTTAAAAGCTTTGAAAAGTTTCTGCAGGCCACTTCAGAAAGCCAGGTATTAATTAGACCCAGAATGGGGAAGACTACTTCTGCCTTTTTTTTTTTTCATTTGTAACTTGTCACATCTACAAAATTCTTTAAACACACACACCTAGATTAAAATGCAAATACAATCTGAAGTTCTTCTGTTGATCTTAGGAACAAGACCCTCAAGATAATATAATATTGGTCATAGATTGTTCTGAAAAATTATAATGCGTTTTAATATAATTTGTTTCTCCTTTGAAATATAAATTGTTCCTTATAAACAGTAGGAAAACAATATAGTATTCTTCCATTTAAAAACTACATCCATAGAAAAATGAATGTTGCAGGTGCTGTGAATTCTTTGGAAAGGCTGCCACCTTGTGTTAGATCCACAGCATAACTTCAGTACCTGTCGCAATGGAAGGTAGGCGGAAATCCAGAAGTGCTTCTGGAAACTTCAGTGGAGCTGAGACGTTAAACTGGTCTAGTCTGCTAATAGTAACTTGAAAACTATTACAATTACTATTGATAATATTAGCATTAGAATTATTAGTATTACAGTGCCATCAGTTTTCCTGAGACCTTAACTGAGTCCCTTCCCCCAAGTTTGCAATGTAAAATAAACAGTGGGGCAGGGAAGATGCAATGAATATGGGAAAATGTCTATTTTGTTTAGCCTTTGAGGAGGGGAGATGCCCCATAACCCCCTTTTAAGTCTCTGGTTTTGAGCTTCTGTTTTTAATGCTGCTTTTAAAGTTCTTACTCAGTTATTATTCGGCTGGTATGATATTGTTTTCAGTTGGTTTTAAAATACAGGTGTGCCCCGGTATCCACTGATTCAGTATCCAGGTTTCAGTTATCCACAGACACCATGGACACAAGGATGCCTCTTAAAAGGGTAGGAGAACATTAAACAAATATCTTTTTTTTTTTACCTTTTTGCAGCAAAACCACTGATGTTCCTGTATCTTTAAAAAGGCATCCCCAGTATCCACATTTTCAGGTATCTACGGTGGGGTCAAGAATGCAACCCCAGTGGATACTAGGGCATGCCTATATCTACTACTTCTACTGCTGTTGCTGCTACTACTACTGTATTTTATTTTTCACTGTTTTAGATAACTGAGTATATTTTATTTTATTTTATTTTATTTTATTTTATTTGTACCCTGCCTTTCTGCCCATAGGCACCCAAGGCGGCTTACAACAAAAACAGTAAAATACAATAAAATTCACAATTTAACATTAAAAAGCAATAATTTAAAAACAATATTAAAACAATTAAAATTTAAAACAACAACAAGCCCCGTGGATCATAAAAAATAAGCAAGGGTATAAAAACCAGCCAGCCAGCCTGTCAACAATTAAAAGCTTTTCTAAATAAAAAGGTCTTCAGCCCCCGCCAAAATATTACCAAAGAGGGAGCAGTTCTCAATTCTAAGGGGAGGGAATTCCAAAGTTGGGGGGCCACCACCAAGAAGGCCCTATTCCTGGCGGCCGCCCCTCTCACCTCTCCTGGTGGCGGCACAGTCAACAGGGCCCTCCCAGATGATCTAAGATGATATTACTATTTTAAATTATGCTTCATATTATAAGATGTCATGAGCCATAGAAAAGTGGCATAAAAATCTTTTAAACGAAGTGTTGCAGCAGTTAATCATACTTAAACTGTGGTTAAAGCTGGGAATGAAGATTAAAGGAATAAGCCAATAGCTGCACAGAAAGGGTAGGTTTCAGGCAGGGGCTTGGAGGGAGGGAATGAGAGAGGGCACAACCTCCTACATGTTTAGAGGGAGGCTGCAAGGATAACCTGATGATGCCATTCTGCTTAAGTCAAAAGCTGAAGGTGGAAACTTCAGAGTCTAAGGTGCAGGCAGATGTGCCAGAAGAGAAAAGGGGGCGGAACAATGCTTAGTTTGTATAGCCAAGAAAGCTGCTGAATCAATGCATTGCATGCCACAGGAGTAATAGGAGCCAGGCTGTGCAAAAGGTAAACTATGCGCAATGATGTTGAAAAATATGTGATTACAGAAACTCATGAAACATTTCTTATGTTTCATTTCTGATCTTCCTTGCTCACATGCTTAAAGGTCATTGGACAGTGGAGCAAACGTTCAGCGTTAAGTGCCAACTACTCAACTGGCCGTTGTAGTTATAAATCAATAGCAACTGAATGTACAGACATACAACAGATGATAATGTTTACTGCACACTGCGAGTGGTTTCACCTGCTGAGTTCTCCACATCAGGCTATTGTTAGAGCCACAAGATGAGGCCGGACCGGTCTGTTTGTTCTTGGTCAGTTGGCAAATCTACCTCTGCACCTTTTCGCTGAAGTTCCACATACAGGAATTATGCTTTGTGTAATATAGCTATGGGGAACCCTGTGGCAGGAAAGAGGTGCAGCGCACTGCAAACCCCATGCACGCACGCACAAAGCTTTCAGGGAGAAAGAGAAAATAATGTTTTGCAATTACGGTCCACAGCTGCTGCACTTCCAATATGCTGGCTATACACAGGTGCAGCTATTATGACAATGAATAGTACGTATTAAAGGTGCCATCTATAGGGGTAATAATATGAGGGTTTAAAGGGTATTTTCATTTGCAGCCTGATGTTAGCAGAAAAAAAAGTAATGTAAAATAAAAAGAAGGCAATTCACAGCCAGCCCTGATGAGTCAGCTGCTGCATAGAAACAGGCAAGTTTCAAAGATGTCTCAGACACTGGGACATTAGCCCAGCAGATGGATGCATTGAATGGTTCAAAGGTGATCCCTTTTAGCATCCAAAGGAGAGGGGGGGAAAAGCCAAACAAGCCATAATCAGTCCTAGCAAAGAAATACCATGCTGAAGAAGAGCTGGGCAGCACCACACATCACTATCCAGTTCACGCTGTAGTCTGGGTGAATACTCTGCCATTCCCACTTCCCAGCAGCATCATGCAGCCAGAACACTGGGTGGGAGGAACAGGTGAGCGGCAGCCCGCCCGTTTGCATACCGCACCGTTGGGGGCGGGGAAGACGGCAAAATGGAGCGGTATGCAACGGGCGGGCTGCTGCTCACCCGTTCCTCCCGCCCAGCATTCCGGCTGCATGACGCCACTGCCACTTCCTGGGGTAAATACGGAAGAGGTCTGCACACCTCATCAGGGTCCTCAGTTTTCATTTCAATGTGGAAGGGCCCAAGGGCCCAAGAGAGGGCTCTGCTCACCCCACTGACTTACAGCCTATAGAGACCCCAGCTGCATCACTGCACTGGTGCGGGGCCCACCAACGTGCAGGGCCCAATATGATGCTATTGGTCACATTGGCTTAAGGCCGGCCCTGTCTGGAGTTTATCGTATGCAGCTATTATTTTAAGGAAGTTTAATTGCCCCTGCTACAGAGAGTTCCCACACACTGAAATCTGTGAGATAAATTAGCTGTGCCTAAGGGTGCAATTCTAGCCTGGAGTTAGGCCAGCACAGTTAGGTCAGCAAAGTTTACAGGGGCCACTGTAAAGCGCGTTTGGACCACTCTCTGAGTTAGGGGGGATGGTGCACGTCTGTGTGCTGGCCTCCGAGAATAGTCCAAACATACTTTGCTAGCTCAACTGTGGTGGCCTAACTCCAGGTTAGGATTGAAGCCTAAATTAAGTCCCATTAATTTCAATGAGGCTTGGTCGTGATTTTCTTTAGATACAACCTTAGGAATTTCTAGTTTAGAGGACTCATTATCAAACAGGCTTGAGCCCTGTCAGCTCTTTCTACTCTTTCAGGCCACCCGGCGTCCGCTGTTCTGAGTTTGCTAAACAGCAGGAGCAGATCTGAGGAATGCTACAGGGAGACCGGAGCCTCTCCTGGGGCAAGGAGACGAATGTGCCCTTGCCCCCAGGAGGCTCCCTGGCAAATCTAAGGTGTGCTGGGTTTGGTGCAGGCCCACCAGACACGCCAATTCAGCGCAATTTAGGATTGCGCTCCCTGGCTTCTCCCAATCTGATATCCAGGAGGCAGAGTTTGCTGATGTCATATAGTTATGTCCAGGCGCGTATCTTACCTGTGGCCCCCCATGGCACGAGCCATAGGGTGCCAGGCAGCGGTGGGACGCCATTGCGCGCGGAACCACGTGGTTTTTAGCCCTCCCGCCTCCCTATACTTCCCTTAGCTCAGAAATGGAGGGTTTCCGGGCTAAGGAAGGCGTGTCTGAGTGACGCACGGGGGCGGGGTGACGTGGTGGGGTGCAGTTTCAGTGCCAGCCATGGGGTGCGCTCGGGCCTCCGTGCATGCCTGGTCATGTCCTATTACATGACCATAAAAATCAGGTGCTGCAAGTGAAATACTTTTTGAAGTCATGTTTTAAAATAATGTTGTTACAGTCTTTGGTGCTACTCTGAACGCCAGTGCTTTGGTGCTACTCTGAACGCCAGTGGCAACAGGATGCTGGTATCTTGTTGTCTTGAGTGCTCCCTGATACAACTGGTAGGCTGCTGTGAGATACAGGAAGCTGCGCTATGTGGTCCCTTGGCTAGATCAAGCAATAGGGGGATAATAATACCTTAGTTGTAAGGGGTGCATGAAGACAAACTCTGTGAAATGTCATACAGATGCTAATGTTGCAATCCTATCCACACTTACCTGGGAGTAAGCCCCAATTACTATAATTGGACTTACTTCTGAGTAGACATGCATAGGCTTGTGCTCTAAATCATGTCGTCATCATGGGGCTACTGGCTCTAATTTTAGAGACCTGGAGTTCAGAAGTATATCAGGTACTTAGGCATTTTCATGTATTGTTTTGAACCCGGTCCAAGAAACCAAGCAGGTAAAAGCCATGAACACTGATAGCAAACCAAAAAGCCAGTTAACCACACAGCCACACAGCATCACACAGACTGTAAAGCTATTCTCTGGATCTGTGATAGGTCCCAGCTCACCAGAGCAGGCTGAGCAAAAGCCCTTTAAAGAGACCTGAAAATTGAAAGAAACATTCAAATGAATTCAAAACATCACAGGACACCAGCATAATGAAAAGAAAATTGGCTAGTGCAACATGATGCTAGAATAGTCAGCTGAGTGCAAGAAAAGCAACTGAATGGAAGCAAACCCAGCTTTCTGAAAGAGAACACAGCAATGCATAGGGTTGCCAACTGACCATAAAACAGATCTGCTCTTTAGAGGCATTTATTGCAGCCATGTGTGTAGAATTCAGTAGGAGAAGATTTTCGCTGCATAGATAACAGGCATTATTGCCTGCTGGAGTCTGCACATCAAGCTATAGTTAAGGCATAGCTACAGTGGTCTGTTGAAAAGTTGGCAACCTAGCAAAGCTGCAGCATTTTATTGTTATAGGGACCAAAATATATAAAATCTTGAGGACACCAAGAGTGTGCGTTTCAGTTTCACCAATATCTAGTCAATTACAACAAGGCAATGTATAATAGACACTAAACAAGAATGCTACTATTATTACTCCAGTTCTCTGGAACACATGCATAAGACACACAAAAAAGGCCCTCCTGGATCAGGCCACACATCCATCAAATCCCACATTTGCTTTCTCATGGTGGCCAACTAGATGCTCCGGAAGTTCCACAAACAGGATATGATGGCAATAGCCTCTATTGTTTCTGCTGCCCACTTGCCAGCGGCTGGTGGTGAATTTGAGGTTCCACCTAGCTGTTACATCTAGTAGTAGTGACAGATGTCTTCCCCACAAATCTGTATAATTCCACTGAAAGACAAATGCTTTCAGTGCTTCTGAGCTACTGGCCAGCACCACATTTCTTTAGCACTTTAGAGCCCAAGCGTATGCATGTCTACTCAGAAGTAAGTTCCATTATAGTCAATGGGGCTTACTCCTAGATAAGTGTGGATAGGATTGCAGCCTTAGTGCCTTTTCTGCTCTCCTCCAGGCTGCCTGAAACAGGACCAAGTGGTAGGTTTCTTTCCATTCTTGCCCATGCATATTTTGAGTACAGTGAGAATTCACACATTGTAGTAAATGCAGGTTTAAAAGATGGGGTGGAATTTGATCTTGAGTAACTTGAGTAATGCTTACCCCAGAGTATTATTAATGCTTAGCATTTGTATTATGCTTTTGAGCATAGAAAGCAATTTGCATGTCTTATCTGAGGTCATGACAGAGGCAAGATTTGAACCTGGGAAGCTCTGATTCACAGTCCAGTCTTTTAACCATGATGCTACACACCAGTGCCTATTTGATTTCTTCTCGCCTTCAGAAATCTGAAAAGGCACCCCTGAGACCATGAATTGCTTGGAGGGGATCAGTATTAAGGACTGCGGATGCACCAAAGGGCATGACTCTGTTTTAGGGGTGCAGAGGGAGAAAAGAATGGTGAGGTCTGGCTAGTCTGACTCAAAAGGATTCTAGATGTGTGTGATGAATGAATGAATGAATGAATGAATGAATGTTGCTTTCAGACTTGTCTCCCAGGGGCTATCCTGGGTTTATCATCACATTTCCCCTCTCTCCCACAGGTAGAAAAAAAATTAAGCTATGCTAATATCAACTTACATTCCAGTTTCATCCCATATTTTTTGCTCTCTCCCCATGCATCATTATCTCATGCATGCAGTATTTTTTTCCCTCCAAATAATTACATTATATTCACAAGGACAGTCATTTAATTGGATTTAAATTCCAAATGACTGCAAAAGCAGAGAAATGAGTCACTAGTCCATTCTAATGAGGAGATTTATTAAGGGCCTTTCTCTGACAGACATATGGAACAGGGTTATAAATATTTCATATTCAATTAATTGAATTTTGCCCTCTGTCTGTGATGCTGCCCTGAAATGTTAATCTGCTGGGACAAAAAAGAGAGAAATAAAATCTAAAAGGAGGTAGAAGAATTTGATCATCACAGCAGAAACATCACACACACACACACACACACACACACACACACACACACACACACACACACACCCTGCCAAATGTCACAGTGATTTGCAAGCTCTCATATCCAGGATTTCTGTAAAGGTTGAAGAAATGGCTGCTCATTAATCATGATTTTATAAAATGGATGTTAGCAATGGATTGTTTGACTCAGGCCTACTCAGTAGTGTAGCCTGAGAGGTGTGGCGTCTCCAGTACTGCAGGTGTGCATTGCAGTAAGAGCGTTGCCATCGCTGCCAGGAATGGCTCTGATGGCAAGTAGGCAGTACTTACTACGCTGTCCTTCCCAGTGGTGTTCTGGGGGGGGGGAATGCTAAGTTTTGCAGGAGCCTAAGCTCTTGTGTAGTGTGGCCCCTTTTCTTTGCCTCCAGAGCCATTAGCAACTTGGAGAGGAAAGCCACCGAGGAAGCTCTCCAAACAGTGAATGGCTCTGGAGGCAGAGGAGGGGCTGCGTTACACAGGAGCTTAGGCGCCTACAAAACTTAGCATCCCCCCTCTAGGAACACCATTGGTCCTTCCCTCTGGCTTTATTACTGGGTCTACTGCAAATGGATTTATAGCTGCCATGCCAAGCAACCCTCATAAAATAGGATTATTTCATCATACATCTGTCAAAAAGTCCCACTAAAAGAAGCATTGCCTGCTACAGTTGAGATCATGTGATCATCTACTGAGAATGACCTCCCTGAGAGGCTTGTTTGGTGCTCCTTCATAGCTTTCAGGCACTTAGAGCACAATCCTATGCATATCTATCCAGAAGTAAGTCCCATTTTGTCCAATATATAGACAAAATATATAGCCCAATCTTAACTAACATTTATGATAGTGGAACAGAGGTTCCGCTCTTGCAAATGGACATATGGCCTGCTGGCAGCCATTTTGGAACTGCCACTGCCGCCCTTCCATAACCTTCATCAAGGCATAAGTAGCGTATTAAGCACCCTTGGTCGGGCAAAAGTTATTGTGTTGTGTAAGATCATGTTGGTTTAATGTTATAAATTTGGAAAGAGTCCTTGTAAATCTTTTTAAAGTCTCTAAGGGTGCAACCCTAAACTGAGTTAGGCCGGCATAAGCTAAGCCAGCAAGGTTTGGCCAGCACAAGGGACACCGTAAAGTACGTTTGGACCACTCTCAGAGTCAGAGAGGCCAGCACACAGATGTGAGCCATCCTCCCTGACTCTGAGAGTAGTCCAAATAAAACACACTTTATGGTAGCCTTTGCTGGCTTAGTTTATGCCGTCCTAACTCCAGTTTTGGACTGTGCTCTAAATTTGTATTGCCAAGAAATATTTGTTTCAGAGAAAGACAATTTAGATCAGTGCTGTTGACATGGCAGGTTCTTTGAGCAGAATTTGTATGTCAACTTGCTTTGAATTAAATCCGGATAAGACGGAGGTGCTTTTGGTTCGGAAATCCACAGCTCGGGTATTGGACTATCGTCCTGCTCTGAATGGGGTCGCACTTCCTCTGAAAGAGCAGGTTCGCAGCTTGGGGGTTCTCCTGGATTCACAGCTACACCTGGAGTCCCAGGTGGCGGCGGTGGCCAGGGGAGCCTTTGCTCAGCTTCGGCTGATTCGCCAGCTGCGGCCGTACCTGAGCTGTGCGGACCTGGCCACAGTGACCCACGCCCTAGTAACATCTAGGTTAGATTATTGCAATGCGCTCTACGTGGGGCTGCCTTTGAAGACGGTCCGGAAATTACAACTAGTACAGAACGCGGCGGCTCGGGTGGTTGCTGGGGCACGTCGGTTTGACTCTGCCGAGCTGCTGCTTCGGCGACTGCACTGGCTGCCGGTTCTGTTCCGGGCCCAATTCAAGGTGCTAGTTTTGACTTTTAAAGCCCTTTACGGCTCGAGTCTGGGGTATTTGAGGGACCGCCTCCTTCCATATAATTCTACCCGTACTCTTAGATCATCTGGAGGGGCCCTTCTGACTGTGCCGCCACCAGGAGAAGTGAGAGGGGCGGCGGCCAGGAAGAGGGCCTTCTCGGTGGTGGCCCCCCAACTTTGGAATACCCTCCCCTTAGAATTGAGAATTGCTCCCTCTTTGTTTACATTTCGGTGGGGGCTGAAGACCTTTTTATTCCAAAAAGCTTTTAACTGTTGACAGGTTGGCTGGCTGGCTGGTTTGTGTATTTTTATAGTTGATTTTATGATCCACTGGGCGTGTTGTTTTTTAAATGGTATTTGTTTTAATTTTGTTGATTGTATTGTTTTTAACATTGTTTTTAATTGCTTTTTAATGTTAATTTTATATTGTATCTTTTTTATATTGTAATGCCGCCTTGAGTGCCTCCGGGCAAAAAGGCGGGGTAAAAATCAAATAAATAATAATAACATATGCTTAATTTTGTAGGAAGACAGCCACAAATCACCCTGTGGTGCTCCAGAAACACCACACCACCCATTCATTTGGATTAGCTGTTGAGGCGCCATTTTAATCTCGTAGCAACATCATAATAACGTGTCACAAAAAACATCTCTGCCCACTCAGGGATTGTTGGAAGATGTCCCAGAATACATTTGAAATTCCCTTGAGATCATAGGGAAGTGGCTACATATCTGAAGACACTTCGACAAATCTTTCCACTTCTTGGTGCTGCTTCAACCCAAAAATCAACCCAAACTTCTTCAATATTTCCATTTTCATCCCAATATTTTTTTTGTTGGTATTGTCTCTGTATGGTTTTAAAGAACTGCTTCAGAAAGAGGTTATTTTTTCCTCCCAACAAACCCGAAATTGTTTCTTACAGATTGCAGAGGCTTTGGGTGCCATCTGCATTTACATCACTCTCCTATACGACCAACAGAAAACAAAATTCCTTTTTTAGGAAAAAGAAAGAAAGAAAGAAGTGCATATAGATGGTACCAATCAATTTTCAGCAGATTAAAAAAGCATAAATTTACTGCAGATAATTTTCGAATTGTCAATTGTTACAAGTTGTCTCTGTCAACCTCAGGAGCCACAGCCAACTGCACACTGCAGAAACCTGTACTGTGGCTGACAAGATGTTGGCTCATTTGCTGTAAGCTCTCCCAACATGTACTCCTGCTCCAGGAGCACATTGCATGATGATCACTACCCAAGGCCCTCGGTACATTCAAACAAGACTCATTTCCGTCCAGAAGTTCACTTCAGACCACTATCTTTTCACTTACATCTAAAAAAGGTGATAGCCTCAGGAAGTGTGAAGATCACCGAGCTCCTAGCAGCACCCCTAGAATTATTTGCCTCTCCCACTTTTTGTCACTCACCCAAGAATTGACAGCAGGGCTCCTCATGCCCTATCAATGCTTGTCAACCAGTGGTACTAGCAGTAGTGGTACTCAGTTCAGCGGGTGATACTTGGCTCCACAGCCAGCCCAGCCCAGCTATAGGGCTCGGTGAGAGGGCTACCAAGTGGCACCCTGAGGGCAGCCTTCTCTGTAAGATGTGTGGCAGCAGGGCCACAAAGCTGAAGCCCCACACAGCTGAACGAGATTGCTGCACACTGCCTGCAACTCCATGGCTGTAGAGCGCAGTGGCGATAATGACATCATCATCGAGCACTCTGGATGCCAACAGCTGGCTTCCAGCCTCCACTGTCGGGTTCCACATAGTCAAGCAAAAAGAAAAAAAAACAGAGGGAACATTGCCTGGGGAAGGCAGTGAATTGATGGCTGTTGCCTTGCACCCACCCACCCCGCAATTGCATCACCATGCAGCTCCATCCTTTTTTCACTCACTGAGAGTGAGAGTGCAATCCTCACCTGGATTTGGCTAGCACAGGGTAGGCCAGCAAAGTTTGGCCAGCCACGGGCCACCTTAAAGCATGTTTGGACCACTCTCTGAGTCAGAGAGGTCAGCACACAGATGTGAGCCGTCCCCCCGACTCCGAGAGTGAGCCAAATGCCCTTTACGATGGCCCCCTTGCCAGCCAAACTTTACAGGCCTAACTGTGCTGGCCTAAGTCCGGTTTAGGATGGCGCCCTGAGAAGACGATTAGAACAGCAGCAATACCTCTCTTCTGCTGGCACCACTGCGCAAGAAAGCAACCCTGGCAAGGGGCTAGGAGAAGGCTGCTGAGACTCAGTTCCAATTGGAAGGAGATGGAGCGATCA
Organism: Lerista edwardsae; assembly: GCA_029204185.1. NCBI lineage: Eukaryota > Metazoa > Chordata > Lepidosauria > Squamata > Scincidae > Lerista > Lerista edwardsae. Next base: position 10,541,009 of record JAJKFI010000019.1, on the reverse strand, counting down.
CCTCCAGGCTGGATGCTCATCTTACATGCGTACACACACACACACACACACACACACACACAGAGAGAGAGAGAGAGAGGGGGGGGGTCACTAGGGGGTGCAAGGGGTGCTGGGCATGTTCTCCCCATGTCTGTGTGGGTTTTCTCCAGCTCAGAAAACTCACATTTATTTCAGTGCTTAATATTAGGACTGTTTTGGGTCTTTGTTTAGAAGTGTGGTGATGTTTTTGTGACCACGAATATGCTGTAGGAACATAACTCTTGTTTTCATATATCTCTAGCTTACGGTAAAATTGGTTTTGTTGTAAGTCATACCACTTAATGGTGCAGTTTCCAAGAATCTTATCAAGAACTTCATTACTTACAACAGCTCTAGCTCTGGCAGCAGTGAGGCACCCGGCAGCAGTGTCACCCCCAACTGCTTTGAGGGGGGCAATTTCAAGCCAGTTGGACCCAGGTCAGGCAGGAGGGAGGACTGTCCAGCAGCAATGCTCCGCTCGCCCTTCCCTCCTCACATGCTTTTGCATGTAGAAAGTTCTCAGTTGTATCACTGGCATCTCCTGGTAAGACTGGGAAAGATCTTTCTCTTGAGAGCCACTACCAGTCATGAGCTTGATGGAGTCACCATAACTTCCAATGTTCTTGATCCAAATGAGTTTTTTTTATCTTGTTTTTATATCAGGTGTGTAGAATTACTAAATGCATTGTAACCACCACTAGATGTCACTACTAATATGTATATTATAAAAAGGTAAAGGTTTCCCCATGACTGGTCTAATTGTGACTGATTGTAGGGGGCGGTGCTCATCTCCGTTTCTAAGCCAAAGAGCCAGTGTTTGTTGAAGGACAAGTTTCCGTGATCATGTGGCCAGCATGACTATATGCCAAGGCACATGGAATGCCATTACCTTCCCACCGTTATCTTCCCACCTATTTATCTACTCACATTTTTACATGTTTTCGAACTGCTAGGTTGTCAGGAGCTGGGACAAGTGATGGGAGCTCACTCCATAGCGTGGTCTTGAACTGCTAACCTTCTGGTATGGTATATATATTACACGAGGGCGCAATCCTAACCTGGAGTTAACCTGTTTGAACCACTCGGAGTCAGAGAGTGTGCCATCCTCCCTAACTCAAACGTACTTTACAGTGGCCCTTGTGCTGGCCAAACTTTGCTGGCCTAACTCTGCCGGCCAAATTCCAGGCTAGGATTGCACTCTAAATTGATTCTTCTATCCAACATTTGAGAAGCAAAACTGTGGCACATTTTGAAGATAAAAGATTTGACAAGTATGAAAATACACTGTATCTGATCTTAAAGACATGTACACCCATGGAGGTTAGATCTATCAACTGGTATTAACTAAGACACAGAATAGAACTTCCACTCTCAGAGAAGGACACTTCTGTCAGGAGTACCAGATGTTGGGGGTAGAAGATGGCAATCCCCACCACGCCTTGTTAGTGGATTTGCCCCTGTTGAAAATAGAGTGGTGTACTAGAGGAACATTTGGCTTTGGTCCAGCAATTAAATAGGATCTAGGATAAGAGGTATGTGGGTATCTCAGAGCATTGTCCTTTCCAAGTGTCATGGAACAAAATCTCTTCTCCCTTTTCTGCAGGCAGGCTTCAGTAAAGGCAGTGGAACTGTTCGTGAAAGAGACAGTAGAATTGACAATGGTGGTGGTCTGCCCTGATCTACTCAATCCACATTCCTGAGGTTAAAGTAGACATGGTGCAGGAGAGTCTAACAGTACCATTCAGAATCAGATTGGGACTATGGCACCAGAGGAAGCATATTTAATCCTTCCCCCCAAATTGGGGGGTCGGGACCCACTAGGTTGGTTGAGAGCCGATTTCAGGTAGGTCACGTAGAACCTAGCACAGCCTTCATTGAAAATATGGGAAGATGGGACACAGACAGGGGAGGAGCTCTGTGGTTGTTTTGCTTGTATTAAGGTTGTAAATAGGCTTTTTTCTTTCTGATTCACTTTGCTATTGGAAAATGGCTGCGAAATAACCCAATGTATTGCTGCATTCTCAGGAAAGCAGCAGGCTCTGGCATCACAATGATGGTATTTACAGCCAGGACATCACCTCTGGCGATTCGCAGATTGTGATTCTAAAACGTGGATCCCAGTGCTAAAACATTTGATAAGCCATTCCATAGAAGAAAAGTTACAAGTTTTCCTCCATCATGCAAAGAGCAGCAGGGATGGTAGCATGATCACTTTAATCAGGGAGACAGTGCAGGAAAAACCTTCCCTCCACCTAAAATTGTGGTCCCATAGTGACATATTTTTCAAATTAAAAGTTGCAAGTTCCTAATCACAGTCTATGGATTAGTTTAATTATATTCATTGGCCCTTAACAGCATCATCCTATGCATTTCTATTCAAAAATAAGCAGATCTTTTCAATGGCGTTTACTCCCAGGTAAGACTGCATAGATTGCAGTTCTGAATTCACTGAATTTGGTGAATTTTGAGAGATATACATACGATTGCATTGTAAGAAAATGGCATTTATAGGGGAAGACATTTCCTTGTATCCAGTAAGCAAAGAAGGACTATCTATTTTAAAACAACCCTATAAATTCACTCACTTTTCATCTATTTTATATTTTCCTTCATACCATGGTGGGGGGAGGGAACATACTGAGCAATCTGTGACAGAATACAAAAAAGTGAGATTTTTGCAGTACAAAATCAAGGTAACACTGCTGGACATTTGCATTTTCATTCACAAAAATATATGGCAATGGAATCTGGACTCATGATTTTGCTTTGCTTCTAACCTTAAAAAAATCCCTCTTTTGAAAGGGCAGATCAGATGCCTAATGATTGAACTCTGCAACTGCAATGCACCTCTTCTCCAAGCTTTTTCTTTTGTGGATTTTAAAGCTGATAGAAATTATATTAAAAATAGTAGTTTGAAATAGTCAAAAGTGGTTTTTTGTTCTACATTAAATGGATTCTGCAAGGCAGTATCTGAGACATGAAATGTATCGACTCCAGGATTACAGAATAACAGGACTTATATGGACGCATCTTGCTGATCATTAATGCATAGCTAAAAGTATTTTTCCTATCATTTCCAAAGAGCTTTGCTTCACGTGACCACAGTGCTAAAGCATTACTCTTCCTCACATCACTTTTGCAAAGCCAGTTCATTTTACTAATGCTGCCACTTGCACTAAAGTGCAGAAATGTAATTCTTACTTCTTTAAATAGCATCACATTTCTCTTACGCAAAAATTATTTTGTAAAAATATTTTATTTGCTTATTGTGAGACTATACCCTTAGGATGATAATCCATAACAAAATACATCACATCACTGAAAAGATACAGTTAAGCATTTGCAGAGATAACAGACGGCAGCAACATCAATTCCCAAAGCATTCTGCTCCACATAGAGATGCTTCTGTTATAACAATTCATATTTACCAATTTTTACATTTGTCTTTTGATTTTGAACAGTGCAACTCGTTAATCAGTGCAAGCTAATTTAGAGCGCAATCCTAACCTGGAGTTAGGCCGGCACAGTTAGGCCAGCAAAGTTTGGCTGTCTACTACAAGGGACACCGTAAAGTATGTTTGGACCACTCTCGGAATCAGAGAGGCCAGGACACAGACGTGCACCATCCTCCCCGACTCCAAGAGTGGTCCAAACGCTCCTTACAGTGGCCCTGGTGCCAGCCAAACTTTGCTGGCCTATCTCCAGGTTAGGACTGTACTCTTATTTTGCTACTCTATAAAAACTTGCTAAATGTTGATTTTCCAGTCCTCAGATACAGGAATACTTCCTTTTAATACTTCCCACTATAAAAAGAATAAAAGGAACTGAAATGTGAAGCTAAACTATACTGGATAGGCATGATCTGATGCAATTTGGCACTCACTTGTTTAAGAGTCACAATTGTTTCTGGGTGCGAGACAAGAGACAAAACCAGTGGCATTCCGGGGATGTGCGTTTCAGGCACCCGAAGCACCGTGTAAAGTGGCCCCTCCTCTTCGCCTTCAGAGCCATTCATAGCTATTAGAGCAAAGTGGAGGCATCTCCTCTGGCAAAATTCATCTCTCTCTCTCCCTCTGTCACCATCAGAGTACTCTCTATCCCAGAGACCCCATGTACACTGTGAGACTGGTGGAAAGAGGCAGAGTGCGCAGGTAGGTTACAGAGGCTTATGAGCAAGGAATGAAGTAGGCAGGATACAAGAAAGTAATTTACACACCTGGATCTAGGTCTGCTCAATTGCTCTTAATCTGCCTTGTTTTAAATGCAACTTTTATTAAAAATGGCAAAAAGTTGTCTAACTTCAAAAAATATATATATAAAATGATTATTTTTAAAAGCAGGAAATTTCAGGAACAATTTTCCCAAAAAGGAACAGTCCCATACTTAGCATAGGGTACAATCCTATGCAATTTTCCAGTGCCAGTGCAGCTACAATGCAGCCCCAAGGTAAGGAAATAAATTTTCCCTTTCTTTTAAGGTAAAGGTTTCCCCATGACCAAATGGTCTAGTTGTGACCGATTGTAGGGGGCGGTGCTCATCTCCGTTTCAAAGCCTGTAGAGCCGGCGTTTTGTCCGAGGACAAGCTTCCGTGGTCATGTGGCCGGCATGACTCTAGGCCGTAGCGTACGGTACGCCGTTCCCTTCCCACCAAAGTGGTGCCTATTTATCTACTTGCATTTAGGTGCTTTCGAACTGCTAGGTTGGCAGGAACTGGGACAAGCGACAGGAGCTCACTCCGTCGCGCAGTCTTGAATTCCCAACCTTCCGGTCAGAAAGCCCAGCAGCAGCGGTTTAACCCACTGCACCACCACGTCCCTCCCCTTTCTTTTAGGAGGTGTCTATAACTGCCCACCACCACCATAGGATGCAGTGCATGCCATGTTGGTGCAGCAGCATTAGCACTGGAAAGTTGGATAGAATTGGGCCTATAGTCTCCCTGAGTTATTTTCGAAGTGCCCAAATGATTTGCCATCCTATGGCAAATGGTACCATGGAATAATGAATGTGGACCCTTTTAGTATAGTCTCTGCAAAGCCGGGCTGAAGCAAAATGAAACCCATCTATTACCTTCCTGCAAATCCACCATTTGGGAATCGGAGTCATACAATATAAGCTGAACTTTTTTCTATGAACAATCTTTGGAAGAAAAGAGATAAAACAATTTGAAGCTTAGAGCACCAGTCTGCTAGGCATAACCATTATTTTTTTTTCTTCATCTCAAAAGCACTGGCTAATTCAGATACACTTTTCTTAAGAGATGAAACCCTTATACATATGAAAAAATTTAAATATATTAAAACACACTTTATTAAAATATTCTTTCATTTAAAAAAAAAACTATATGAACTTTGCCCTTCAAGGATGTAAACATTATCCAGTAAAGATTTAAGTAGTAAGCAGCCACTTTCTGTCCTTTAAAATGTGTTTTCAGGAAGGTCACTGCAATGCTGCAAGATTCTTTGCACCCTTCTCAGCATTCCAGAGAGCAGGATCAGCAACTCCCTTTTGAGGTATCATTTCTGTTTCTTGTTGTTAATATTGGAGTTTTGTGTGCCTTGAACTGGAGACTGTTTTCTCTTGTCCTGAGGTTTGACTTGCAGGACCAGCAACACAAGCACACATAAAATGTGCATATGGAAGTACAGTGACCTGTAAGTGACAAGACAGAGAAGCAGCAAAAGGATGAAGCAGCGACTGAAAATCAGGTTACAGCCTGCAATGATAGCTGTAGCTCCATTGCTAACATATTGGGTTGCATGTCCTCTTGGACCACTAAAATGATTGCCTTTAAGGAGCTGGGCAGATCATGTTGCTCAGGGCTGGCCCAACCATGAGGTGGTCATCTCCAGCAGCAGCCTGACATGTGGGTGCCCACCTCCATCTGTCTACTCACTGCTACTGCACTTCCTCCCAGAACTAGAAGAGAAACAATCCACAGGAGACGTGGAGAAGAGGAGAATGATGGGTTAAAACGTCTTGACGCTCTAGCCCACCACTCTCCTCTCCTTCACACGTCTTCTTTTAGTCTGCCTTCCAATTCCAAACAAGGAGTGGAAGGAAGAGAGGCTAGCACCTCACCGAACAAAGTGAAGCAGCATTTGGCATGCTGCCTCAGTGAGTGCGAGATCTTGTGCTGATCCTGAAGTTGTTTGTAAAAGCAATACTTTGGAATTTCCAGAGACCATGCCCAGAGCTGTTTGGCAGATATAATCTGACATGTTTGGACTCTGGGCAGAAGATTTAATAGGCTGCCACTCCTTCTACAGTTCATTTCCCACTATGCTCACATACTGCTACATTTGCACACTACAAAGTACTTCTTATATCAGGGAGTTGCAGTATACTCTCTGCTTTTCTTCTCCCATCTCCATCCGTCCTATCCTTCACTCAGCTACTTCCACTCCACTCCATGCCCCACTGATTACTGGGACAGGTGGTATAAACATTCAGAAGCCTCTACAAAATTGCCCAGTGCTTTTTCCAAGCTGTAATGAGGAAAAAAAAAAGGTTGTTCTTATCCACTTGAACCCACATAAAAGGCTTATATGTATTATTTGCCACGTGTCTTTTAAAATAAATGGAACATGCAACTAGAAAAGGATTGGGCATGTGGTGAATAACATGAATATAGTCTCTTCACAAGTGATGCAGTGTATGTGTACATGATACCATATTTGGGTATGTATACCTGAGTACAAATTGCTATGTAAAAGACACTCTTATCACATACCACAGAAATACTGCTACATTGCCCAAGCACACAACAAATATGCACATGTCATGAGCCAGCCAAAAGTGTCAGGCTGGTACGGGGCCTCATTTTTTATGTTAGACACAGAAACAAGAGTAACAAGGAACTGCCTTTGGGAGGCACAAACATGTGAATCAGTTGCAATGACAGAGTTTCCAGAAAAACGCTATCGTTTTGTTTGCACAAATGTTCCTCTTTTGTAAACAGTAGTTGTAAAACTGATCCTTCCCCGCAGTCCTAAACAACTAATTTAAACCACTGGTTAGCTGCCATTCAAGACTAAAGGAATATTTAAAAGCAGTGAGCAGTTATGCAGGGTGCAATCCTAACCTTTGCGCCCTTTTGCGCCCTTGCCCCAGGGTAGGTGCCAGTCACACCAATGGGCTTGCTCGGATCAGAGCCCGCTATATAGCAGGCGCAGGTCCGAGCAAGCCGCTCGGCCTGAAGATGGAGGCTTGGATGCGGCCGCTTCCAATCTATCAGCTGCATCCAATCTCCACCTGCCACCTGTCATGCCCACCCCCTGCCCAGAAATACCCCTGAGCCAGCCGAACTTGGCTGGTGCAGGAGCAGCGTGCTGGCAGCTTGTGTCGGTGCTACAGCATCAACACAAGTGACTTGTGTCAATGCTGCAGCGGCAGTGCTGTCATGCATGTGCGTAATAGCATGTGTGCGACAGCGTTTGGCTGATGCAAGCCACTTGTGTCGGCCCAAGGCGGCACATGGATTATAATGGCAGTTTCCTATGCAACATGAAAATGCCACAGGTGAATTGTGCATTAAATTCAAATAAAGCTTGTGGGCATAAAGCTACCCATGATGCCAAACAGACCATCCTGTTTAGTTTTTCCACTCAAATCACAGCAACACTTTATTTCACTTTAATCACAGGCTGACATGTCTAAGAAGGCTGTGACCTATTGCAAATTATATTTAAAATGTTTTTAACAGGAGGGAACTTACTTATATAATTTAATTGTCGGTTCTACTGCAAGGAGAACAAATGGTGCAACCGTATAGCAGACAGCCAGCTGAGTAACCAACCATGTTGCAACATCATAACTCAGCTTGAGAGGCTTTGAGGAGATGAAGAAATGCCGAAAATTGTTTCTTATCTTGGAAAAAAAAGATGTAAATATGAAAAAGCAACCCTATGCATTTCAACCTTATGCACTAGGCCCAAGCCACATAAAATCAATGTGAAAAGGGAACAATAAATGTGAAACAGTCTGATTTCTCCTTCCCTCTTACACAAGAAGCATCTCAGAGGTTGTTAGGAAGCAACTATGAGAACAGCAGTTGAATGGAATTAGACCTTGAGATTAAAGCTCTATCAACAGATTGATTTGATCAGAAGCATCTTGAAGGGCAGTTTCTCAAACTGTGGGCTGCAACCAGTGATGTCATTCAGGGGCTCTCCTGTGGTCTTTGCCCACCTTGCCTGAAGACACCAAGGACTGAATTTAGGATCCTCCACAGGCAAAGCATTATTGATTGATTCTCTCATGCTAAGCTATAGGTAGTATCAGTTTGGAACAATCCACAGAAATTTCTATGTACCTTAGGTCTCAATGACTAACAGAACGTTATAATTCGTCAAATTTATCTGAACTGTGCCTATACAAAAAATAAATGGAGATACGTACTGCTCTGGCTGCTAAAGTCATTAGGATGCCAGTGATAAAGGTAAAATAATATCCAGGATAAACTCCATGCCAAAGGGCTGACAGAAGAAATGTTAAAGCTGTAGGGTACCAAGGAGCTCTATCATAGCACACTCTGTGAAGAACAAAAACCAAAAAAGTCCAGATTAACAAGAGCATAAATAGATAAAATTATATCAAGTGTATTTAAGTCCACTTCACTGATATACCAGAAGATAGACCTTGAGAGTCCATGGGATTATTGGCTCTGGTAAACTCTTTGAAAAGGTTTTACACTGGGCATGATTCAGGGCGCAATCCTAACCTGGAGTTAGGCTGGAACAGTTAGGCCAGCAAAGTTTGGCTGGCACAAGGGACACAATAAAGTATGTTTGAACCACTCTTTGAGTGAGAGAGGCCAGCACACAGACGTGCGCCATCGTCCCTGACTCCAAGAGTGGTCCAAACACGCTTTACGGTGTCCCTTGTGCCAGCCAACTGCTGGGTATTCAACTGAGAGCGCCAACCTAACCTGTGCTGGCCTAACTCCAGGTTAGGTTGGTGCTCTCAGTTGAATACCCAGCTGTTACTAACTGTGAAACGAATGGCAACAAATCATCTTATGCAACCATTTCTCTAACTCAGATTTTCATAACTAGAGAAGTCTGAAAGGGTGTTGATGGGTTAAAAAAAGAGGGGGGGGAAATAGCCCATCAGCATTTGAAAAGTGTATTCTGCAGGTACCAACCCCCATATTCTAACTATTGTATGGGCTGCTTTTCTCACTTTGTTTCTTGGGTGTTCCCACAAAATCTTCTCGTAGCATAACAACAGAAGATTTTCGTCTGTGACATCACCTTTCAAGGTAGACATTCAAGAAGATATTTATGAGCAGATTCTTGGCACAGAAAAACAAATATATATAAATCCTGCTTGTATTATGCTTTTAAGATACAAAGCAGGACTTGCAGAAACATGGCAGTGGCTTAGAATTGTGGGAAGTGGTTCTCAGACTCTTATCCCTAAAACAATGGCTCTTGGTATTTAGCAGAATTAGCTTTTATTGTTCCCAAGCATATTTGCTAGCTTGATGGACTTAAATTCCCTCTGACTTTTTACTAAATTGTCGGATCCAGCAGTTTCCTATGAAAATGAATTCCAATCTGTCTTGTAGGCATGTAGGAATGTAGGTTTAGAACTGGCTATATTCCAATTTGAGTAAATCCCTCTAACCAATTAAATTTTCTGTATTGAAACATGACATGAAAGTTATCGAGCCAGCATATAATATAAGGAAAGTACATTATTATAATTCAATCAAACTGAAATTAAATTTAAAATTAAACACCCACAGGGCTGACCTTGAGTGAGATTCAACCAGTTTCATGAAATTGGGCCCCTTGTTTAGGGGGTTCCATGTGGACTGCCTGATGCTGCAGTTGGGATCTCAAAGGCTGGTGAAGCAAATGGTGCGTCTGCGTTTGTGGGCACCTCCAGAGGCGTCATCCTGGCGGAACGGCCCGGTACGCCGTTCCTCTAGTTCTGCGGACGGACCCAGGCCGCGCCGCCTCTCCGGAGGATGGGCGAGCTGCTGCTGGGCCCGCCCGCCCTCGCGTCCCGAATCGCTCTGAAATGGAGCGATTCGGGCGCTGTGAGGCTTAGGGAGGCATGGCAGCCCTCCGCCATAGGGGCGGAGGGCTGTCAATCATCCGGGCGTTCCGGTTCGTGGCGCGCCCGGATGACATCACTGGGCATCTCCCACCCTCCTTTGCCTCCGTTCAGCCTGAAATGGGCCTCCTGGAAGCAGTGATGTCAACTATTTTCTGGTGCCATGCTTTGCGCATGGCACCATTAGTACAGGGATCGCCACAACTGCAGCCACTATGGCTGGTTGATGAGCAGGGTGGTGGTACGCAAATGCATTGCATTTGCTCTGGAGCCAGCCCTGAACACCCCAGTGTCAGCAACCAATTGAGCAACCAATTGAGACAGCAATGAAATCAAAGGCCTGGCTAAAGCAAAATGTCCCAACCAGCCTTTGAAAATGATGAATGAGTAAGGGAGCAATCCTAACCAACTTTCCAGCACCGGGGGAAGAGCAATGCAGCTCTGAGGTAAGGGAAAAAACATTCCCTTACCTTGAGGAGGCCTCTGTGACTACTGCATCACTGCAGGATGCAGCACATGCCCCTTTGGCACAGCTGGCACAGTCAGTGCTGGAAAGTTGGTTAGAATTGCGCCCAGTGGTGGGATTCAAATAAATTAACAACCGGTTCTATGTCCTTCAGGGTGGCCGCTGCCTTTCTTCCCTCTCCCAACCTAAACTTAGCAACCGGTTCTGCAGAATAGGTGAGAACTGGCTGAATCCCACCACTGACTGCGCCCTAAGCCTAACAGATCCCATTAGATAAGGAGTTCCACAAATAGGGTGCTGCTAGCAAGGTCTTGTACCTTCCTTCCTGATTATTAAAGTAGTACCTGAAAAGAGTCCACATTTTACTTATATTCCTCTTTAAAAACCACCAGTAAGCACTACAGGAATTCAAAAAAACATGTGCAACATTTATCACTGATTCAGGGCACAATCCTAAACTGAGTTAGGCAGGCATAAGGTAAGCCAGCAAAGTCTGGCCAGCACAAGGGACACCATAAAGTATGTTTGGACCACGCTCGGAGTCAGACAGGCCAGCACACAGACATACCCCATCCTCCCTGACTCCGAGAGTAGTCCAAACATGCAAACATTGCACTCTCCAAGTATTTGAATATAAAAAAGACTTTATGCTTACTAAGGTTTAGAGACAAATGCTAAACCACTATTAAAATGTATGACTAGCTAAGTAAAGGGAAAAGTCTAAAAGTCCCTGACTTTTTTATGCTTACCGTTTAAGCCAGGCAGTAGTTTGGATATTCCAATTCTCTATGTACACTTTAAAACTTGTTGCCATCTAGGAGACAGAAAATTCAATGGATGATCCACTCAGATTCACATTAAAAATGCCAATCTCTCTATCTCATATTTTAAATTTTGCTTGTTTTGAATCCAGTTACATAGTTGCAGTCCTAGCTTGTATCTCTGCCTCTTTCACTTTCCCACAACATTAGGGTCTGTAATTTTAGCTGTAAGAAATCACACATGGCTGAAATTTGGTATTTATTTTAAAAAGGAAGAGGCCTTGTCCATTTACACAAGAAGAAGCTAAGAAGTATATTATTTTAATAAACTTCAACTTTATTATTTTTAATTGTTTTGATTTGTTAAGTTGTTTGCATTTTCACAATCTAAACCATCGGTCTCCAAACTGGAGACTGTGGCAATTTTGAAAATGTGACTGGCTTCTTTCGTTCTGCCTGGGACGATCGTGAAGACCCTGACTACAGCCCCCAGGGGTCTTCGCGGCAAGCCGCTTCTGGGGTCTGCCACCCAGCATGCCTCATGCATTGAGTTCTGCGCAGAAGCAGCTTGCTATGAAAACCCCTGGGGGCTGTAGCTGAGGTCATGATTGTCTCAAGTGGAAGAAGCCATTCACTTGGGAGAAGAACAGGGCAGAGTTTGGACAGTTGGGAGAAGGACACTTGGGAGAGAGACAGGGTGCAGGTCAGAGTTTGGCAACCCCTGATCTAAAATTACAGTTGGGCCTAATTATCCAGAGATTTGTAACCCACAGATTTGTTTCACCACGGCTTCCAAACCCCAGACTGGGCCCTGAACCCCACCCTCCAAATTTCTTTGGATGTCTTTCTGGAGGGCTTTCTGAGGCCTCAGAATGGCCGTTTAGGTCAAAACACACACATCCTACTTCTGGTTTTTGGCAAAAACTGAAAGTAACTTTTTAATGCCTTTTAATAAGACATTATGAGGCCTGGGGAAGTCCTGCAGGTCAGGTTTGAAGGGTGTGGGTATGGGCAAGTTCTGTAGGTTTGACTACCCATGGATGGTTTTTTTTTTATAAAAGGCCCTTCTGTATATTAAATCATTTTTCAAAAACCTGGTGATATATTATCATGATATTTTGATGTGGCAAGGGATATTCTTTTCAAAAGAAATAAAGAAAAATAAACATGTATTGAGAGGTCCATGTCTCATCTCTTTATCATATTCTCAGACGGCGAGACATAGATGTAAACTAGTAATAAGCATATTCCCTGTTTGAAGGATTTGCACTTTAATATGAAGCATACAAAACATTAACCTTTTTTCATAAAAAAATACAAAACTACTTCTGTAATATTTGGTTTCTGCACAGCAAAAATATATACTTTTCTTGCAAGAGGTTATTTTGTCTGCCTCATGCCTTTTCTCCTTCTCTATTTTTTTAAAAAACGTGCCTCAATATTCCAGATATTCAGATTAGACAGTAGATCCCAATGGCAATTGCCTTTCTCATCGACACCACTAAACCCATAGCCAGCTGCATTGTTGATTGCATCACCTGTAATTGCAAAGAAGCAAAAGTGGCCTTAGCAGAGGTTATAATTCAAAAAGTACTTTATGCACGTTCCCTGACTGAACTCATCCACTGGAATCTTTGACTTTTTTTTTTTTTCTCATTTGCACAGAGAGTGACTGCTTGAAAAGCACAAGTTCCAAGCACTCTGGGACATACAGAATGACTCACAGGATTCTTTGGATCCAGGACTTAATTTAGAATTTCAATTCATTAGAGCAGAAGCTACATTTTCACAGGAGGACTGGATAAATAAGACACAACGATCAAGTTAACAAAATGAATATCTCTGAAGGAATATAATGACATGTTATTTACAGCCTGATCCAACACTGCCCTGATCCTGCCAGTGCTGTGACCACAGCACCAGTGGGGAGAACTGCACCACCCCATCAATGCTGCAATTAGAGCCCAGGCTGCTGTTGGAGACCAGAGAAGCGCCAAGCAATGCAGGGGCATGGGGAGGGTGATAGGAAGGTGTGGAGGAGGTGTTCTGGGGTGGAAGGAGGGGGAATGGGGGGGTAGGACAAGCCCTATCCCCAGTGATGTCATTCAGGGGGAACGGACCAGAACGGGCGTTCCGGATCCTAACGGGCTCCGTGGCTGGTTCCAGGTTCCCGAGAAGTGCCAATCAAAAGTGAGTTCCTGTTCCTAAATCATTTGAATCACACCACTGCCTATCCCCCCTCCTGGGCTCAAGAGCCTGACATGACGTTTCTCAAATCTGCGCTAGCTGATTAGCTGGTGTAGAGAAGCCCCATTAAGCAGGCTGGGGCTTTACTCAGGGTGACAAATGCCCCCTTACTCTGAAGCGACTTCCAGCCTACTCAAATCCAACCAGGATGCAGCAGTAGTCATTTGGCGCGCTGCTCCTGTGCTGGATAGGATTGGGCCCTTAGACATTCACCCAAATTATTCTTGATAGCCAAGGCAGATTTTGAAGCTTGGAATGGACTGTTTCTCAATTATTTATTGGAGTTACTGGAGTGATCGAATATGATGGAATTCTATTGCGTTTCTGGTGTCGAAAGAGTGCCTTCAAACATCCACAGCCCAATCACTGGCTGATTAAACATCTACCCACTGCAATGGGGCTTACACTAGCAGAGAATTTAGAAACCAAGCTGGGTAGGCTTCACACTAAAGTTCAACATTTAACATTATGACAGACTGAACTTTCATTTTCTGCTTTTCATAAGCGGGAGAATTCAGTAATTTGACCCTCATACAAAGACATATCTGTCCTCCTGTTATAAGCAAGAGCTTAGCAACAGCTTTCTTTGATCAATAGAATGCTCTGTATCATTACATAAAAAGTTGTCAGAAAAGAGGGAGAAAATGATATTTTGATCTGCAGTAACAATGACAAAATCACCCACTGATGTACACAACATACTTTTCCTCTAAAATCATAATGCCTTTCAATTGAGATGTTGTTTATGACTACATTCATTCCAGATACTATTTTCTATAGTTGGTAAAGCAAAAGTTTTGTTTCCAGCCTAAATAATCTTCCAGTCCCTTTAAACAAAAAACTACTTGGCTTTCTGTAATGCTGGCTTGGAGGAACAAAAGTTACAAATGTTAGTACCCTGAACTATACCTGCAACTGAGCTATATCTGCCTCATCTGAGTGGAAGGGGACCAGATGCTTGGCTCTCATCTTGCATGAAACTTCCAGCTCCAGACACAGCAGGATATAAGTTAGCCTGTAGATCCCCACTGCCCCATGTGTGAGTACACATTCATACAAATAATAGACGCTCTATGGCTGGGGTAGGCAACCATTGTATATACATGACCTACTTCCAAAAATTTCAAAGAGCTGAAGAGCTACTTGGGTGGGACGCTCTCTCGCCCCACATTGAGAGCAGGAAGTGATGTCATCAAACAGGAAGTGCCCCGAATATAATTAATTATAAATAATATAATTAATTATATTATATTAATCATGTCTCAATTTTACACAATTACAATCTCTCAATCAACCCCCATTTCAGCACAGGGCAAGAGGCACTTTTTCAAGTGGTGTCCTCTTATATTTAGCAGGGGGAGAGCAATTGTCGCTCTTCACCCCAGCACAGTGTCTTTCTCGTGGCTGTTGCTGGTGGTGTTCTCCATTCTTTTAGATTGTGAGCCCTTTTGGGACAGGGAGCCAGTTAACTTTAATGTTACTATTTGCCTGTAAACCGCTTTGTGAACTTTGTGTTGAAAAGCGGTATATAAATACTAGTGATTGATTGATTGATTGATTGATTGAATCCCCCCACCCCCAAGCATCCCTCATTGTAGCATGGAAGGCATCCTGTGCTCAAGAGAGAGAAGAGAGAGAAGAGAGAGAGAGAGAGAGCACGCACAATCCAGAGAAAACCTGACAGCATGTGATACAGCCATCTTGCTGAAGCTACAGGGGTCTGACGCTGGGTCAGTGACTGGCTATATGACTGCCTGACAGAGGCTTTTCTGCCCTGGGGCATGATGTTGTTCTTGCCATGGGCGATGCTATTCCCCTCCATTTGTTCTGAGATGCCTAGACAGTGTTAATTTACTGTTACTGGTGTGGGGCTTGAGTCTGCTGCAATCCACAAACCCCCTCCCCTCCACTGGTTCTGAGATCCCTATTCCCTGCTAACTTACTGCTGCTGGATGAATGTTTGCCTGCTGTATGTACTTGTTTGGTGAAATTCCTGACTATTTCATATGCTCCATTGCCTCTGATGAATATATTTCTCCATTTGTGATTTATTTCCTTTTGTTGGGACTGAGATATGTCTGACATTCTTTGAATTGAACTCAAAGCTGGTTTACAGTTGCATCTTTCTGATATTTATGTTATCTGAATGTATAGAAAGAAACATTACATTGGCATTAACCAACTATGCAGATATACACACAAACAAAAGTTACAGCCATTACATCAACCTTACCAAGTGTCCATGCAAAGTAGTATTTTGGTTTCGAAGCTTGCATGACAACGTACAGTAAGCCCAGTCTTGACAAAAAGGAAGACTTATTGATAAATTGGTTATCAACAATATGTGTAACTGGGAAGCTCTTGGTAAATGTCAGGAACAAAAGCAGGGATACAAGTGTGATACAGAGTTTGCGCAGCACAGCTCCCTGCAAAGTACAATGAAACAACAGTGCAACCAGTATGAGAGAAAACAAAAGACAAACTGTTTCTGTACAAATTGTTCACAACTTTTACTTAAGCTAGTGAATATAACAGTCTATACTTGTGGCACAACAGTGTCTTTCTAAATTTAGCTTTGGCTACATTTATTTTTTATAACACATTTTGATAACTTATTAATTTGAGCAAGCATCAATTAATCATATCATTATATTGTTTGAAAGTGTTCCTCACTCTATTCTCTGGGCATGCAAAATATACATAAAATTACTCATACATTATGGCAGCATTTGCTAATTAGTGTGGGGCATTTTACAACTCACCACTGGAGAAGGATCAGGAATTTTGTCATGACCTCTTTGCTTCCAGCTGACTTCCAACAGCTTCATTTGCACATGTCTTCCTTCAATGAAAGCTATGTAGTCCTTGTAATTGCTATACGGTCCGGCTATAACGCTCATGAAGTTGAGCTGATAGCTCAAATATTCCAGCAGTGAAGGTTTAATTCTGTCAGAACCACCACACATAATAAGTAAGAGGAGAAAAGCACCACCATTTTCTTCAAGAGAAACCAATGTTTTATGGTTTAATTCAGTGTGGATCGATTTGTAGACAGATGCTAATACCTTACATGCAACAAAGCAGTTCAATAAAGCAAACTGGGAGGGGCAGTGACAGATCCTCCTTCCCACAAGAAATCACCTCAGTCATTTCACCCGCACTACCCCAGAAAAATAAGGAAGGTGAAAAAAGACATTAAGAGCAATATGAGTGTTGAAGTCCCTGAATACCACAATATTTTCTTTGTGGTGGGACTCATTGGAACATGCACTCACTACATTCAAAGACATTTATTTTTCAGGGCATTGTGTGTATATTCAAATCACTACCACCACACTTAAAACACAGATTTGGCTCAAACAAAGATAATAACGGAACATATAGGGGGCAAAGTAGGTGAGATGGGATGTGGGTGATCCATGAGCTTTAAGTTTCTTCTCCCCTGCTTCAAAGTAGCCACATGGGCCCTTAGATGCACTGCTGTGCTACCGGGTGAAAGCGGAAAATATTCCCCTTCCTGCACGTAATGCACAGCAGCCCAGATGGGGTTACTCAGACCTGCGCCGCCAAAATCGGCAGTGCAACTCCGAGCAGCCAAATCAGGGCTACCCGGTCTGAGAATGGAGGTTAGGAGGTCAACCCCCTCCCCAGACTGCCCACAGGCCTGCCCATTCCTTGCTCTGTTCCTCCTCCCTCTCCGAGTCCCTATGCCAACCTTGCAAGGCCAGCCTTACCCTCGGGCCTGCAGGCCTGGGAAGCAGGGCATGGAGGCCAGCGAACGAACCTGCACTGACCATCTGCCTAGAAAATGGTGCAAACGCTTTACAGTGTTTTGTGTCCTGACTGGGCTGGCAAAAGGGACTTGTGCATTTTGGATCAGACTCGGAGACGTTGCTATTGTGTCACTTGGTCTACAAACACCCCACCTCCCCCCCAAAAATGGCTATCAACATAACATTAAACAATAATTAAAAACACAACACAGTAGGCCACAGCAAAATCATTTAATATTGAACTTCGCAGGACAGTAACAGCAGCAGCACAACTATTTTATGGCAAGCCCAAATGCTTGCTGAAATAATCTTTGCTGCTCATCAAAATGCAAAATTACTAAGGCCAGATGAGCTTTATTTGAGCAAGTTTCAATTTATTTTGGCCGGTGAAAAATGCAAATAGCTGATGGCCCAATTCTATCCAACTTTCCAGTACCGGTGTAGCTGCAATGCATCCTCAAGTTGGGAACAAATGTTCTACCTTGAGGAGGTCTTCCTGACTACATCCCAAAGGGTAGAAACCAAGGAAAAAGGCATTGGGAAGAGAAACGTTTTAAACCTCATCCTCACCCATTACCTTGGTCTCAATCTAATTTGACGCTCTGTGCATGAAATCCTATGCCTGCTTACTCATAAGCCAACCTATGAGGCCTAAGCTCAGGAATGTGTGCAGAGAATTTCAGCCTAAAAGTCAAATCCTAACTGCCTTTGCTTGGAAGTGAGCTTGTTCTGTTAAAGTCAAGCAAACTGCTTTTTTATGAGCAAGAACGATAAGGATCATAGCTGAAAGCAATTTTCCATTACCAGATTTTGTTTTCTGCCTGGACTGTTTTCTGTATAAGTTTATAAAACCTTTTATTGGCATAATAAAAACAAGAAGAAAAAGAGTTCACAACAATAACAATTGATGCATTAGCATCACAAACGAGGTGACAGTAATCATAGAGGTACAAATTTAAAAAGAAAAAGAAAAAAATATATATTGGGAAACAAGGTTAAGGAAGGGGTTTTGACTTAGATACCGCTAATAGAAAATCCGCTACCAAATTGGAAATGGTGGCCGAGTTATCGCTTAAAAGAATAGGCAAAGGATCAGCAAAAGAGGCAGAAAGAGAAGACAGATAAGGTTCAAGAATGTTGTTCCGTAGGTGTTGATGAGCCGGGCAACGAAGTAATATGTGACCTAGGGTATCTGGTTCTGAAGAGCAAAAGAGGCAAAGCCTGTCATTATGTGGAATATTTGAGAATCTGCCAAAGTGAACAGCTGATGGAAAAATGTTTAGCCTCGCTAACATAAATGCTCTCCTTTTGCTGGGATTTATTAATTTACTGAAATAATTAAAAGGGCCACCAAGTGAAGGGGAAAGACCAAAAAAAAGAGGAGAACAGGTGGGGTTTAAATTGGGAAGTAGTCGGTTAAGTTCCTGTTCCCAGAGTTTGGATTTGATAATTTGATGCGCTCTATGAAGATTAATGTCTGTGAGAGATTCAGGGGAAAGGTCCAGAGATAAGAGTTTGGCGTCGAGAAGTTTGAACCACT
The DNA here is from genome assembly GCA_029204185.1 of Lerista edwardsae. NCBI lineage: Eukaryota > Metazoa > Chordata > Lepidosauria > Squamata > Scincidae > Lerista > Lerista edwardsae. Next base: position 10,522,142 of record JAJKFI010000019.1, on the reverse strand, counting down.
TAGATAGAAAAGGGTCTTTTAATAAATCATTAAGTATGGAGTCAGGGTGGATATTAAGATGTAATCGAAGCCAAAACTTAAAAGTAAAGGACCAAGCAGTGGTTGAAGGAAGGTGAATACCTAGCTCAAGTATCAGGGTAGACAATCTAATTATGTTAGGTACCCCAAGAATCCTTCTAAGGAAAGAGGCGGCTATTTTGTCAAGATCTTGATTTGCAGCCTCGATCCAGATTGGGGCTCCATATAGGAGTTGGGGAAGAATTTTGATTTGAAAAATATGGAGAGCAGCAGGAATATACTGGTTACCTCTGTTATAATGAAATCGAGCGATCGCGTTTAAGCGTAACAAGGCTGAAGAAATGGCAGATTTACGGTGAGGAAGCCAGCTGTGTCGGAAATGAAAGGTAATCCCCAAATATTTAAAAGTCTGAACTTGCTGGAATGATAGTTTGCCTATCTTCCAAACCATCGGAGCCCAAGATTTCGAGAAGACCAAAATTTTGGTTTTCTCAGAGTTGATTGATAATTCATTGGAAAGGCAATATTCTTGGAAAGAAGATAGCAGATGACGAAGGCCAGATTTAGTGACTGACAGCAGCACAGCATCATCTGCGTAGAGAAGGATAGGCATGGGAACACCATTAAGCGAGGGAGGAGAGTTTTCTGAACTAGAAAGAAAGGAGGGCAGGTCAGCAAGGTATAAATTGAAAAGGAAAGGAGCAAGAATACAGCCTTGACGGACTCCTTTGTTGATGGAAATTCCGTCAGTCATGGAGCCTATGCCATCAAGGCGAATTCGGCATGAGTTAGAAGAATGTAGACACTGTATCAGAAAGAGAAGGCGAGGGTCAATCCCCCAGTTGGTCAATTTCTTCCACAGAATATCTCTATTTATTGAGTCAAACGCTCCTCTGAGATCTATAAAGGCCGTAAATAATTTGACTCCATAGTAGACAGAGTATTTTTCGGCCAAAAAGGACAGCGTGAAGGCGTGGTCAACTGTGGAAGCACCCGGGCGGAAACCTATTTGCTCTCTACCTGGAAGATCTTTTGAAAGGGCCCAAGATGTAAGTCTATTGAGTAGATATTTAGAGTAGAGCTTCCCAATAATTGAAAGTAAACTTATTGGCCTATAGTTGTCTGGAAGAGAAGGGTCACCCTTTTTAAAGATGGGTACAATTGTTGAAGAAAGCCAAGAGTCGGGGAACAAACCTGATTGATTAATTAAAGTAAATAAGTTGGATAAGGGTTTCGACCACCAAGAAGGGTTACTAATAAGAATTTCAGCCAAAATTTCATCAGGACCAGAAGCTTTCCCGGGTTTCAAAGTACTGATAAGTTCTATAACTTCATCAGGAGTGACTGGCGGCCATTCTGGTAGATCAATTGGGCACGTAGCGGAAACTTTATATGTGACTGGAGCTGAGAAAATTCTGGAGAAATACGTAACCCAGGTAGAAGCAGGAATGGGAGGGGGGACATTACAAACTGGGGGGGGAATTTGAACGAGAAACAAAAGACCAAAAAAGTTTATGATTATTAGAATGAATCGCTTCGTAAAATAATTGCCAGTTGCGTTGAGCAAATAAATGCTTCTTCTCTTCTAAAAGGGTTTGACATGATTTCCTAATCTGGAAATATAATTTTAGGAGGGCCGGAGAGGGGTCACGGCGAACTAAGAAGAAGAACTGTCTAACACACTTCTTGGCGATCCAGCATTCTGTATCAAACCAGGAAGGAGGATGTTTATAAGAATTTGTGGGAAGAGACGCTCTAAGGAACTGAACTAGCGCTTTGGAAAGAGACTCATAAATAATAATGGCAGTAGAAGGCAAATTGGTCTCAGACAACTTTCGATTTAGATTTATAGATTCACTCTTTCTAGACCAGATGTTAAAAGCTTCCTCAATCTTAGGAGACCATTTGAGGCGAGGTACGAATTGTAAACGGGAATAAGTAGATATTGTATTACAAGAAGGAAAAGTTAAAACAAGAAGAATAGGCAGATGATCACTATCAGACCTAGAGTCGATAGTAAAATCCGAGAGAAGGGACAAAAGGTCAGAGGTGATAAGTGCATAATCCAAGACACTAGTTCCCCTGGAGGAAAAATGAGTTAGTCTACCTGGGGTATCGCTAGCAGTAGAACCATTAAGTATATGTAAGTTGAATTCAAGACAAAGATCTACCAAGTGTG
>JAJKFI010000019.1:10479207-10514945 GCA_029204185.1 Lerista edwardsae | reverse complement strand
CAAGTGTGAAGTATAATTATTAAATGCGGGGTCTTGTGAGAACCTTTTCTGTATATTGGTATCTGAACAACATTTGTTTTCTTCCTAAATTAGTCACTATATCCTAACCAACTTTCCAGGGGTGATGCAACCATGCCAACAAAGCGTGCACTGAATCTTGCGGTGAAGGGACAGTCATGGAGGCCTCCTCAAGGTAAGGGAATATTTATTCACTTACGTTGGGGCTGTATTGTGGCTGCATCAGTGCTGGAAAGTTGGATAGGATTGGGCCCCAAATATTTTAACTATTTAACCTTTGTCTCTTCTTACATTTGAAATGTAAAGGAGAGTGTGTGTGTGGGGGGGTAGAGCAAGAAAAGAAAGTATGAAGAAAATTATAATGACTATCAAAGAAGAATGTTATTAATTTTCTTTTAGAGAATTAAGAACGAATTAATTCTCTTTGTGGAAGGTTTCAACATCTGATGGGGACAATCTTGCATGTTCATCATGGTAGTGTTAGTGAAAGAAAAAACACAGAAAAAGCAAATTCTATTTTATGTACACGTGGTCTATGGCTTTCAAGGTGGCTTTTATACTGGGGAATGAAACAATGGGCCCCCAAATATAAAATATTAACAAGTGTCATGAAGTGTATGTGGAATTACTTGCATCTATAATATTTTTAATAATAAAAGCAAGGGACATGGTGGCGCAGTGGGTTAAACCGCTGCTGCTGGGCTTTCTAACCGGAAGGTTGGGAGTTCAAGACTGCGCAACGGAGTGAGCTCCTGTTGCTTGTCCCAGCTCCTACCAACCTAGCAGTTCAAAAGCACCTAAAAATGCAAGTACATAAATAGGGACCACTTCGGTGGGAAGGTAACAGCGTCCCGTGCGCTATGGCGTATAGTCATGCCGGCCACATCACCACGGAAATTGTCCTCGGACAAACGCCGGCTCTACAGGCTTAGAAACGGAAATGAGCACCGCCCCCTACAGTCGGTCACAACTAGACCAGTCGGTCGTGGGGAAACCTTTACCTTATAATACTTTTAACTGTATTAAAGCTCGTTATTGAATATCTGAACTAAAACTACCACCATGCCATCAACACATGCACAATTCAGTTATGCAGAAGAAGGTGGATAAGTAACAAAGCTACTTGCTTACTTTATAGCGAGCTGACTTTGTTCAGTAGTTAGTTCTTCAGCTTTTCGACCTATACCTAAACAAAAATAAGGGATAGCAGAATCAAGTCAGACACTACAAAAAACTACAGATAATTACCATTATACAATACTACTAATAATTATACAAATGAATGGCTCATTTCCTTGGAACATTTTTCATTATCATAAAATACATTCCTGCTGCTACTGTGGATACCCAAAACTGCGGTTAGTAGCAAACCGTACTCAGATTCCCTCCATTGTGCTTATGATTCATATCTCTTCGTTTGCAAATACTCTGCATTTGCATTTTTCTTCCTTGTTCTTTTTGACATCTAACTGATGTCACCACCAATTACTTCTGGGTTACGGCACCACTCTGAGCAGATGCTAGCTCCTCTGAGCGGCTGACAGCTTTTTTCCATTTTCTTCCCCTTGAAGGCCTCCTTGCTACCACAATACCTTCTCCTTTACCCCGTGGCCCTTTACCCCTGGTGTAGCTGCAAGCCACTCTGAGCAGCCAACTGCTTTTCTTTGCCTCCTTCCTCTTGTCAAGCAAAAAAAGGCAAAGAAAGCCATTGGCCACTCAGAGCAGGGCACAATTCCTCCAACTGCCTCCAGCTTGACACCCCCTCAGGCATGGTACCTGCAACCGTGTACCCCTGGTCCTGCCTTAGCTACGTTATTGCTATGCTAGAACAAGTAAGATGGCGGAGGGGAAGGTTTGTGAGAAATTTGGGGTGGGGAGGGCAGGGAATGGTTCAAAGGGGAAGCTCGGCAACAGCAGTGCAGGCAGGATCCTACCACCAGGAGCCTACTAGGATTTACGCCAGCTAAACTAAGGACTTAGTTTAGCTAAACGTGACTTCATTGGGCATTTGTTTCAGCATGGGAAAGGTGGGATATCAATTCCATAATAAATGAATCTATCTATCTATCTATCTATCTATCTATCTATCTATCTATCTATCTAAAAAGAAGAACATATATATATGTGTGTCTGTGTACACGTATATTCCGCATAGGCTCTGCAACGCCTGGAGCGACGCACACCAAACTCGGCATGCGCATGCCTTGCGATAAACGCTGCGGGGGTCATGCCCCTAGCGCCCCTGGGGGAGGGGGTACGCAGGGAGCCCTGTGTGAAAATGGTAGAAAATGGCCAAAATCGGCATCAAATCTGTAGTTTCTGGGGTCGCCGGGATGAGCGGCGACACTCCCGACACCGTTGGAGTCCAGGTTTGGCCCCCCCTCGCCGTGGGGGGGGCAAGAAGGGGTGCAAAACAAAACATCCGTCATGCCCTACTGGAACGCCTGGAGCGATGCACACCAAACTCGGCATGCACATGCCTTGTGGTCTGGCGACAAACGCTGTGGGGGTCAGACCCCCCTAGCGCCCCCAGGGGTGGGGGGTACGCGGGGGCCCTCGCGTGAAAACGGTTGAAAACGGCCAAAATCGGTGTTGAATCCGTAGTTTCCGGGGTCGCCGGGATGAGTGGCGACACTCCCGACGCCGTTGGAGTCCGGGTTTGGGCCCCCCTCAGCGTGGGGGGTGAGAAGGGGTGTGAAACAAAACGTCCACCATGCCCTGCTGGACCGCCTGGAGTGACGCGCACCAAATTCGGCACGCACATGCCTTGAGGCCTGATGACAAACACTGCGGGGGTCAGACCCCCTTTGCGCCCCCAGGGGTGGGGTGCAAAGGGGGCCCCATGTGAAAACGGCCGAAATCGGCGTCGAATCCGTAGTTTCCGGGGTCACCGGGACGAGCGGCAACACTCCAGATACCGTTGGAGTCCGGGTTCAGCCCCCCTCAGCATGGGGGGTAAGAAGGGGTGCAAAACAAAATGTGAGAAATGACCGACATTACTGTCAAATCCACAGTTTTCGGGGTCTCTGAGCTGATTGGTGACAGTCCTGATGACATTTGTTACCTGGGCAATGCCAGGTACCAAAAAGCTAGTTAATAAAATAAAGGAAGAACTGGCAGAGGTACTAGGATAACCACTGACAACTAGGCGACGGCGGGGGATGCCGTCAAAGGGACGGCGGCCAGGAAGACGTCCTTCTCGGTGGTGGCCCCCCAACTTTGGAATACCCTCCCCTCAGAATTAAGAACTGCTCCCTCTTTGGCAACATTCCGGCGGGGGCTGAAGACCTTTTTATTTCGAAAAGCTTTTAACTGTTGACAGGCTGGCTGGTTTTTGATATTCTTGCTTATATTTTATGATCCACGGGGCTTACTGTTGTTTTTTAAATTTTAATTGTTTTAATGCAGCTTTTATTGTTTTTAATGTAAAATTGTAATTTTTATGGTATTTTATTTTTATTGTTGTAAGCCGCCTTGCGTGCCTATGGACAGAAAGGTGGGTATAAATTTAATAAATAATAATAATAGGTGTTCTATGGAGAGGTGAGTAAAAAAGACTTTTACTTACCTCTCCTGGGTCATTTGGTCACCCACACCCTGCATGCAGTGGTGCTGCATGCTATGGACTGGCGGGGGAGAAGATCAGGCGCATAGAAAACTTTACTTAGATTCTTGGATATAAATTAGAGAGGTAATCTTCCTTACCATCGTGCACCTGGAAGGCAAGTGTTGTAATCTTCTGTGTTACAATCATTAACGGACTACAATAAAATACAGAGAAAGAAAATGTATCAAATCTTACATTTGTAGCATCATATGCTATAAATTTTGATTATACTTTTCACATCTTTATAGCACCTTTCTTCCAGGAAGTGTACATAGGGCTATTCTGCCAATAATCCATTGAAATAAGCAAAGCTGATAGTGGATTATTACTTAGTTCAGTGGTTCTTAAACCTTTTAGCACTGGGGCCCACTTTTTGGAATGTCAATCTGTCTAGGACCCACCAGAAGGGAGGTCATGGCCAGGAGTGCTATCATTGTGATGCCAGAGCCTGCTGCTTTCCTGAGAATGCAGCAACAAGTCTTAGCCATTGTCCAATAGTGAGGTGAATCAGAAAGAAAGAAAAAAGCCTATTTAAACCCTTGACAGAAGCAAAATAGCCCTTTCCAGCATCCCATCTTCCCATTTATTCAGTGATGGCTATGCTAGGTGCTACACAACTTGCCTGAAATTGGCTCACAACCCACCTAGTTGGTCCTGACCCACAGTTTGAGAAACTCTGACATAGTGGATTATCACCTAGTGAGTTCCCTGCCTTCGGTCTCCCAGATCCAATGTCAATACTCTATGTATTACAGCAGTGTTTTAATTATTACAATTATTTTAACATTTAATATTCTTTCTTTGTAAAAGTCTACACATTTCATAACTAGTACATTTCCGTTGATAAAATGATTCAAATGGATCCTAGGTTATAGCAACCATTAGGAATGATAAGTAGCAATTAGCTTTCATACATCAGATCATGACTACCGCAATGGATCTATCCTGGAACACTATTCAAAGAGTGGACCTAGTATAGAACATTCAGCTTTGCCTCCTGGAAAAGTGGACCAATAGGTATAGTATGACAATAGTCCACAGAGTCTTGTTGACTATTTTTGCAATTTAATTGTTTTGTTGCATGATTGCGATTTTCATTGTTTTACTTATATTTGTAAATAACGTGATGGGCAGCCTGATCCTGAACTGCCCCATTGCCTGTGCTGCAGCTACAGCACCAGCAGTGGGTGTCATCAGGCAAATTTGTGCCACCCAGAGAGCAAGCGGCACCAGCAGGGAGGTCTGTGCTGTCGCTTCATAGCTGCAGTGGGAGCCCCGGCCACCATCAGAGAACAGGGAAGCACTGAGCAAGAGGAGGTGTCTGTGACAGCTCAGGAGAGAGATCTTGGGGTGCTGCTGGACAACTCAATGAAGGTGTCGACCCAGTGTGCGGCAGCAGTTAAGAAGGCCAATTCCATGCTTGGGGTAGTTAAAAAAGGGGTTGAGAATAAAACAGCCAATATTATTATGCCATTGTACAAATCGATGATAAGACCACTTCTAGAGTATTGCGTACAGTTCTGGTCACCACATCTCAAGAAGGATATAGTGGAGCTGGAAAAGGTGCAGAAGAGAGCGATAAAAATGGTTACGGGGCTGGGGCACCTCCCTTATGAAGAAAGACTGCAGCTTTGGGGCTCTTCAGTCTGGAAAAAAGGTGCCTGAGGGGGGACATGATTGAGATATATAAAATTATGCACAGGAGGGATAGAGTCAATAGAGGGATGTTCTTTTCCCTCTCTCACAATACCAGAACCAGGGGGCATCCACTGAAGTTGAGTGTTGGGAGAGTTAAAACTGATAAAAGGAAATACTTTTTTACCCAGCGGGTAATTAAGCTATGGAACTCCTTGCCACAGAGGTGGCGATGGCATCTGGCCTAGATGCCTTTAAAAGGGGACTAGATGGATTTCTGGAGAAAAGTCCATCATGGGCTATAGGCCATGATGGGTTGGGCAACCTCCTTACATTAATAGTTGGCTACTTCAGAATGCCAGGTGCAAGGGAGTGGCAACAGGATGCAAGCATCTTGTTGTCTACTGAGCTCCCTTAGGCATGTGGTGGGCCAAAAACTGGACTAGATGGGCCTTTGGCCTGATCCAGTGGGGCTCTTCTTACGTTCTTATGTTCTTATGGTGGGGGTGGGAAGAGAACAAGAGGGCAGGGAGGTGGTGTTGAGTCTGCGTCTGCGATTTAGCAGCCGCAGACTCAAGAAGCCCCATTGAGCAGGCTGGGGCTTCACATGGGATAAAGAGCATGTAACGGGTCCAAGTGAGACCTTCCCCCGCAGGTCCACTGTACTGTACTTTGAATGCATAAAAAACTGACACACACCTAAATAATATGAGCTATATGCACCTTAAATCTAGTTTGTTTTCATGTCCCACTATGAATCGGGGAAAACAGTATTAACTGACACAGATTTGGCTCTATAACTTATCTACCCACTGCCTGTTAAGGCTGAGGATCCAATCCTATCCAACTTTCCAGCACCAATACAGCTGAGCCAATAGGATGTACACTTGTCCTGATGGAGAAGGGGCATTGATTGAGGCCTCCTCAAGGGAACATTTGTTCCCTTACCTCAGGGCTGCATTGGAATCCAGAACTCAGGAATCCAAGTGCTGGGAAAGTGGATAGGATTGGGCCCTTCATTTCCCATCTGTATACTGTGATAATAAACACTTTAGAGGATGAAAACCAACCCCCACAGGAATACACAAATTATTTTTAAAACGATAATCTTAGCAACAACATTTTTTAGGAGTCATTATCAATAAGCTGATAGTTCGCTTTGTGAGGTGTTTTCTCTCACCCCCCCCTTTAATTAGGCATGAGACAAAGGCACTAATCATTGCTCACAGATGCCTACATGCAGAAAGTAACCAATTTTGTGGCTCCATTGTAGGTTTACATTCCTGACCTCAACAGAGGCAAGGCTCCCCAACTGGCCAATAACCTGAACACTGAATATATGTCTGTTTTGCTAAATCTGTTCTGATTACGATTCCTTTATCATCAGCTGTTATTTGAAATCAAACATGAGAGACATGATAAATTACTAAGACGACACTACAAAGGAACAACTTACCAACATAATCCTCTTGGCATGAAAGAATAGGAAATGTAATTACAAAAAGAACTATACGATCTTTTGAGTATTTAAATGCAAAAACAAATAGGTAACCATTATCAATGAGCTGGAAATAGTTTTTCTTTAATGTTTTAGCAGCTAGGGGTGCAATCCTAACCAACTTTCCGGCACCAGGGCAAGGCCAATACAGATGTGAAGTAAGGGGACAAACATTGCCTTACTTTGAGGAGGTCTCCTTGACCACCCCCCAACTGCAGGATGCAGCACATGCCCCACTGGCATAGCTATGTCAATGTTGGAAAGTTGGTTAGGATTGCACCCTAGAAAAGATGAAAGAAGCACATGAAGACAATATGAAATCTTGTTCATTATAATGTTAGTGACTATGTGAAGCAATATGCATATTTTTATTTTATGTGCACAAAAATGACTAAGAGCCATTGTGTGTAAGCAGTTATGCTATGCTTTAATAATTAGCCTCAATATTATCATTATTAATAAGAATGTGTATATACTGCCTGTAATGGATCCCCTGTGGTTTTTTGCCTATTTTTCTGTGTTTTGGACACTTTTAGTTCCCCAGAGGCTTCGGTGCCTTTGATAGCCTGAGAAATGCTGGTATACACTTTGCAAGTAGCCTTTGTCTGTGTGAAACTTCATTACTGGACATAGAGACTGAGAGGACATGGGGATGTATATTTGCAGAGTTGGCTAGTCCACTGCTAAAATTGAAACAAAATTGGGTGGCAAACCTGTCAATCTTGGTCCAAGGGATAGGATGGAGTGACCAGGTAGTTTCCATTCCTCCAGTCAGGTAACCTGATGACATCATTACAGTCTAGTTATAAATTTCCAAGCCCAGAGGAAGGGCTTAATTATAATCTGAGTGGTATAATCTATCATTCACTGGGCGCTTAAGAGGCGCATCCACTTGCTCAACCATGAGTGGAAGGACTGGGTATTCCTTGAGCAATGTATGTAGATTAAGTCTAGGACCACCCAGCTAGGACTGTTATGGACTTTATTGTTGTTTTGTTTGCCGAGTCAACACTACTTAGGATTTACCCCTGGTTATCATGACATAAAGTAGAATCTCAGCTCATCTGTTGGGCATTAATGGTTACTGCATGTTTTTGATTAAAACCTTTGTGCTTTCCCACTAAGCATTTTTCATCATCCCATGTCTTTTTTTTATAACTTACCATCCCAGTCCCCTAACTTTCACAGGTAAATCATTGCATTGTCTCATCTCCTCACCCTGCAGATGCTACTGTGGGTTTGATTTTTAATTAGAAACTTTGGGTTCAGTGCTCTCCTGAGAAGGATTCCCCCCAGACAGTCCTCTTCTGCCTAGTGTCTGTAGCCTAGAATTGTGGCAGGGGGTATAATCTACTAAAGCTTTCCCTCATTCACAGTGCAAAAGCTGTACTTGGATAGAGGGCCTTGCTGTGATCAGGGATGCTGTTCTACACAGACAAACATTGTAAGCATGGCTGGTGGGGAAGCGATGCCTTTGGAGTATGTGAGCACTGGTTTTCTGAAATGCTCCTAATCCTGTTTCTTCTCCACAAAGAGAAAATGTCTGCATAGGTCTTATGAAGTGCAACTTCCCATTTGCATCTCTGCAATCAAGGGTCCAGGTGTGCCCTTTTAAACATCACAGACATAAATGGGATGTAATGTGTTCCAAGTTCATTGATATAGAAAGCGAGAAGAACAAGATGGTGCAAGATGTTCTTACCCTGAGGAATACCCTGAGACTATATTGAAATGCAATGGGTACACTATATATGCCACAGTAAATCTGAACATTCAAAACACCAGCCTGGCACACACCTCTCTATGTATTCTTCAATGCCCACCAGTTCCTTATCATGTTTCTTTTGGAGTATGTTTCTTCAGGCATGTTTCTTTTGGAGTATAAATACCAATTACCGTTTGGGATTTTATTATTACTCTGCCAAGTATTTTTAAAAAAGCACCACCATTTTGAATGTCTTCTCATTTCATTGCCTTAGGGTTGCCCAGATGACAACAATCACGTTCACACAATCTCCTCCAGCTGTTCTACCCACAACGTGCACATCTCCAGGTTCTATACCTCTTATTGTGTTTGTTGGAGGGTCACCTACACCCCCCAGTTATACTGGCACAGGTATCCCATACAATTGAGAACCCTGTATACATAAAGGTGACTCTGTTCAGACCTTCAATGAATATATTATGGTTGGGGGCAGGTCTACCAGGTGTGCTGGTGTCAGGAATAGGGCCAGCAGAGGTGGCTGCACAAAAAAGTGCAGAGGCTATTGCTATCATAACATTAAAAGACAGAATCAGTAGAATTCACCTGTTAGGAGCTTGCAACCCTTGGGCTCTGGCCCAAAGTTTTCAGTTCTCCAAAATTCCCTAACCTGTCCACTAACACCCTCTTGTCCTTACTCCATAAGGAGTACTCCTTACTCCTTTGCCCTAGTCATAATTTCTCCCTGGCTTCTCTTTCCTTCAAGCTCACATCCTGACCACTCTGTTTTCTTAATTCCCTTTTTGGCCTATTGCCTCTATTTTTTTAGTCATCCAGTTTCTTGTCCAAACACCCTAGCACCTCAATCTCCTCCTTTACCAGTATACAGCCGTCTTGATCTAAAGCAATGCGAAGGTTTTCTTCTTCTTCAGAGTAATAAGCTCCTTCTTCCTCAATTTCCCAAGTTCCAAGTCTCCTTGTCCATCTACTTTTCCCCTCAGTTTCTTGTTTTTCAGTTCACTTTCTAGTATATCCCTTCCTTCAGGCACCTCATTTCTGGGCTCCTTACCCACCTTGGCTTCCTTACCTTCTTGGAACTATTCCCCCTGCTCAGTCTGCACCATAAAACTATTCTTTTCTCTGGAGCATGTGCGATTTTCTGCTGAATTGAGCATTTGCTCAGAGAAACAGGATTAGAAAGATTCTGACAGCTTCATTCTCTGGGCAGATGAAATCTTTGCAAACAGCCTGTGAGATCACACCAACTCAGCCAACAGCACCATAGGCTGTCACACGCATGAAAATGTAATACATTTTTAAGATTTCCCATTAAGAACTGCTCAAGTCAGTTCTGAAAATTATCAGTAACATTACTAGCTGACTTAAGCCTACTTCCATGAACTTGGCACATTCAGGACCGTTAACCTATTCTAGATTTCATTCTGAAACCAATGTGATCAGCCATGGAAACATGATGCCGCTATAAACAAAGTGTTTTGAAAATTTAAACACTATGCATTGTTTTTGAATATTAAAAACACAATAAAACAGGTGTCTACAGGTGAGCCACTGATTCAATATCCATGGTTTCTGTTATACACGGATACAATGCATACTAGGACATCTATTAAAGGGGAACATAAAACAAATCTCTTTTTTTACCTTGTTGCAGCAAAACCACTGATGTTCCCCTATCTTTAAAAAGGTGTCCCCAGTATCCACGGTTTCAGGTATCGGGGGGGGGGGTCCGTTACCACAGCATATACCGGGGCATGCCTGTACATTCTTTTGATTTCTTTTCAGTACTATAGAGAAACATTAACTAATCAAACTATTATTAACTAATCAAACTATTACCACTACTTACCCAGAAAAATCTGTAGTGAGAATTCCATAGTGGAATATGTATATCCGACTAATATGGCACAGAGTGAGGTATCCCATAGCTGTTATAAAAGAGTACCTAGAATCAACACATTTTTTTCATGAAACAGGCTTATTAAAACAACTGTAACCCAAAATAATTGACTTCCAAATCAGTCGGATGATTTTTCCCACATCAAGAGTTTTAAGACATACAGGCTTATATTATATCACCTGTCCGAGGTCAGACTTACCCAGTGTCTAAAAAGGCACTTCTGGTTTTCACCTTCTGGCGTTTTTGGTTGCATCTAGGAAGTCAGGTGAGGCCTTCCAATGTGGGTTTGGAATCCGAGCTGTGGACGCAATCCTAACCTGGAGTTAGGACGGCACAGTTAGGCCAGCAAAGTTTGGCCAGCACAAGGAACACCATAAAACGCGTTTGGACCACTCTCTGAATCAGGGACGATGACGCACATATGTGTGCTGGCCATTCTGACTCAGAGAGTGGTTCAAACATACTTTATTTGTGGCCCTTGTGCCAGCCAAACTCTGCTGGCCTAACTATGCCGGCCTAACTCCAGGTTAGGATTGCGCTCTGAGTCACATCCGCAGGTTCCAAACCCAGATAAAGGGGACTCACCTGTAATTTTTTAATATGGTATCTGATAAAATTATCTCTAATTTTATTATTAGTTTACATATTTGCCTCCATGTTTTGACCAGTTTTTTTTACTAAGACAAATATAATCACAAATAGCTATGTCCACTCCTTTGTTATTTTTAAAACTAATACAAATTAACTGTTTAAAAACTGCATACATGAAAAATTATTAGGTTTATGTACTAATATTTTTATAATTTTTTGTTACAAATGTGTATATAACAACAATGCGTATGTGTAATATTAATGTCTCCCTGCTCTCAGATATCTGAAATGTATGTGCTTCTTATATTAAGTAAGTTTGGCTTATACAGTAGCTTTCCAATGACTTTGATTTATGGATATTATTACTTTTGACTAAGAGCGCAATCCTAAACTGGAGTTAGGCTGTTATACACTAAGTCAGCAAAGTTTGGCCAGCCCAAGGGCCAACATAAAGCACGTTTGGACCACTCTCAGAGTCAGGGGGGGATGGTGCACATCTGTGTGCCGGCCTCTCTGACTCCGAGAGTGGTCCAAACATACTTTACAGTGTCCCTTGTGCTGGCCAAACTTTGCTGTCTTAGCTTACCGGCCTAACTCAGTTTAGGATTGTGCCCTAAGAGACAAGATACAAATGCAGTAAATAAATAAATATGACTTCCTATCCAAGAAGCACATAAGAAATTGGTTGTGGGTCTTCAAACACAGCAAGAGTTTTCTTGGACATATCAATCAATCAATCAATCAACCAACCAGCCAGCCAGCCAGCCAACCAACCAACTGTATTTATATACCGCTTTTCAACACAAAGTTCACAAAGCCGTTTACAGGCAAATAATATAATAAAGTTAAATGGTTTCCTGTCCCCAAAGGGCTCACAATCTAAAAAATGCAGAACACCACCCACAACTGCCACTAGAAAAGACACTGCACAGGGGTGAATAGGGACAATCACTCTCCGCCTGCTAAATATAAGAGGAACACCACTTGGAAAAGTGCCTCTTGCCCAATTAGCAGGGGTATCCCTCAATCTGTCAATTTGCCATATTGCAGTCAGTTTTTTAAAAAATGTCCTTAAGTTACAAAAGCTGCTCTACCAGTAAGAAGAAGGTGGAGGCTAATGTTAATGTCAGAAACAAGACCCACACATGTAAACAAACCTGTATTTTAATGCTTTTTCTGGACTGAAGCTGTAGACCAGAAAAGCCAAACAAGTTTTTCAAGCAAAGCATTAAAAAAATGCAAGTTGCTATTACTATAATCTGTAAAGACATCTACAGGCCTCTCTAGATCAGAGCCAACATATAATACAGAATATTTAACCCAGCGGTTCCCAAACCTCATCATCTATGGTGGGTCATGGGCCTGCTGCTGGCTGCCAGGTATTACGGGATGTGACATGGAAGTTGCTTTTGGGTCATGCCAGTGTGTGACACACGTCATTGGCCTCATCGCACTGCATAATGCAATGTGTTTCCAAACTGTGGGTCACAACCCAATTTTTGGTTGGTTGTGATGCAGCTAATGAAGCATGTTGCGTGTCAGCACAACCCAGAAGCGACTTCTGTGTTGCACGCCATGATGTCTTCCTCAATCAATGGAAAGAGAGTTGAGCTCATGAAAAGTGTGAGTCTCCTGTCATGAAGGAGTTTTTGTTATTCCAACCCATGGAATGCTACTGGAGAGGAGAGATGCAAAGTGGTCAATCATTAATCAGATGATAGGAGGGAAGAAAAAAAGAAGTTACATTAAAATAAATTACTTATAGTAGCCACTTAACTTCACCTGTGAACGTTGAGAATGCTGGCTGTGTTCAAGATGCCATAGCATGTCACCACTAAGACAAAAATATGAATGGAGTACCTTGAAAACAGTAAGAAAAAGTTTCATATTCAAAGATGATTGATGGACATGAGAAATGGATACAATGTTTTGTAAATAACTACATTGTATGGAATGAGGAACCAAACATGCAAATCTCTCCCTCCCATTTTGCACTTCAGTGATGTAAATTACAAGATAATTTCCATCACATACTACTTCTAAATCACACATTGAATTCTCGACACTTTCCTTGCTAATAGAATACTTATTTTTAAATGTGTTCTAATACATTTATTATTAGTTTATATAGTTGCAGATAGAATGATTTAACATCTGTAAACATGCGAGCTACCTTGTGACTGTGCACAAGGAAAAGTGGAAACATACCATGGAATATATGAGCAGTCTTAATAAAATAATTTAGAAACTACTCACCAGCCAAAGCAGAAGATGGCAAAATATACTCCAAAAATTGTGGCAAATGCATGACGTACACTAGAACTGGCATGACTGGGACTTAAATACAAACGAAACCAAAATGCAGCCAAGAGTGCAAAGAGCTGACAAGCAACAAAATTGACCTATGGAAAAAAGAAAATAGATTGGAATCTGACCTCTGTCTTTCAGCAGCCTTCATGACTGACAAGCAAGAACTCTTTCATACAGTCCTGAAGAAAGCTCTGAGAGTTGATCCCACACAACAGAAGGGCGTTGAAGTGCTTGCTGACAAATAGCTAAATACACATAAGAGAGACTGCAGAGAGTAGAAGTTTCAACCTCTAGGCTAAAGAGCTCCTTTCATACATTGTTTTTGCATATACACTTAGGGCATGTTAGATATCTCTCTAAAGAATGAATGCAAGGCATGTTTCTCATAAACTGGTTAGAGAGCCAGGATTGGCAGCCATTCCCAATCAACTGTATGTATCCTAAACAACAGTATGTAAAACTTCATTGAGAACCCACCCAGTGCAAAAAGTTAGATAGCCTCTTTCTCTTAGTAATTTTCAAGATATGTAGGAACGAGAATGAACTTTGGCACATTTGGAACAAAGCACATCAAGGCAAAAACAGCAATACTTAATGAAAAATTAGTCTGACATACAGTAGTCCCCTCCTCCCCCATATCCACGGACTTGGCTTCCGCAGTTATCCACTGTTTATAGCGGCCCGAAAATACTAAATGGAAAATTCCAGAAAGAAATGTTTCCTAAGTTTGAAATTGTGCACCATTCTGAGTAGCCTGGTGAAACCTTCCCACACTCAGTACATCACTCCTCTGTACCCCAGCCCAATTTTCTCACCCAGTCTTTCCCAAACAGTGGGTCCCAACCTGATTTTTGGCGGCTTGTGAAACTACAAGGTGATGAGAAAGTATTGCACCCTATAGAAAATGAAACTGAGGCACATGTATGCATTTACTCGCAAGTTGGCAAGATGTGAAGATGTGATCCATTGCCACATGATAGGAACCCTGTGAAACCAAAAGCTGCAGAACACAGATAGTCATATTCTAACTGGGCAGAGTTTTCCACAACTGGGCAGAGTTTTCCACAACATCAGCAGATGACGAAATACACACTAATGCATTCATTGCTCAATAAAGTGTAAATGCTTGATCAACAAACAGAGAACTAGGGAGAGTCACATTGCTCTAAAGCTGCTTGAGATACTAGTATGAGCTAGTTTTTGCTTTACTTGCTATTCAGATAAATACCTCTTGAATTTCCAAGTATCACATAAAAGATGAATAGATATTCTGTATTTTCAGAAAAAAGTACTATTGTGATAGAAATAAATGTATGCATGTATTTGTTTGAAATGTTTAGAAATAGTACTATACTTCATTTTATACAAGGTCTTTGTTATGATAAATCTAACTATGTTCTGGGCTGCAAAGTTGTTTTCATCAGTAAGCTCTGCTGCTCTCTTACTTTAAAAAGTATAATCCTTCTGTGATTTGAACTCTAAAATGGAAACAGATGTTTTTTGTGGATTGCCATTATGAAGCAGCTGAAGGAATAATTATTTGCAGCCTTGTGCTGAAGCTGTGGAACAAATTACAAAGTCCTTAGTCAACAAAAACATAGAGAAGGAAAATCCTTAGTCAACGACCATAAAGACGGAAAACGTGTAAATGAAAAGTAAATTTGGAGAATTAAGTATTACACTGTGTGTTAGTGGAGTCAGATAGCATATGTGGTTTCTGAATGTTTGGTTTTACTGGCTGGATGAATCAATGGGTGGCTTTGATCCAGTTGCAATTTTATATGCCTTTCAACCACTCATATTAAACTAGAACTGCTCTGAAGGCTGCACAAATGTACCTGAAGTGTTCAGTTATGAGAAACAAAGTCCTACCCTTACCACACAAGCAGAGATTCTCCTAGAGAATGTGAGGTCCGATGCTTCTCCTCTCCATTTCAAGCATTAGAATGACTCTGTATTCAGCTTGAGGTTTGTGGGGCTCAAAGGTATTTCTCACCCACCCCTCTCAGAAATCCCTTATTCTATAATAAAAATACTTATGACCTAAGGCAGTGTTTCTCAAACTGTGGGTTGCAACCCACTTGGTAGGTCACAACCTGATGTCAGGTTAGGTAGGTTGTGGAAAGCTGGAAGCAGCCATCTTGGAAGCTTCAAATTTTACTCTTGCTATACTCCTTTTGTGGGTCAAATTTTTTAAAAAAAATTCTGTTTTTAGTTCCATGCTTTTACGTAACATTTTGTCCTAATCTTGCTTTCTGTCAGGGAGATTTCATGGTTGTGCAATAGCTGCAGCCTAAGAATGCCAGTTTGCATTCCAAGAATGACAGTTTGAATGTCATTTTATTATGTCATGATAATAGCACTTCCTGCTTGATGATGTCACTTCTGGCTATGACATCATTTCCAGGTTAACGACTTAGAGCACAATCCTAACCTGGAGTTATGCGGCACAGTTAGGCCAGCAAAGTTTGGCCAGCACAAGGGCCACCGTGAAGTGTGTTTGGATCACTCTCAAAGTCAGACAGACCAGCACACAGACGTGCACCATTCCCCCTGACTTCGAGAGTGGTCCAAACACGCTTTACGATGGCCCTTGTGCCAGCCAAACTTTGCTGGCCTAACTCCAGGTTAGGATTATGCTCTTACTTCTAGTGGGTCCCAACATGAACGCCATTCTAAAAAGTGGGTCCCGATCCAAAAGGTTTGAGAACCACTGACCGAAGACAGTGGCTCTCAAAAGTTTTAGAGGCCCTAGGCAAGGCTGCTGCCTTACTTATAAATGCCAAGGGGATGGCTTTCGTTTCCCAAAACCTTTATTGGCATACACAAAATACATAAATACAACAACAACAAGAATATAGATACAAGAACAACAGAATATAGATACAAACAGTGCAGCCATTAAAAAAGGGAAGAAGGGGTAGATTTAAGAATCTCATATAGATAACTTGCAACGGCTGCAGTAAGAAAATCACACTCATCACTCATAAAAACAGAAAGTGTAGCATCAGTTGGATTAGAAAAGAATGAGATCCAGGGTTCAAAAAAAATATTTTTGAGATGGTGGTGTGCTGGACACTGAAAAAGAATATGAAACAAAGTGTCAGGGGGCCCATGGCAAAATAAACAAGACCTTTTTTCACGGGGAATGTGGAGAAAGCGGCCAGCATGAACAGCCGAAGGGAATATATTAAAACGTGCCAACATAAAAGCTCTTCTAAACGACGGATTAATTAAGGAATAAAAATAATTGGGAACAAAATCCAGGGATGGAGTAATACCTAGAGATAGGGGAGAGCAAGTAGGATTAATATTAGTACATAAAAAATTAAATTCAAATTGCCAGAGTCTGTCCTTTATCATGGTGTAAGCCCTTGAGAGGCTCAAATCTACAAGAGATTCCAAGGAAAGATTGAGTGAAGAAAGCTTGTTGTCAAGAAGACGAAACCAAGAGGAAAAGTAAGAATCTCGTACTAAATCATATAAAAGGGACCCAGGAAGAGAGTTTAGATGCAGTCTAAGCCAAAATTTAAAAGTTAATAGCCAAGCAGTTGTGGAGGGAAGGTGTATACCTAATTCTAAGATGAGAGTAGAAAGACGTATAAGATTTGGGACCCCTAGAATTCTGCGGAAAAAAATAGCTGCAATTTGATCAATATCCTTATTAACTGTCTGAATCCATATTGGAACACCATAAAACAAATGAGAAAGATGGCTATAATGGTGATTGTAAACTGCTCCCACTGTAGCAGTTTGCTTAACCTTTGATGCACAGAGCTAATTTTCCTATTTCACGACCCACCAAAAATTGGGTCAAAAATTGCACAGTACATTTTAAAGAAGAAAACAGTACCATTAGAGTAATGATTATATCATTTTTTTATATTTATAAAGACTAAAAATACAAGCAGATTATTTTCCCAGTTCTAAGACCTTTTTGGGCAACTCATGAAGGATGGCATGTTCCAACAAGTATGCCAGCACATCAACACTTCACGGATGCTAGTGCTGCAGAAAGCTACACAAAAGCACATAGTTAGGATTGTTATGTAAATAAAATAGATTGCCCTGTGTAATGACCAGCTAAGAAAATGCAGTAAGATTTGCAATGCATCAAATTAAAAATTTTATTAAAGCGTCCAGTAATCTGCATTGGTGTAAAAAAAAAAAAATCAAAACTTCACATATAGGCTAAAGGGTTCTGAGTCATCTGTGATGGATCAGGAGAGAGATCCTGGGGTACTGGTGGATAGTTCAATTAAAATGCTGACAGGATGTGATGATGGCGTCTGGCCTATATTCCTTTAAAAGGGGATTGGACAGAAGAAAAGTCATCATAGGTAACAAGCCATAATGGGTAAATGCAACCTCCTGATTTGAGAGGTAGGCTACATCTGAATGTAGTTACAGGATGCCAAATGTCAGATACAGGATGCAGGTATCTTGTCTTTGTGGCTCCCCAAGGCAACTGGTAGGGCACTGTGAGCTACAGGAAACTGGACTACATGGGCCTTTGGCCTCATCCAGTGGAGCTCTTCTTATGTTCTTGTGTTATTTTCACAATAATCATAACATTATCCTTGTTTTTTCGGGGCGGGGAGAACCATCATTTACCCATCCAGACATAAATTAACAGGAAGTGGTAGCAGCCTTTCTGTACTCACTAGACTGCCTCAGCTTGCAAGTGTTGTTTATTTTAACAGTGACTTCAGCATATGCAAGGGTTTGGCTGCAATCTTATCTACTTACCTGGGAATAAACCCTATTGAAGGTAATGGGACTAATAGACATGTTTAGGATTGGGCTCTTTGACACTTAGCAACTGATATAAACAGGAAGAAAGGTTAGCATAATTATTGGGTCTGGAATGAATAATCTTAAATAAGAGGTTAAAGGAAAACTGCATCAGAAACCCTATAATTTATTCACCAAAAATGAGAGGACAGAGTTTTGTTTCTGGGCTTACGATTCTGCATCATGCCAATAACAGCCAAAAAGCAGCTAAAGCATTGATTAAGGATAATATCTGGAAATATGGTTTATGACATGCCATAAAACTAGAAGAAGCCCTTATTTAACCATACTTTCGTCTCATGACTGTTCCCTGGAACAGAACCTGGGGCTCAAACTGCCTTCTCAACTGCTCACCCACTCCCATAATTGTGGGGATGGCCAGGGAGAGCCCACACTTACATATATCTCCCACATAGGACCATGCTACACATTACGATAATAATGTGCTTGGCCCTGATGTTTTATTGTGTAAAATAGCAGCTGTAGACTGGTGGCAGTGGACTGAACAGGAACAGTAGGGGGTACTTTAATTTTTAGCCCCACCCCATGAGCCAGTAAGGGTGGAAATGCCCTCTGACTGTAATCTGACACAGGAGGAAAGGAAGATTTTATCATGCTCTGACGATGCCTGCATACCACCCATGGGCCTTACTTGCCTTAGCTGCCATATTGTCATAGCAAAAACTCCCTGAGGAAGGGGTGAGCATAAGATGGACCATCATTAGCCAATTTCTGGCAAAAAGCCTAAAGCAGTAGTACCCAAATGTTTTGGACCAGCAGCTCCCTTGGCCTATTGGGCCTTTGGCCACGGTTCCATATTAGGGCTACAATCCTATATGTCGTATAGGGTGGTGGGTTTTTTGTGAGGATTCCACAGTTTCTGCCTAGATGCTTTTAAAAAGGGACTGGACAGATTTCTGGAGGAAAAGTCCATCGCAGACTACAGGCCACGATGGTTAGTGCAGCCTCCTTACTTTAGAGTTAGGCTACCGCGGAGTGCCGGATGCAGGGGAGTGGCAACAAGATGCACGTGTCATGTGTATTCCCTGAGGCATCTGGTGGGCCACTGAAAGATGCAGGAAGCTGGACTAGATGGGCCTTTGGCCTGATCCAGTGGGGCTCTTCATATGTTCTCTGGCTGGTTTATGTAGCTCCCCGGAGAGCCACAACTCAGTTTGGGAACACTGGCCTAGAGCCTAGAATTATGTGCTGATCTAGTGCTAGATTTCTGGTCTGATTCAGCAATGTTCTCTTATTGCGTTCCTGAGCAAAGAGTGCATCTCCAGTACCATATTATACAGATTAACCTTAATGGCTTTTTAAAAAAAAATCCTCATGCTTTGTACGCTTGCTTAATTCTCTTAAACATATATTAGTGGACCATGGAAATCCTAGGGTGGAAAAATAATCAATACGCCGCATGAGGTTGAAATCAACCCATTCCTTTCTTAAAGTTATCTCTGCCACCCACCAGTGCTTGCAATGCTCATGCTTTGGCATTCCTCTGTCAAAGTACAAGGGCACAACAGAACTGTGTTTCTGGCAAGCATGATATCTCAGGGTCACTTCACAATGAAGACCTGAAAGGAAAAGAAGTGTACATGCTTTTTCACTAAAAACAAAAAAAGAAAAGAAAGAAAAAGCATGTGAGTACGTGAGTAGGCAACATCTTTAGGCAAACAAATGGGTAAGCAAGTTACATGTAATGCTGATGTGTTTGCTTTCTCTTCTGACAACATTGATAGTACTGAACAAGACTGTGCACCAAAAGTTAGGGTGGAGGTGCCACACCCTGGTAAAGGTATACACGCCTTCAAGGAAGTCTGCAAATACCCGACAGTTGGCACACACTGGTACATTCCACAGGCAAGGCATTTGACTTGAGAAACAGTTAAAAATATCTGTGCCAGCGTCATGCTGCAGGGTTGGTTAAACCCGAAGTGACTGCTTCCAGGGAGCAAAACACACACTCACACACCCTGTTAGAAAAACGTTAACAGAGGCATATACAAGCCATTAAATGTTTCTTTCAGTTCCTCCTGCGGCCTCTTTCAATGTTTGCTTCACCCTGTGCTCTACTGTTTAATTCTCCTACAGAGGTCACGACTGAACTGAACAACAGCAAGGAAACATTCATCCACATACTGCACGTGAAACACTGAAAATTAAAACAGTGATGTACGGTATTCTGGGTTATTTCCGAAACCGACTGTGGGGTGCATTCCTACTTCCCTGACCCTAGGGGTAGGCAACCCTTGGATATACGTGAGCTATGACTAATTGGCGAAGAGCTACTGTGATTCTCCCCCCACCTCTGTATTTAAAAACCACCAGAGCAAGGCAGCAGGGCAGGGGATCCTTCAGAGAAGCAACACACACAGCAGCCGCAGATCATTAAGCAATACAGTATTTCATTGTTTTATATCCATGTTTTCACCTTTTATCTTGTATTGTTTTATTTGTATCTGTATCTGTATCTTTTAATGATGTGAGCTGTCTTGGGGTGCCCCAATAAGGGATAAAAAATTTATTTATAAATCAATAAATAAATCCCTCATGGTCCTGGTTTCTCCCTCCCCCTCCCCATATTTAACTATAGAAAAAAATTGCCAGAACAAAGGAACAGGGCAGGCTTGGGTGGATGGGAATACTTCCCCACCCATGACGCTCCAAGGAGCAATCTTTCACTTCCCTTTCTTTCCCTCTGTGCTTTGCCTGCTCCACCTCTCACCATCGTGAATAAGCTGCTTCTCCCGCTGCCCTGTTTGGCCGCTTTGAGTTGAAAAAGGCTGCAAGGTACCAGTAACCATCCTGCAAGCTACTGGTAGCTCGTGAGCCCCACGCTGCCTATCCCCACCTTACCCCAATAGTGCACTGAATTCAGACCCTGAAGCTAGCACAAGCTCTTTGTGGCTGTCACTTCTCCAGAGTATTGTATTTTTATTTTGCATTAAGCAGATCAAACCAAGCATGGCACACAAATATGAAATATGAAAGGCAAAACTGTATCAGTACTTTCCTGTTTTTATGTAGCCCCCCCCCAAAAAAAACCAAAGTAAATGCAGTGACATGCTGTGCTTTCTGTATGCTCCACTCAGTCCTTTCTTTTTCAACCAAAGCCCCTACATCCTCATCCGCAACATGAAAGAAATAACCACCTTGCTCAGGGTTGCAAGGACAGGTGAGCTAAATCCTTATCAGTTTCAGCAGAAACAACAACAGAACTTTTTGCGTTGGCATTAAGAAAGCGCTAACAATCAACTTCTCAGTCACTGCTGCGGCTGTGCTTGGAACAAGGTTCTTGAAACTTCGCCCACAGCAAATGCTTCCAAGTCAAGAAATGAAGCGTGAGTCTGCCCAAATGTAACAAGGCAAAACAAAAATGAGCGAGGTGGCAGAGCTCACGCTTGTTGCCAGATTGAATGGTAGAATACTTTGCTTTTAGGATCCCTTAACATTAGAAACCTGGAAAGAACTTTTAGAAATAATATCTTTTGCTGATATCAGCAGGGCTGCCCCAAGATCTCCTGGGGCCTGAGGCAATGTACCAAATGCTACCCGCCCCCACCTTGAGAAGCACAAGTCTCTGCTGCTCCTGCTCCCTGAATTGGAAAAGAAAGAAGAGGGGGCTTTAACCCAGGGGTGTCAAACAGAGGGCCCATTACATGGGCCAGATGCAGTTTGTGAACGCTCTTTATCCGGCCCTTGGGCCAGTGATGTCATCCGGGCGCGCCAGGAACCAGAACACCCGGATGATTGGCAGCCCTCCGCCCCTATGGCGGACGCCAGCCACGCCTCCCTGCGCCTCCCTGCACCTCGAATCACTCCATTTCAGAGCGATTCGAACGCGCAGGAGGGCGGGCGGGCCCAGGAGCAGCTCGTCCGTCCTCGGGAGAGGCGGCACGGCCCGGGCCCATCCGTGGAACTAGCGGAACGGCGTACCGAGCCGTTCCGCCAGGATGACACCGCTGCCTTGGGCTCTCCCAGAACCACTATTGGCTGCTCTCAGCTGCTGAAGGTGCCAAGGTCTCACTGCTGAAAGGGCAGCCTGCGTGATAATTGGGCTCTCCTATATCTTGAAAATATAATCAAAACCTGCATATTTTCTCTTCTGTCATGTGAAACCAATGAGTTCCTAAGTGAGGAAAAAAGAGCACATTCCCATTTGTGTCCAGCTTAATGACATCACTTCCTACTTTATGGCATCACTTCCATCCCATAGCAGGCATCATGAATGCTTTGCGGCCCACTGTATGAAAGGAGTTTGATGTCCCTGCTTGAACCCATCAGGCTCCTAGCTTTTATCAGGTTACCTGAGGCCAGTGATGTCATGCAGGGGGAACGCGGGGGAACTCAGTTCCACTAGTTAAAATTAGGGCTGACTCCGCCCACTTCATTCTCCCCCCTCCCCCCTCCCAATTCCTCTGCAAAGAGCTTTTCTTCTTGGTTGGCCGGCACTCAGAGGGTTAAAGGCAGTGATGTCATTCAGGGGAAACGGACCAGAACGGGCGTTCCGGATCTTAACGGGCTCCGTGGCTGGTTCCGGGTTCCCAACAAGTGTCAATCAAAAGTGAGTTCCTGTTCCTAAATCATTTGAATGACACCACTGCCTGAGGCGACAACCTCCGCCAAATGGATGGGCTGGCCCTGGGTCCACACTCTCTCCTAACAGATCAAGGAATACATAGAAACAGGAACGAGTTGGAGGAGGGACCAGGAAGGAATAACTATTCCTCATCCTCTTGTTGCTATGCCCTCTGGAGCTAGAGGCACCTCTATACCTCCAGAAGCCTGAAACAGCTTGTCAAATGCTGCTTTAGCCAGCCACATGCCAGATGATGCCTCCCTTGTTCCTCTTCCTCTTGCTGGATTTGAAAAGTATGGAGGAAAGGCTTCTAGCCCAGCACTCCACCACATTCTCCTTTTCCAGGCCATATCCAGAAAACCGGAGCAGCAGCTGCAGATAAAGGGGGGCAGTCCTGCCAATCTGGTCTGCCTCTGTTGGCCTTATGGACAAATGTGCCTTGGTTGGAGCTCATTTTTTAAAAAAATATGCAGAATGGAGGCAGGAAAATGCAATCTCCTGGAATCTTTACAAAATTTTTACCATGCATCTGATCAATTGGACTGCAATCCATGAAAGCTTATGCTGGACTAAATTGGTTAGTCTTTAAGGTGCTACAAGACTCTTCTTGTTTATTCTGTTCTCAGGACTTTCTTAATAAAAAATATTGTACAATTCCAATTCCAGCCCTAACGCTGGTAATTTTTCAACCATGGCTAATAAATGAGAAGATCATGTGCTCCCTTCCTTCAGCTGAATATCCCCTACCAACCTTAGCACTATCACAACACTAACCATGGTTCATGCTAACTAGGTTTGCTCTTGCACCTAGAATTTGATGGTCTGCTTCAAACCTTAGGTTCTGTAGAGGGGGAAGGTGCAGGAAGCCTGGTCAAGAGCCAAATTGGTGCAATATCTAGCAGTTAGCAATAGTCTTTCTACCCAAACATTCCCCTTTCCCTTCCTATTGGGTAAACTGGAGTTACCATAACTGGTATTTAGTAGATCTCTGCAGCCATCACCAAGGTAGGGGAAAGCCAGATAAAACATAAGTCAGCTTAATTTCTCTGCCGAATCTGAAAATGGGTTGCAAAAATCTAAGGAATTTCCATTTGCGCAAAAACCAAAACAATCAGTAGTAACAACGGAGTGATCTGGAAATGCAGCCCCCCCCCGTCATTTAAAAAACTGACAATACAGAGCAATAAATGGATATTTAATTATTAAAAGACTGAATACAGAAGGCAAAACAAAAGGAATGGAGAGCAGAGGCAAAGGACGCAAAAGCAAGACATCTCAAAATTGGAAGCAGGATTCACCAAGATGAACTGGGCAAAAAATGAGCACAAAGCTTAAAAGACAAGCAGAAAATAAAAGGAAGTCCTCAAACTCAACTTGCTAGTTATCTACTATCCTTAGCTACTCAGTCAGTCCAGGAGAAGACGACAGAAGTCTGGTTCCTGCACGCACATGGAGAACAAATTAATTACTACATAAGTTCCCAAGCTGGGGTGTGGTGACGCCCCAGCCAATGGAAACGTGTCGCTATCCCCTTAAGGGGTGTTGTGATGTTGCAGCAGTGGCAACAGCACTTCCAGGATTGTACCACCACTGAGAAAAAAGGGGGTTTCTCACTTACTGAGGGAGGTTGTGCTGGCTCTCTGGGGGTGCCGGGGGCCCTGCAGCCCCCTCTGCAGGTATCTCTGTGCCTCAGAACAGCTCCCTGATGAAAGCTGGCAATAGCTCACCCTCCTGCCTACCTGTTCTGCATCCCTCCTCACCCATAAACACCCCAGTTTCTCCTCTTCCCTGCCACCATACACTCCTAATTCACCAGGCACCAGCAGATAGTTGCCTCGCCCAGTCCTTATGTGCAGCCACCAACGATTAAGCTGGTGGCCACACTGCACTCGCTGGCAGCATCAGCGATCATGACAACATCACATGACGCATGCTGGATGAAGGCATTACCACCTAGATCCACCTAGATCCTGGAAACCTAGTTTCCAATGACAAAATGTGGATTCCGCTGGTGGAGCTTTTTGGATAGGATTGGACTGGTAATTTACTTAGTTTGCTTGGGAGAAGAACTTCAGTCCAGAACAGGAATGAATGGAAGGGAGACTGTGGTCCTCTGCATGACCATTGGCTAGTTTTCATGTATACCAGCAAGGCTCATCTTAAGTTCTTTGGCAAGAGAACATACCCAGAACACGCATTAAGGAACCTGTATACGTTACATGTTAAGGAATAACTAATATGCATTACAGACTCGGAACATGTACTTTTCCTCTGAAATTTTAAGATGCACCAACTGAGTATTATAGCACAAACAAACAAAATCAAGTAGGCCATGCAAGATTACATCCGGCCCCACTCTGGTCTAGGGGAGTGGCCTTGATTGTGATGGTTAAAACTTACTACAAAAACCTTTCAGTGCCTGGCTTATCTTATAACGCCATCTGAAGAGCAGAGCTCATGTTGGTATGACAAACAGTATCTCCTCACCATAAACTTCCTCATTGCAGGGGAAGTACAGAAAGGGCAGCAGGTGCATGACTGCCTGAGAAAATCTAACAAAAGATATTGCAAGAAAAGACCAATATTCTCAATGCCTCCAAGAGGTCAGAGCTCCAATGATCCTTTTAAAAAACCAAACCAAACCACCCCTCTAGTTCTCATCTTACAGCTGCACTGTACCCTTCCTCCCCCTCCCAACCACAGTGATTCAAGATGCCTCTCCTTTGATTATCAGCTATTACTTTGATACACAGCCTTGTATGTGTGTGAGGATAACCCCACCATATTATCAAAGAAGCGTGTCTTACCCTTACAATCACTGCATCAAATTTATGCATCAAACTAGGAACAATTGAATCATCTGGGATTACACAATACATTCAAATCCTCTCCAAATAATCACATGAGACAAAATTGCAGTAATATTTCTACTAGACAAGTAAGTGGCTTATGTCCTGTTTATTTTAAAAGATTTCACCTCATCTCATCAATAGTTAAAATAACTTCAACAACTCTCCTGGGTTTCTGTGATTGTAAGTGGGCACAAAGTGAGCAGAGTTTAAATATGGCAGCCTGTAAATATGAAAGTGTATTTAAGTAACTTTGAAAAATATTTATTCTAAAGACTTTTTGTATTATGAATTGTGATCAGTGTAGCAAGCCAAGGCCAAACTAGAAGATGGCATCACAGTAGCACATACTACAGTCCAAATGTAACTTTCAAGGTGTGGCTGTGACCTGCACTGCAAGCAACAGCATAGCTCAGGGTAGGCAGAATGAATTAACTCATGAGTGTCCGATGAATTAACTCAAAGGCAAAATAAGTGTCACCAAATGTATCAGGAGGTGTAGAATTTTTCTGCTCAATATATTGCATCACATTTGTCCTGCATTTGTAAACCAGCTGAAATACTGATAGCAAAATTGTAGATTTATTTCTGAGTAAACATGCATAGGATCAGATGGTAAAGCAAATATCTTTCTGCTGAGGTTCATTATCGTGAAAATATTTCAAATCTTGAAATCTCATTTCCATTAGCGTCAGAGTCATAGTTCTCTTTTAAATGGCAACTTTTTGTTTTCTTAATTAGCTTATGGCAGAATTTATGTCAGCAAATCATATTCATTGATGGATTCAAGTAATGCACAGAATCACAAACTGGCCACACTCTGAACCTGTGATAGTCTGCCCTTAAACCACAAGCTACTTGCACAGGATGAAGTAGCTGCTTGATAGACTAATTTGTGAATGGCAGCTTTAAGGAATCCCACAGTCCAGTTCTGTGCGTGGTTACTTTGAAATTAGTCCCACTAACATTCAGTGGGGCTGACTTTCAAGTAAGCATGCATGGCATTGCTTAAGACTAGAATCCTTTGCACATTTACCCTTGAATGTAGTGGGATTCACTTCTGAGCAAGCATGCTTACATGCTTAAGCTTATGCTGCATATTCCAAAGAGCCACCCCTGCCACAGGAGAAGAGATTTTCAAAGATGAGAAGTGACCGCAGGCCAGGTATTACAATTCATGGATCTAGCTGGAAAGACAGTTATTTATAATGCCATCCATGTTTATGGCATATTACTGACAAAAAAACAAAAAAAGGCAGATCTCTGCTCCAAGGATCCTACATTATAAAACAGTGGTTCTCAAACTTTTTAGCACTGGGACCCACTTTTTAGAATGTCTTGAACCCACCAGAAGTAATGTCATGGCTGGAAGTGCCGTCACTGTGATATCAGTGCCTACTGCTTTCCTGAAAACGCAATAAGTGAGGTTATTTCTCAGCCATTTCCCAAGCAAAGAAATGAAAAAAAGCCTATTTACAACTTGACACAAGCAAAACAAGCATATAGCCCTCCCCCTTTCTAGCATCCCCATATTTTCCATATGGCTGCTCTAGGTGCTTTGCGACCCACCTGAAATGGGCTTCCAACCCACTGGTGGGTCCCGACCCACAGTTTAAGAATATAAGAACATAAGAAGAGCCCTGCTGGATCAGGCCAAAGGCCCATCTAGTCCAGCCTCATGTATCTCACAGTGGCCTACCAGGTGCCTCAGGGAGCACACGAGACAACAAGATGCTTGCATCCTGTTGCCATTCCCTTGCACCTGGCATTCTGAGGGAGCCTACTACTAATGTAAGGAGGTTGCACAACTCAAGTTTGGGAACCACTGACCTAAAAGTCAAAATAGGAGAGGCAAAAACGGGAGGAGCTGTAGATAAAAGGGAAGAAGGAAAGCATATGCCTTCATTTCAGTGTCAATACTTTCAATGTAGTTGCCATGGGTAACTCCATATCACCACAACATTTGTGGAGAGGAGGGTTGCTGTTTCCTGCCCTTTGTTCTTTCATTCAGATGTCAAATGGTTCACTTCTTAGGTTGATCAACTAGGTGTCATGATCACAACTTTCACTCCAGCCTGTCCATAAAGCACCTACCACTGAAGACCCACTTTTAACCTGCACTGGTATGTTTTGAACTGAATTGTTAATGGATTGCTTTGTCTAGTCTTAATTTTAGTTTGTTCAAAACTTATCAGTCTATTGTTGTGATCTGATCTAATGTTGTGAGCTGCATTGAGCACAAACTTGTTTGTGGAAGAGCAGTGTAAAAATATGCAATCAAACTTTTTTTACTACATGCCCCTCTTTCTGGGTCTCTTCCTTTCTCCCTAGCCCCACCCATTTTTCTGCATTACAATTCCATCTTTAAAAACAATGTAAACAAAACACAAAACCACCATGCTAAATACATGAGATGAAGAAAAATAAGCAATCAATAAAATGTCCACCACACACTATGCAGTTTGTACTGAATTCCCTTTTTAGATTAATTTAAAGAATAATCCAGACCTATAGACTTCCATCTCCCCTTGGCTGCATTTTCAACGCCAGCTGCTTGTGTTTCTTCGCTAACCCGGCCACTCGTCCTTCAGGACTTATTATTCATTGCAAATCTAGCTAAGGAGTAACCTCACCTGGTCCAGTGGGATGCCCAGGAGAGCACTGACAGGGTGCAAGAGGGTGGAGCCTGTGGTCCTATAGGGAATCCCGGCTGCTTCTGCCATCCTGCATCCCAACTCGGATCGGGGATGCCTTCCACACCAGTCCAGGGCAGTCCGTGGCAGCCCAGCGCTAGAGTCGGCCGGCGGTCAGTCTGTCAATCACCCAGTGGCTCTCTCACACACACAGACAGACACACAAGGCACGTGCACCTCTGCCCAATGCAGCCGCTGGCGAGACGACGCTCCGCCTCTCCGCCGGTTGCTGATTGGCTGTTTGCGACTGCGGTCTTTCTCTTCCTCGTTCGCAGGGCAAACAGCGTCTTCTTTCACCCGCAGCGGCAAGAGGCTCGCGGTGCGCGCGAGCGAGGCTTTGGCTCCTGCCCAGAACCACCAGGAACCGCCCGGCTGCCTTGAACTGGGTGGGAGAGCGCAGGCTTGGGACTGAGGCATGTTTTGGGTTCGCCGGGCTGGCTTCGAGGCGTGGCCTGTTCTGCATGCAGGGACTTCTGTTCTGTTTCGAGCATGAAAGATGACAGCTGAAAAGCCTGCCCGCAAGTCGCGTCTTCCTTGCGTCGCCCACACCCGGGCGACGGGCGTTGGTGGGGGAGCAGCAGCAGCCTGCATACGCTTCGTCTTTTTGCAGTAGCTTAGGCAACGCAGGGACCAGGGACGTTTGACAATGTTCCGAAGCTAAGATTTGAGAACTTGAACCCCGGGGCTGAGCCTTAACGCGTTCAATAATACACACGGCCTTTGAGCATGTGCAGAGCATTTTTCACTACTAAGCCAAGAATGGCTGGCCCAAGAAGACCTCCCGGCGGCTGAGGCAGCGTGCCAAAGGCTGCATCCTCCTTACTTGGGGATGTGCTACTAGTAGTCTCCCTGAATTGGAAGAGAAAGTTTTCAGCGTGGAAGAAGTAGATTCCCTTCCGGAGGGAAGGAACTATCCCTTCTCTTTCTCTCATGGCTTTTCTGCCAGGGGTCAGAGCATGGCTGTTTTGTCTGACTTGGCTGCTTCTTTCAGGACCAAATAGTTACCCCATCCCTGCTGCTGCTGCTGCTGCTGGCTCTCTCTCTCTCTCTCTCTCTCTCTCTGTGTGTGTGTGTGTGTGTGTTTAATTACGTTACCTATTGTTATACATTGTGCATTTATTGTGAAGCTTTGTAAGCTGCCGTGGGCATTTCTGTTGGCATGGGAAAGGCAGGATATCAATGCTTCTAATAATAAGTGCAGCAGAGGAGAGCAGTGAGCTATAGGCATCTTTGAATCTCTAGCCCCTCTTCCACACTTCCTGTTGTGGTGTTCTTCCCTTTCCCATGCAGGGAGCAGGAAGAGTAACAGAGTAGCAGCAGGGCTGATGAAGGTTAGTGGCCTCTGCCAGTTCGTTGCTTGAGGTGACCACCTCAGCCAACCTTATGGATGGACTACCTCTGTAAGCAACTATATTTTCAGTGCTGCTGTCCTGAGTAGGGGCTGGGACCAGATGGACTGGGACTCTAGTAATCTCTTTTGGAAATGAAAAACATATTTTAAAGGTAGAAATGGCAAGTAGAAGGGGAGCCTGGTTCCCTTTTCCATCCCAGTGCTTGTAACTCCAGACCAGACTCAAGAGAAAGTGGAAATGTGGTTTAATCACTCCCTCATGGTGAAGTTCACAGCCCAAGTAAAACAAACATACTCTAGGACAGAATTGGGCCTATTGTTGAAGCTGACCCCGGCAAATCATTTCCTCCAGAGTGACAACCCAGTCATAAACTGAGCAGTTGGAGCATAAACTATTGAAAACTGCAAAGTAAAAACAAGTTTTAAAAATGCTAAGCCATTGAAGTCATAATCTGAATCAACTTGGCAGCTTGTTTAGCTAGATTGTATCTAGGAGGACCTCAGAGAACATAGAAATGACTGTTTTATTCTTGGGTGGTCCCACTTCACTTTCAGAACAGATAAGAGCTGCCATCTCATTGAGGAATGGCATGGGATGAACAGACTTTGTATAATCCATATGAATGGACAGCTTGGTCAGGGGGAAGGGGTAGTTCAATAACACAGAAATACTTGGGGGATGATTATTATTTATGCCATCTGTGTACATTAAAGTTTATACAGAGTAAAAAGTCAATTCCATGTCCGAGAGACTCACGATCTAAAAAAGACACAAAGGGAAACAACAGAGGAAGAGGTGGGAAATGAATGCAGAGAAAGACAGGGAAAGAATATGTCATTTATTATGTACATTTAACTTAAACTGCATTGTTGATGTCCTGGGCCATCAACATAAATCATTTTTGTGTAGCACTTTTTCTGCAGGGCTTGAAGTTCTTCATATTAATTCAAGTAGCTCATGGAGGTGGAGGCAGACAATCATTTCCTCATCCAATGATCATCCTAGGATAAACAATAAAATAGATGGGATAGAATTCCTTTAAAGTTTCTCAAGAGAGTTGCCTGCTATAACAAAACATCTCCATAGAACGCAACAGGTTCCTTATTTCACAAAGCTGAAACTTCATTAAGCACATGTTCATCCAATTAAAATATGTTTATCTTACCTATCTACCATGAGTAATCAAGGCAGTTTTCAGTGCAGGAGGTTAAAGGAAATCATTTTAAATATAATAATGCAAATAAAAACAAAATCAGAACCAGCATCAAAAATCACAGCAGTAGGGTTAGCAAAAAGTTATGATTTGATGTAAAACAAATGCCTGGAAAATAAAGCATCTGTACTTGGTACCTAAATTATATAGGGGCAGGTACCAAGTCAATATGTCTGGAATGGGTGAGCCAAAGACAGGATATCATAACAAAAAAGATCCTGCACTTCATTGGCATCTGTCTAACCTCTGGAGGTGGGGTAGCCAGAACAGAGCCTTAGATAATTATCTGAGTAAACAGGCAGGTTTATATCAAAAAAGGTGTTCTTCCAGACGTTGTGGTCTGTCTCATGTTGTTGCAATTGTCTGCTAAATCAAGTAATTGTTGGCTGTGAGTCAGTGTTCTTTCATCTTCTTTTTTACAGTTGCAACTGAATAGCAACAGAATGCCAAATCTGTCATTTCCAGACTGTCATTCCAGGCATTTCCAGGCTGTATAATAGCTGCTTTCTGATGGCCATTGCAGTAATATATTATTGCATCAAAACCATTACTTCATATTTTATAACAGGTTTTAAAAAACAGGAACTGAAAAGTTTCGGTGAAGCATGTTGTACCGATTTGGGCAAATACAATATAGCCCTTCCTATACCAGAAACTGATACTTCCTTTTCAGAAAATGTTGCAATTGTATATTCAAAATAGGCTATGAATCATTCCTGCTAAAAGCAAGGTTAGTGGCCCAACTATGGGCCCTGAAACAAGGCCAGAGAGAATGAGAATAGATGGGTGTTCAGCATTGTTGGGTACTCCCTAGAAAATACATTTGAAAACCCCACCAACCATCCCACATAGACAGAACCCTTCAGTAGGAATCTACAGAGCATTAGAAATTGTTGAAAGCCTTTAACAATGATCAAAATAGAGGCAATGGGGCCTAGAGAGGCCAATTTCTTTTCCTCCTCCTCAATGAGGACAACAAAATGTAAATCTTCTGACATTGCTGAACTGCTCAAACATGGATAAAGCATCCAAACAATATGTTGGAATAGGCCAGGGAATATCTTACTGTAGTGTAGAAGATGATAATGAGCACAAAGAAGAGGCTAATATAGATTTGACATGTGCCCCAACCCTGAGTTTTTAACTGGAGTCCTGTCATTTCACACAGCAGTTTCTCAGAACTGTAAACAAGTTTCTTTTTGTTTAGAACTGTACCTTGCTTGTGAAAGGTACTGAATAAGAGGGAATGACCAAGTGTAGGGATCGCCAAAGGTAAGAATCCAGACAGCCCAATCCTATGGGCTCCACTGCCAGCGGTGCTGAAATGGCTACTGCTGGATCTTACAGGTGCTGCGATACAGGTCTCCTCAGGGCTCCCTTACCCCAGGTAGTCTGCAGCCAGTGGCAATGAGTCTCCTCAGCTCTGGAGAGAAACTGGTCAATAGGCTGGCAAAAGTGCCTTGTGCCAGCCTCTGGCTGTTGTAAACACACTGTAAAGCTGCTGCTTCGTTGCCCGGGCCCAGAGGCCTGGCGTTAAGGCCAGCCTTCTTAGGATGGTACAGGGACTCTGGGAGGGTGGCAGGAGATTTAACAGGGTAGGGGGAAGGGTGAAACGGAGCGGGGGGAGGTGGAGAACAGGGAGTCCCAATGGCAGTCTGGCCCAGGGAGGGGTTGGAGCCAGGATCCGGCCTTTGGGTGAGATCCTAAGTCCTGTCCCTGGCTTGGCTGCTTGAAGTTGTTCCATCGATTTTGGTGTGCCACCATTTGGGCCACTGTGCACTAAATTCCCCTTTTCCCGGGTAGTGCGGCAGCAGCTCAGAGTCCTGAGCTGTATATTGGGCAGGCGAGTCGGCCTGCCTATTCCAGCCCAGAGTTAGGATTGCGTCCTGAGTGAAACACCTGAGAAAAAGCACCAAAAGTAATAAGGGTCACCTCAATTAAATTTTTAGAACTACCAGAAAGTTCTTTCCAATAAGCACCTACATTGTCCTTTCATCTGGTTAGAGTCCAGAGGATGGATAAAAGTCAAACATAGGTGAATGTCAAAGTGTAGCCTTATTCAGCTTGCAAATTTATGTTGGCCAGTGAAAAATATAAATAACTATATATGTGCAAATGTGTGAGAAACCTAAATAAACAGAAATAAAAAACAAACATGAGAAAACTGATGAATATCATGGAAGTATGAATGAAATTGGACAAACGAGGAAAGCATGTGGAAAAATTTGAAATGTGGTGGAAAGTGGTCTTGCCCCTGCCAACTGGGCAAGAGGCACTTTTTCAAGTGGTGTTCCTCTTATATTTATCTTATATTTGTCCCGCTTCACCTCTGCTCAGTGTCTTTTCTAGTTGCTGGCGGTGTTCTGCATTTTTTTTTTTTAGATTGTGAGCCCTTTTGGAACAGGGAGCCATTTAACTTTATTATTTGCCTGTAAACCGCTTTGTGTTGAAAAGCGTTATATAAATAGTGTTGACTGATCGTTGATTGAAAGAGCAAAATGAAGAAAGTCAAGGTATGCCTGTATTATATGTAATGGCTACAATCATTTATGACACATGACCCCTGCTGGCTGATGTGTAGAACATCTACACTATTTGTTTTTTATTTTTTTAATCTACAAGTACTGTAGAAGCCATCGGTGTCTCACAGCACAATCCTATGTATGTACTGTATACTCCAAAGTATTCAATAAGTTCAATAAGGCATAACAATAACTTATTGTTTTGTTCAATAAGGCTTATTCCCAGGTAAGTGTGCATAGGATTGGAGCTTCAGTGTATCAGAGAGGATCAAGTAATACAGTTATTGCTTCTTGAGCCAGGGAACTGTACAGGAAGGTCACAAATGGACACTCCTGCAATTTTTTTAATGCAAAGTTTTGTTCTAAGTTATGACTTTGGATTTATGACCTTAAAATTTCATTTTATAGTGCAATTCTATGTGTGTTTACTTGAAAGCACTGTATTCAGTGTGGCTTAATTCTGAGTAGGTATACTGAGGATTGAGGCTCTGATTTAGTTTGCTAACTCGGAGTTGATCTGAAGGGAAGGGAATTAACCAATCATTAAATTTCCTGCTTCTTTGAAGCCGTTCTCCATCATGTAGACCTTCCTTAGCAGCATTTCGTAGCTCCCCCTCCCCTTTTTTTCTTTCTTGGGACCTTTGGTTGGAGTTTTATAGTCTTCTTTATGTCTCTATGCCTTCCTTTTCATTCTCTGCCTTTAAATATATATAGCACTTTCCTCTTCCCTTTTCCTGGGAAGGCTGATTTTCACATTTTTTCTTGAGTATGTGTGGGGGTTTTATGCATGTGATTATTGTGGCTTAAAAGAAATTGTGATTTGCTTGTATTTGAAAATAAGCATGTATTTTCTAAGAGCAAAAAGAAATAGGATAAACATAAACGTGGAATGGGGACTTATGAACTATTGTTACAGCATCTGCTTTATAATCATAGGACATTAAATATATATAATATTGTTAGGTGTGCTTCCTGCTTTCCAAGCAGTGAATTCTGATATGCTGCTTTTCTGGCATCATTTGTAGCAGAAGTCACTTGAAGCTAATGCTGCTTTTGTCATACTTGGCTGACAGCACAATTCTTATCTTGTCTTCAGCTGGCACAAGTCCCTTGCACTGCCCCAAGGGTGTTGCAAACGTGCAGCAAGGCAAGTTTACACCTCCTTAGGAGTTGATTGAGCCATGGCCAAATGTGCACTGGCTCAATGAGGCTGAATCCAGGCCCCATATCCCCCAGACCAGGAAAGGTTGCCTCGACCAAGTTAGGCCAGCACAGGAGGTTGGAGGGGGTGGCAGAGAGGCAGAACAGGGGCATGTTTGGCCGGGGGGGGGGGTTGACCAGTGGGCGGACTGGGCCCAACCTATGAGTTTATGAATCCCATGCTGCCTCTTTAGCAGTATTTGATAGGTATGGTTGATATTGTTTTAATTTGTTGATACAGTTTTAATTGGGGGAGGTTTATACTTTTATGTTTATTTTAAATGATTTCTGCAAGCCACCTGGAAGGGGTGGTCTAAAGTCCAAAAAGGAAGGGCTATAAATATCAATAAAACAAATGCATGAAACTGTGGAAATGTATTAGAACAATTCTACTGCAAGTGGAGGACCCCAGGCCAGCACCAGGCTGACAGCCATTGTCCGCTAGTCTGTAGTGTATTTCCAAGGAAGAAAGAAAGATTAGTAATAACATGACACAGATATGGTACTGGCCCCTGGCACATTAGAAAAAAATTGCGGGTTGGCCAATCAGACAGTTTGAGGTGCATGTAACAGCTAACACCAACAACTAACACAATCCAGTACTGATACTTGCAAGTGATTATACTGATTTTGAAATTGACACATAATGCATGTGTTTGAATTAGCCCTAAAAACATACAGTACAAGGGCGCACAAAGTGTATAACATTACAGGCTAGCTACTTGTGATTCTTCTTTAAATCTACACATTTATTTACTGATTATGTTTTAATCCTACCTTTCTGCTTCAAGGTGTTTTATAATGAAGTAAAGATTATGGTTGAGATTATGTTTTTTTAAATCTGTAATGGAAAATGTCTATCTGCAACTTTTATGGAAGTAAAGCAGGGGCTCTTATTAAGTTAATGCCCAAATCTATTACCCCTGTTACAATGGGGAGCCAAACTCTCCTGTAAGTGGACCTGTGATATCAACAGTGAAGAGTGAATGTTATTTGCCTAGATTTCCTTAGGAGGAAGCTGCTTGAACCATTCACTAACGAGGCTATGCCATATCTCTGAAACTACAGGATAGGACAAAACTGTTGCCATTTTTGGAATCAGTAACCCAAATATACCCAGGAATAAGGCTAACTTTTAAAACAGCAGAATGCGTGTTTTCCCATGTTGTTTTTGTATACTCATTGAATGAATGAATGTAATGCTTGTGTGTGTGTGTGTGTGTGTGTGTGTGTGTGTGTGTGTGTGTGTGT
>JAJKFI010000019.1:10431483-10479197 GCA_029204185.1 Lerista edwardsae | reverse complement strand
TGTGTGTGTGTGTGTGTGTGTGTGTGTGTGTGTGTGTGTGTGTGTGTAAAAGCAACTCCCCTCTCACAGGTATGAATTGGACCATTGGACCTTAAAGGCATTCTTAGTAACCACTTTAGGCAGCTGTTTTTTCTCTGATAGTCAGTCCTCCAGCCTAGAGGAGCCTGATTGACAATTTCACTTTGGGCATGTGGCTGGCAACAGGATTAGGTTGTGATGATCCATCCTTTGCACCCCTTGTAGAAATGATATGAAGCTGGAGCTGGGTTCATGCCCAGAAAGGCAGTGTCAATGCTAGAATATCAAAGGTCTAAAAGGGAAGGGGTATAAATAGCAATAAAACACTGACCTTATCTGAAACCACAACTGAGTGCCTCACCCTACCAAACAGGAGGCTTAGTCTTGAAAGAGCAGGGGGGAGAACCAGTGAAGGAACCAGGTTGAGATTTTGGCAGGGAAGACCTGGCATGCCTATAGCAGGCCATCAAAACAATGTACGTGACTAAGAGCCCAATCCTATCCAATTTTCCAGTGCTGATGCAACTGCAATGCAGACCTGAGGTGAGTGAACAAATGTTACCTTGAGGGGGTCTTCATGACTGCTTCCCCACCAGAGAATGTGGCACACGCACCCCAATCAGATGGCTACACCAGGGCTGGAAAATTGGATAGGATTTGGCCCTAAGGCTGCAATTCACATTTACCTGGGAGTGAGCCCCATGGACTATAATGGGACTTACTTTTGAGAAGAGATGCATAGGATTGGTCTCTAAAGTTGATGCTCTGGGTAACATCTATGCTACTGGAACACTCCTCTTCATGATCAGCAAATCAGGACACTGAGCTAGTTATAGCTTTAAATGTGGGGGCAACCTTGATTTGAATGTTTTTATTTGAATACTTATCTTGCATGAGGTGATACGGGAAAGACATACCGTGGAATATGCCGTTTATATGTTACAGTGAAGCTTTACTGAGCTATACTTATGGGCGATTGATTTTTACTTATCTGGGGAAGTGGAATCAGAATGAAAAAAGTACGACCAAGTGTAACAAGATTTTGCATTCAGTGCCATAAATCAGATCAGATCTAAACACAATACTATTTCAAAGAACGCTGTAACTATCTGCTGAGTCCAGTTTTACGTCTACTCGCTCACCTTTGTGTGCAAATCCTCCGTACTCGAGCGAGTCTCACCGTTGAATACACAAACGCTGACTTTCCCAGCCTTTTCCATGCACAGGAACGCTCAGACCCCAATCAGTTTCAAGAGAAGAAAAAAAAGACCTGGTCTTGCTAGCGTCCGGAATCCCGGCTGCTCAGAAGGGAATCCCCCAACGACACAGCCAATAGTTGAGAGTATGCAAAACAGGGCAACCCCGCGCCTTCGTAGACCAATGAAGAGCCGGGAAAGTGTTGACGCCTCTTTCTATTGGAAGGGCCGGCAGAAAGGATGGGCCAATGAGACAGCGCTTTAGGCTTGGCGTGGCGAGGAGGCCGAGTTATGCAAATCTGATTTGAAAAGCAGGCGGGAAATCTGAGTTTCGCGGGAGGCCCTTGGCGCGTAACCCGTCTCCCTTCCCTTCATTCATTGTCAGCGGCAGCCGCTGCTGCTTCCTGGAGCCATTTTCCAACCAGCCCCGTAAAGCGACCACGGCCGTGTTCCATCCGCGGCATCTGCCCGCTGTGCGGACTCGTTGCCCTTAGTGCCTCCGCCTCCTGAAGCGGGAACCCCCCCCGGTATCCCCAGCCCGGACCATTTTGAGTGGGCCGCGGGCATTGAGCAGTAAAAGAGCCGGGAAGGCCGGGGGGGGGTGACGGCGAAGTGAAAGGGGTGGGAGGAGACTCCGCTCCGGGTGCAGACCCACAAGGGGAAGGATGCGGAGGGGACTCCAGCCGCGCGCCCTCGCAGCTCAGTCGGCCTCGCCTCCCATGGACTCTAGAGTGACCCCCGCTGTCGCCGTCAACCTCCCAGCCCGTTTCGCCACCGCCGCCGCCGCCAGCGCTTTCATCCAGATCCACAGCAGTTCCGGGGCATCCGTATTGGGGGCGCCTTGGGTCTCCTGCCTGCCCGGGGCTGTTCGTGGCGTGACGGCGGACGCCCAGCCCAACCTCGCGGGTGGCGGCGGCACCTCCTTATGCTGTACCCCGCACGGGCCCCCAGGACGGACGGTGCTGCTGCAGCCCGACCGTGGAAGTGGAGGCCGACCATCGGTAATTCCTCCTCCTGCCTGGCAGTGCATGGACTCAGCCTTGTGGGCGGGGGGGGGGGGCGCGGCCCAAAAAAAAGGGGGGTGCGTGGGGCGGGCGGGGGTATTTCTGTGCATTGATTGGGGTGACTTCTATTGCCACAAACTTTTAATATTCCAGGCCCGCTTTAGCCGGAGCCACCTTGTCCTGCAGCTCCTGTAGGCAGAAGGGTTTTGGGGGGAGGGGAGAACTGGAGTGCCCCAGCCCTGGAGGAGATTTCAAGTGGGGGAGGGTCGTAGCGGCCCTGCAGATGTACTCCCACTCGAGAGGGAGAGTCGGGGGGCAGCCCCTTATTTTTGTTGGGGGAAAAATAATTCTGATGTCTGGAACAAAGAGCAGCGAGGCCGGCACTGCCAGCAATGTGCAGGACTGGGACATCCGTGTATTGGGGGGAGGACAGGACTGGGGTGTGTGTGGCCGCCAACGCGGGGACGCTGCAAATTTCCCCCTTCCCCGGCGGGTGGGGTTCAGGGTCTGAATAGGCAGCATGGCCGTGGGGGAAGGGGGAGGCTCTCTGTCCCGCTGGTCTCTTTTTCGCTTCACCCCCGGACTCGGCGGTGACGTTTCGCACACGTGCGCCGAGGTCGCGTCTGTGACTGGGAGCCGGGCGAAGGAGGGAGAGGGAGGGAAGGAGGGGGCGCTGATCCGAGTGGGGGGAGGGGGGACACACCAGCTTTTTCCTCTGGCCTGGGGAAATACACAGAACACACAACAGTGTGTGTGTGTGTGTGTGTGTATGAGGCTCTCCCTCACTCCCACACACGCGCGGCCCTTCCTGCTTCTCAACTCTTGGAGCTGCCTGGGGGCACTGTTAGGCTTGGAAATGCCCCTGCAGCAGGTAGGTTAGGGGAGACCCGGGAATGTGTGTGTGTTGGGCGGGCAGTTAAGGTACCAGCTGCAAAGGCAGTTCACTTAGTAGGCATAACCTACTTTCCTTGTGGAGATCCCCTGTCTGGGGGGGGGGCTAAGTGGGGGGGGGAACAGAAAAAGTGACCTCCCATCTTGTCCCTCAACTAAAATCACCGTTATGGGGTTAGTGCCACCCCCAAGCACAGCCATGAAGGAGGAAATTAAGTTTGGGCCTCTCTGCCTGTCACTGGAGATGATTCCAGTTAGATGATTCAAGTAAACTGCTTCAAACCACTGTCTATGGGTCACTGTATTTTGAATTCAGGGTGTGTATGAGGTGATATTGGATAAATGTGGGTCTCTAACCTGAAATGTGCATTTTCCTACCTGTTTCTAATTCTTCCTATGTTCTTGTTAAGTTATAATTTGATTATAATTTCTTGACTGGTAATGTAAGAAAGCAAACTTTGTGCTGGAAAGCTCTGTTGTGTTAGATTAAGTACTGTGGGAATGTGGGTTTGGATGTCACAGAATAATTAAACTTGCTGCACCCTCCCTGCTTTCTTATGAAGCTCGTCCTGGAGGCTTTTTCTTCCCTGCTTGTTGCAACAAATATACTTGCCATAGGAGTTATAGTTGAGAAGTGAAATGAAGTTTGCAATAACAGCATAACAAGGGGCTGGAGACAGGAACAAAAACTTCTTGATCCTTCCGAGTTACATAAGGGAATACAGGCCTGCAGACTTAGACAGACAGACAAAATGGGAAACCTAGATGTGATCTTCAACTTTTGACCAGGCTTTTCTTGGGCCTTACTGGAGCAGAAGCCTTTTCTGATATAGTAATGTCAAAGCTTGAGCTCTTCCATAGCTATAATCAGGAAGCTAAATAGATTTACTCTGATAAATTTGAGATGACTCTCTGCAGTGTCTGTGAACTTGTATAAATGGCACTTTGCCTGCCCATCCCTATTGCATGGGTAGGGATATGTTGTTTATCCCTACTATATGCTATTGCATGGGTTGACTTAATCAAACTTTTTTTGCGTATGGGACTTAACATTTGAATCAATGTTTTTGAAACTGAGGAGCTCCTGTTTGTGTGTAAGAGTCCACATTTTTCCTCGATCATTTGTTTTGCTTGTCTTGTCTGTTATCAGTTCAAATGAGATTGGAGGGTTAGAGGATGGCAAAATACTACAGTATATGTTTTAGTATACTGGTCTATTACTCTTACTTTATGTACCTTCAAACTATGGCCCTTATAAGCCAATTGAAGTACTTGGCTATTTAATTAA
This sequence comes from Lerista edwardsae, assembly GCA_029204185.1. Classification (NCBI taxonomy): domain Eukaryota; kingdom Metazoa; phylum Chordata; class Lepidosauria; order Squamata; family Scincidae; genus Lerista; species Lerista edwardsae. Next base: position 10,474,800 of record JAJKFI010000019.1, on the reverse strand, counting down.
ATCTTGAAAAAACCAGACCTCATTGGCATCTACTGAACCTGGCCTTCTCATGAAGAATTTGGTTCTAGATTTGCACTAAGAATAAAAAGAATGTGTGAGAATTGCCGTAAAATTACCCAATAGATGTATTTTATAGATCGCCTGTCTTTCCAAGGTGAGTGTGAAGGTTTAGGAGTATTGGGATACAGCTTTAAAGAGAATCTCTTACACCTTGATGATACTCCCAAACGTCTGTAGTGTAGGTATATAATCTGAAATGTTAAAAATATTACTTGATGGTGATGTATCTGGAAAATCAGTTGCTCATTTCACAAATAGCATTGACCCAGTACCATCCTGTCGTGTCTGTCAAGTAGTAGATGGTTGCTAAAGCTTCTGCTTGTGAATTGGTAGCTGTGATTGTTTTTATAGAATTCAGAAGTAGTCCATTTATATGAAAATGGTAGCCAACACAATTGTGACTTTTGGAATTATTTAGTCCATGCACAGTTCCTTGCTTCTGAACAATGGAGTAATGTTTGATATGTTGACTGTTGTTGATCATTGTTCTTCCCATTGGGAGCCGGATACTCAGGCCCTGTCTGTGTGTAACCATACCAAATCGAAAACCAGTTTGAGTAACACTTAGGGCCCAGTCCTATCCAGCTTTCCTTCTCTGATGCAGTAGTGCTAAAGGGGCGTACGCTGCATCCTGTGGTGGAGGCACAGTCATAAAGGCCTCCCCAAGGTAAGAAAATATTTGCTCCCTGTCTTAGGTCTGCACTGCAGCTCCATCAGCAAAGTTGGATAGGTTTGGGCCCTTAGAGAAGTGGTTCTTACACATTTAGCTTTCCCAATCATCTGTCAAAGACTCTCTGTGTGTTGCACAACATTCTGGGTCATGTCATAGGATTGCGTGCTCAGCTCATTCAAGGCACTGGTCTGTCTGCTGGACTTTGCTGTTGCCCCATGTGAACTACAAGAGTGCAAGTGCCCCCTAGAACACACCCAAAACTTTGCAGCCACTGCACACTGACAAGTGGAAGATTAAAAGGCAGCTGTCTTAGAAGTGCATCTGTCATTACTGATCTTCTTACTGAGGAACTCCAGATAAGATTCCAAAGAGCCATTTACTTTAGGAATAAGCTTTAATTCTGAAGAAATGTATAGAACAGAAGTTGTTGTCCATAAGTGTACTGTACATTATTTTTTATAAACCAAAATGATTCCTACAGCTTGCAAAACCTTGTGAACTCGGTGATAACTAGGTCAACTTTAATTGACTTGATTTTTTTCCCAGTAGCCTGTTGCTGCAGGTCAAAATGGGTACAGCCCCATTTCGTACATTTATGCATAGCTAGCATAATCAAGATTAATATTTTTCAAATTAATATGAACGATGAAATACATAGAATGCCTTTAAGGCACTATTTTTCTTTGCCTTTTACTCAGCATCTTGAACTTCTAATGTACACTGTACATCCTGTACAGTGGAAAACACTGACTATTATCCTATACTTTTTAGTTATGGTATGTTTGTGCTTCACAAATATGCGGATGTTGGAAAAAAACCCCTGCGTATTTACATGTGAATATATACTCCTTAATCCAACTAAAGACATCAACATGCAGACGTGGACTTCTGTATGCTTAACACTTGCTTATTTAAGAGACATGAGCACAAATTGTAGTGCACATTGAATGTGGTTGCCATCTAACTGCATTGCATTGCTTTCTACGGGGTGTGCATTTTAATGCAATCTGGCACATACTGTCATGACAAAAAGTATATTTAGAGCTAGCTTGCAATCCAGCTGCCATAATCCAGTGATAATATCAAAATGTTAACCCTAAATACCTAGATGGGGCAGTTCAGATCAAGATACATAACTGTTTCCATTCTTGCAGTATATATTCCTCTGTAACCAGTTGTTAATTGTATAACAACTGAAAAATAGATGTTTGGGAAGGCCTAATGAATGTTTGCATGTAGGATGTTAAGCCAGCCTTGTGAACCATGCCACTTTCCATGCCTACCGGTACATAAACACCAATATGCGGATGCATTCCAGCTGTTCAAGAGCTTCAGAGAGGGAGGTGGGAAGGAAAGCCAATTTTGTTCATCTATAACTGATATAGGTGAGAGATCCTGGATGTCTGACAGATTTAAGAGTTAAGATATCTGAAAAATGATAATGGATGCCCAGCCCATTTATGCCATGTTGGAAACAGCAACCAAAACGACAAGTGCCTGTCGGTGAGATCGATGTTGGTAAATGAGATGGCAAGAGACAATCTTATTCAAAATTTCTATTGCAATGAAGAAACTGACAGCAATTGCTACAAATATGTTAGACATGCTCTAAAGCAGTGGTTCTCAAACATTTTAGACTGGGACCCAGTTTTTAGAATGGCACTCATGTTGGGAACCCTCCAGAAGTGATGTCATTAGCTTGGAAATGATGTCATAGCCAGAAGTGACATCATCAAGCAGGAAGTGCCTTAATTGTGATGTAATCAAATGATACTTCTGGAATGCAAACTGGCATTTTTGGACTGCAGCAAATGTACAGCCATGAAACATCCCTGATAGAAAGCAAGGTTAGGACAAAATATTATGTAAAAGCATTGAACTAAAAGCAAAATGTAAAAAAAAAACCCTCACTTGAAAATTCAAACAGTTAACAGTCGCAAAAGGAATATAACAAGAGTCAGGTCTGCAGTTTCCAAGATGGCTGCTTTCAGCTTTCCGCAACCCACCTAACATCAGGTCACAATCCACCAGGTGGGTCCCGCCCACAGTTTGAATACCACTGCTCTAAAGTGACCCAGAACAGAGAAATGATTATAATTAAAAAAAGTCAAATTACAGGCATGTTTTAATACTGGCCCTACTCCAGAGAAAGTAGTTATGCTTAAATGCCATTGGAATCAAGTGGGTTGAAGCTACTTATGAGGTACTAGCTTGTCAAATTGATTTCAGCAGGACAGACTCTCAATTGCCAGTCTAACATTTCTATAACTTTGCCTTGTGCGTGCTGAATCAAAGTAAATTTCACTTTGTATTGGTGCTTATTCCCCCAATCCTATCCAACTTTCTATCATCAATGCAGCTGCAGTGCAGCCCTGAACAAGTGTTTCTTTACCTTGAGGAGGTCTCCATGACTTCCCCAACACCACGGAGTGCACCTCACATGGAATTGATAGGATTTGGCCCTTGGTGGTCTTTTTTTTCTTTTTTTTTAAAAGCTGCTTCAAGCAAAGTTGAACTTCAGTAGGAATCTGTATGCTGAAATACTCTAGTGCAACATACTTGATTGGAAGCTTTAAATTAGTGCTCTTACTTCTTCCTTTGCCTTGATGAGGTGTTTAAGTGGAGACACCACCCACAGGAGGGTAAGCCCTCCTTTTCAAAGAAGGGGCATAATCCTCTTAACAAGAGCCCATTCTCATTGACTCCTGTGGCCTTTTGATGACATTAACTATAGGAGGCCTAGCATGACGCAAACCTGGGTTTCCTTCCAAACTGAGCGCATAACATGTCTGTCTTCAGAGTTAGGGAAGTATCACTCTCTGCTCCTAAAGTATATCTGGAATTCCAGCAAACCTGGGAGCTTATGGGAAAACAATCTCTCTGTGCAGCGCAATGATTTTGGGGCTGCAGCATGGGGAATGGCATTCTTTAAAGTAAGGGTAAAGATGAGAAAGTTACATTTGCCAAGAAATAGCAGCTTGCCAAGAAACGACATTATCAATTTCAGGGCACAATCCTAACCAACGTTTCAGCACCAGAGTAAGGGCAATGCAGCTCTGAGAGAAGGGAAACAAACACATCCTCCTTGAGGAGGCTTTCATGCCTCCCCCCCCCCCGCACGCTGCAGGATGCAGCACATGGCCCACTGGCACAACTATGTCAGTGCTGGAAAATTGATTAGGATTGTGCCCTTAGGTGGTTAGGGAGATGGAAATAGCATGCACGTTCGTCACTCTCTTGGTCTCTTGGTATCTTTCTGTTTTTAATACATTTTCATTAATTTGGTTTTTTTCCCCCCTCTCTTTGGTTGTATATTGCTCATACATTTGGTTCTTGGGTAATCTGAGCACCCTTTCTTGTATTGAAGTCCCCTTCCAACTCTGATTCTCTATTACAAGATTGTTTGCAGAGTTTTTTACCTTTTTCAAAGAGTAGCTATATTAGTCTTGTTTTCAACAGATAACATAACACATTACTTTAAAAAAATGTTCTGGGTGCCCTCCATACACTGCAAGCTTGTTATGTGTTGGCAATCATTCTTTTCTCTTTAGTCTGGGTTGTCACTTGTGCCAGCCCAGGTGTGTCGCAAACGCATCGTAAAGTGTGTTTGGACCACTCTCGGAGTCAGGGAGGATGGCACACAAATGTGTGCCAGCCTCCTTGACTCCTAGAGTGGTGCAAATGTTTTATGGCAAATTTGCAACACTCCTGGGCCAGCACAAGTGATTTATGCTGCCCTAACTCCAGGCTAGAATTGTGCTGTGAGAATGTGATCAATTGGCTACTATGGCAGTTCAATATGAGGTGGTGAGCATCTGGTTCAGCATTGCAGAAGTCCTTACTGATGACTATAGTACTACTGTGAAGGCCTTTTTTCCTGCTAAATATGGGATCTAAAGCCCTTCACCCTTCATCTGTAAAGGTGTATGAATCCGTAGCTTTCCATGCCTGATTTGAGTGTTTTGAACAGACCTCAGCCAGACTTTGGACACTTCAGAAATGGCAGGGTGGTTGTACCTCTGGGGAATGCCATTTTGTTGTGAATTAAGGAAACATGTGCTTTTCATATCTAAAGTGAGTTGAGTGGAGGGAATTGAAACCGGTGTACAAAATGACAAATGTCGAAGTACCTTTTTACAGGTACTTAGAAACCATTTGCTAAAAGGTGTTTAGATTGACCTTTATAAGAACTGATGTTATGTGGTGGTTAATGTGTTGGGCTTTGACCAGGAAGACTCAGAGCTAAATCCCTGCTCAGTCGTGAGATTTACTGAGTGATCCTAAGCCAGTCAGTATCTCTTGGCCTCAACCACCCTATAGGATAAAAGGAGGGGAAGGAGCCATATATACCAATCTGACCTCCTTGGAAGAAAGGCAGTGTACAATTGACAGAGAAATAATGTTAGAATAGCATTAAGACATGCAGGCGCGTATCTTACCTGTGGCCCCCCATGGTGCGAACCATGGGGCGCCGGGCAGCGGTGGGGCGGAACCGCGCGGTTTTTGGCCTTCCTGCCTGCCTGCGCTTCCCTTAGCTTGGAAATGGAGCGTTTCTGGGCTAAGGGAGGTGTGTCTGAGTGACGCACGGGGGACGGGGCGACTTGGGGGGCGCAGTTTCAGCGCCAGCCATGGGGTGTGCTCGGGCCTCTGTGCGCGCCTGAAGACATGAAAGGGCTTGTATTAAACATCTGTTACATTTCTGTCCTGCCCAAGGAGTTAATGATGCCATACAAGGTTCTCTCCTCCCCATTTTATCTTTGCAATAACCTTGTGAAGAAAGTGACCGAGAAGGAGTGATTGTCCCAGTGTAAAGAGCAAGAGAAGGCTAGGCCATGGTCTGACTCCATTTTGTAAGAATACCTCCATTTTGTTTTTGTTTTTTTAAAAAAGCTAAAGGTACCAGCTGGTGATAATCATGTCATTTCCTGAGGTAATTTCATCAGGAAGTATAATTTCCTATTTGCTTTGTTTTCTGCAGAAAGATATGAGGTCATAGCTAGGGTTAGGAAGGAAGTACCTAATCAGGAAGGTTCCATCCAGCTAGTGCTGCAATTAAGAAGATTCCACACAGCTGAGACCCCTCACTTAGAATTAGTGTTTTGTTTACATAACCTTTTCTGAACAGGGTAGAACCTCCAAACATCCCATCAGGAAGAGGTCTGACCTTTATCCTGACTGGATAATTAATTATACTAGAGGGCTAGAAAGATACCCAGTTTTGGGGGGTCACACACACACACACACACACACACACACACACACACACACAGAGAGAGAGATCGAGAGAGAGAGAGATCTTCAGGATACCATCCACACCATCAGACCATCAAGATCCATCAGAGAAGATCATCAGACCATCAGGTGATCTTCAGATCACCTCCAAGCCTGTCCAGGATGCCCAGCATGGACGTGCTGCCTACTTGTACTTGAGAAGAAGGTGATCTGGCAAGGCTAACTACCTTGCAGGTGTTAGGGCCTAGTCAGTGTTAGGCATCTAGTTGTTTTGTTATTTTAATGTCTTATCTTAGTTAAATCTCTGTTAGTTCTTTTAAGCCTTTCCTAGTTTTGTAACTGCTTGTTTATTAATAAATTATAGTTAATCTATAAGCTTTGTTTGTGAGTATTTGGAACCAAACTAAATTCAGTTTTGCTGCTTGGGCACCCTACCAGTTAAGCTTTATAGCTTTGGGATAGGTCCCTGTAGTCAGGGCTAGTTTAGCCTGTGGATTTAAAAAGTTAAGAGTCTGTTCATGCCTCTGTAACTCTTAGCTGTGGTCCCAGGCTAGTAGCAGAAGGTGTGTGCCTTGTTGCCTTGACTTGGAAGTGCTTAAGGACACACCCTGCTGAATGTTCACGACTCATATGGGCCCTGAGCTGGTTATAGGGCATATGAGCCTGTGAATTACACCCAAGACCACACAGTCAGCTTCAGGGTCTCCATGCTTCTTCTCTAATATTCTAGCTGTTAGAACATGTTGGGTGTGCAGAGAGGGGTTCATTCTGCATAAATGTCCTTGGAAACAAAGGCCATGATCAAGCACAAAATCCTGCTGTTGCCACAAGCAATAGCAGTCTCGTACTGTTCAGCTTTGGACCACTGCCAAGAAGACATGTGCAACATTCCTTGGAAATGTTGGTAGTTCTTGATGCGTCTTTAGTTAGAGGATTTGAAATTTTCTTTGGACACCAAAGAGATTTTTTATTGAATGCTAATAACAGTTCAGTAAAACAACAGATGGAAAGCAACCCCTTTCAGAACTGATGCATGAATCTCTCTCTTCCTCCCATCCCAGCTGCAAAGTAATTTTATGCCAAATAGTTTTGAAGTTGATGACTGTTGTGGCCAAAATGAAGAGCCTTGATTTGAAGATTGTCAGTTTCGGCAATTAAATCTAATTCCTATAGCTTTAGTTGAATTTCTATCTGCAATAGTTGATACTGGTATCAGTCTTGGATTTCATATTTGTCTGCAAATCTGTGTATCAACCTTTGTGCTTTGATACACAAAAGTTGTGCTTTGAAATTTTAAAATTTATTCTATTTATTTAGAAATACTTAAATATCTTTCTGCAGGTGTCTTGCCAAAGAAACAAGTCTGGCTCCCTCCATGATTTTCCCTGCCTTTATCAGTTGGCATGTAACTCATGAAGTGGGAATAAATGAAGTAGGCAATAAGAAACACTGAAGTTAAATCCCCTCCCCCCGATTTAGATCAGTGGTGGTACAAGATTGTTATAAGCTGAGTTCTGCACATTTTTCAAATACTCTTTAATTTTAAGAAAGCATCTAAAACTGCAAAACTTGCAATGTAGAATTGAGGTTTCAGTTTGAGTCATGCTAACGCAGGTGGAGAATTTAAGTGTGGGGTGGTTTTTTGAAGTTCACTGCAGGTTCTTAAAATGGCTTCTGTTGGTATTCCTGCAGCCATCTTAACCACACTGAAGTTTTCATTCAGAGACTTAGGACCCAATTCTATCCAACTCTCCTGTACCATTGGCAGTCATGCCAAAAGGGTATGTGCTGAATTAGGAGGGGCAGTCACGGAGAACTCTTCAACGTAAGGGAATGTTTGTTCTCTTACCTCTGGGCTGCATTGCAGCTGCATCAATGCTGGAAAGTTGGATAGGATTGGGCCCTTCCAATGGCTATTGCCCAATGGAACGCACTAACACCTGAACACCTCCAGATTGCATATCATACCTGCACTTTAATTAACTTTATTGTAAAAAAAAGTCATATTATTCAAGGTAGTAAATCTCATACAGTTAAACAGAACTGAAGTAAACATTTGTGAATAAATTAAGGGTATTGACAATTGCAAAACATTAAGGCCAACAATGAATTCCAAATGTATTCCATGTATTTGTGTGAAATGTTCAGCACTGCACATATCAGGTTTGAAATTCTATTAATTTGTAAGGTATTGGCAATTTTGGAAGGAACAAATGCTTTTGATATGAACACGAATGTCCACTTTGGGCAAGGTTTGCAATGTGGCTGTTTGGGAAATAAAGATCTTCGCGCAAATAAGGACCTGCTAGCTTCTATGTTGGCCTATTTGCATTTTCAGTTTAGAGCTGACTGTGCTGTTTTCAAGAACTGGATCACAATTAAATCTGCATAATTATGTGTTGGGGAAGGTTATAGAAGATCTAAGGTTTAATTTTGTATTTTAAAAATCAGAAATATTTTATTTTTATTTGGTCGTACTTTGAAACTGAGAAGGCCTTCTTTTTCACCGCCATCCCCCTCACCCCCATCAAGGGTGGCATGGTTAAAATCCCCCTTCTGATGACCTCAGGTTGGATTATATGGAAGAAGGTGGCCCTTCAAATAAGCAGGTCCTGAGCCATAAAAGGCCTTGAACTGTGCCTGGAAATAAACCAGCAGCCAGTACAGCCATGGAAGCAGTGACCTGATTGAGTCAAACTGATGAACCCCTGCAACCACATTGGCACCTGCATTCTACACTAGTTGCAGTTTCCGGACAGTCTTCAAAGGCAGCCCCAAGTAGAGTGTGTTGCAGCAATCTAATCTAGACGTCACTAAGGCATGGGTCACTATGGCCAGGGCTGAGTTATCCAGGTATGCTTGCAGCTGATGGATCAGCTGAAGCTAAGCAAGGGCTCCCCTTGCCACAGCCACCATCGGAGAAGCTGCCAATCCAGGACAACCCCTAGGGTGCAGACCTGCTCCTTTACCAGGAGCGCAACCCCATTCAGACTGAAATGGATCCAGATAATCCACTTCCTTCAGGACCCTCTGGAGGCTTATCCCCAGTTAAGGGAACAAATGTTCCCCTATGCAGAGGAGATCTATGTAACTGCTCCTGCTGGACGCAGCGGTAGCCATTTTGGTGCTGCTGCATCTGCCAGTGGGGAGGGAGGGAAAACAAGATTGGACTCTAATGCAATGTTTAGAGTCCAGAGTGTAATGTTTACCAGAGTGTAGGGCCTGTTTGACTCAGAGGGATCTCCAGAGTAAATCATGTTGGTGCAATCCTATCCAACTTTCCAGCACCGGGGTAGGGGAAATGCAGCTCTAAGGTGAGGAAATAAACATTCTCTTACTTTGAGGAGGCTTCCATGACTACTACTCCACTGTATAATGCAGAACATACCCCATTGACATAGCTAGGTCAGTGCTGGAAAATTGGTTAGGATTGCGCTATTAGTGTGCTCCATGTCTAAGTAAAATCTTGGAAGACCTTATAAACAACTGTATGACTTTTGTTTTTTGTTAAACATTTTTTATGTATTAGTACCATCACTGTTCATGTATGTTTTGTGTTTCCATACACGTACATGAATATGTGACTAGCATAGCACATGTGACTTTACGGTGTGTTATGTATGAGCTGAATACGGATTAAATTAATTGGAATTGACTGAGGCCTTTGTATCCAGGCTGACTTGTTTATAATATGTCTACGAGTCTTATTTAGACTATAACACAGTTGGGCCTCCATATCCACGGATTCAGTTATTAGTATAAGCAATTATACCAATTATATAAGCAGTTATACCAAAGGGATGTGGTGGCGCTACGGGTTAAACTGCTGAGCTGAGCTTGTTGACCGGAAGGTTGACAGTTCGAGACCACGTGACGGAGTGAACTCCCGTTGCTTATCCCAGCTCCTGCCAACCTAGCAGTTAGAAAGCACCTAAAAATGTGAGTCAATAAATAGGTGCTACTTTGGTGGGAGGGTAACGGCGGTCTGTGCGCTATGGCATATAGTCATGCTGGCCACATGACCACAGAAGCTTGTCTGCATGACCACAAACGCTGGCTCTTCGGCTTAGAAATGGAAATGAGCACCACCTCCTACAGTCGGTCACAACTGGACCATTCGGTCCTGGGGAAACCTTTACCTTTATAAGCAGTTAAGCTCTGCTTCCTATTTAATGTTAGAGCTGCAGTACTTTATTCAAGTATTCAGGATGCTGGCAGCCTGTTCACAGCAACCTGTTAAAGCAAGATACACATGGCCCAGTAGGCTTTTAAACAATGTTAATGCACAGGGACCATCATTACAGGTGTCCTCTGTATCCGCCGTATCCGTATCCATGGGAAATCCATGGTATGGATCTCCCGTGGCTATGGAAGCATACCTGTATTATGAAAAGTTTACTGCTCTTTATGGTGAACATGGTTGTCCTCTTGTAACAGAATGATACTGCTTAGGAAAATAACAGCATTGCATGGTTAGGAATAGCGCTAATGTCAGCACCTACATCTGTCAGATGCCAGTGGAGCATTATCTTTAGCTGCCACATTGAAACTTTAACTATCTAAGAGCAGGGAAGGCCTGGTGTGGCTTTAACAGGAAGAAGTATATTTAGATGAAAAATTCAGTGGAAGCAACTTCAGCATCTGTTACAAAACAGCATTCCTCCTGATCACCTAACCCAGTTCGAATGCACTGCAATAATATTGTGGTGGCTTATCAACCATTAGTATAATCAAAGGAGCTAGTAATCTTTTAGAATCAAGAAAGTATTGGAGGGTCTGGTTAGTCCCATCCTCAGGCATTTGGTGGGCCACTGTGAGATACAGGAAGCTGGATTAGATGGGCCCTTGGCCTGATCCAACAAGGCTCTTCCTTATGTTCTTAGTCATTCAACCCAATGGTTCTTCCCTGCATTATGCACCTTGGGTACTAAACCCCATTTGTGCACCAGCAACTGAAGTGCTTGGTAATGGGAAAAGGACTTTCTTGCTTTTTTGAGGGGAAGGAGGTCGCGAACCCTTTGCCTAGGTATTGGTTTATGTGAAAATAAATCACTGAAGGCCTAATCCTATGCTGGCAAGCACTGGCATATCAGACACGTGCATTGTTGCCAATGTGCCTGTACCAGCTTGCTGCTGCCATTCAAAGACATGAACACACTGGAGTAGGTAGACTGGGAGGTATTGTGGAGCAGGGGGCAAGATCAGGCCCAGGAGGGGGGGCAGGGATTGTGGCAGGAGCTACTACCATATATCCCCTGTCCCAGGCCTAGAAGCCTGGGATGACCCAGATTTGCATCAGCAATATTACTAGTGTGGATCTGAGTAGCCCCAGAGAGGCTCCTGGGGTTTTACCTGGGGTAAGGGGACAAATGTCCCTTCCCACCCCCCTGCGAGGAAACCTCCAGCAGCCTCTGTGCATGTGCTGGCTTGCAGCACAGTCTTCTGTTAGGATTGGGCTGGCTATTGCATAATGACAGAGAAATTTTGTAACTAGTCTGTTGTAGCGGTCTAATCGTGACTTCAGATTGCCAGTTGTACACCCTAACTCAGTGTTTCTCAAACTGTGGGTCAGAACTCACTTGCTGGTTCGTGGAAAGCTGGGAGCAGCCATCTTGGAAGCTGCAGACCTTACACTTGCTATATCCCTTTTGTGATTGTTAACAGTGTGAATTTTCAAGTGAGGAGTTTTTGTTTTTAGTCAGTGCTTTTACATAATATTTTGTCCTAATTTTGCGTTTTATAAGGAATGTTTCATGATTGTGCTGTTGTTGCAGCCCAAAAATGCCAGTTTGCATTCCAGGAGTGTCATTTGATTATGTCAGGAGTGCACTCTCTGCTTGATTATGTCACTTCTGGCCATGACATCACTTACAGTGAGTCCCAACATGAGTGCCATTCTAAAAAGTGGATCCCGGTGCAAAATGTTTGAGAACCAATGTAGGAGCCTATAGATTTTCTGTTTCACCACAGAAAGTTTTTGCTGCCACCTGGTAGTTGGACCATTCGAATATCACGTTACTAATAATAATGTTAAAATGTAGTGTATTCTTTCTTGGGTTTTGGCCATGACATAAAAGCTTTCTAAGGTGTCATCAGGTCTTTAGGTTTGTTGGGCAAAGATTGCTAATGATCAAGCTCACACTCCTCACCATCTTTACTTTTGTAAAGCAGCTCATTGTCTTACAAGATTGAGTCTCTTCATAAGAACTCTTCTCTTTTCACAGGCAAAGCGGAGACTGGAGCTAGGAGAATGTGGGCAGCAGTTTCTGTCTGAAGGATTAAGGACACCAAAGGGGAAAGGAAGAGCAGCAATTAGAAGTCCAGATAGTCCAAAAAGTAAGGAACCTTTCTACTAAAAGATGTGGCAAAGGTCTTCAGGACTCTTGAAATTGTTCTAGATTTAGTGTCTCAGGTGAAATAGAGGAAAAATCAATCCTTACAAAAAACCAATAAGTAAACAGCGCAATGGTGCAGTGTTCTTTAACCTGTGGGCCATGACCCCAGTGGGGTCACCAAGCCTCATTGGGCAGTCACAGCAATCATTCAAAGCCTGTACAAGGGAGGATTGAATCCAATCCAATAATGGTACTGCCTTGTCAAACTGAAGGTGCAATGCTAACCTGTGCTGGAACAAGCAGGCTGGCCGGCCTGCGCTTTATCCAGTGCAGGTTGGAGCCTCCAGGGGGCAAGGGCATGTTTGTCCACTTACCCCGGGGTAGGCGCCAGCCACCCTTATGGGGCTGTTCGGATCTGCCCCTGCTGTATAGCAAGCGCAAGTTCAAGCATACCATGTGGCCCGAATTGGGGCAGTGCAGGAAGGGCACAGGCTTGAATGCAGCCTAGTGGCTGCTTCCAAACTCCATCGCCCTCCCAGCGCCGCCCCACCCAGTGTGATTTGCTTTAATTTGTGAACGAAAAATTGTATTTACTCTCTTCCATGTGATTTTTGCCATCATGGAGGTTTTTGAACCTGAATGGTGGGGTAAAAAATATTTTAAGTAAAATAAAATTTCTCATGTAAATTTTGTTTATAATTTTATGACCTGATCATTTTGTGTCGACGGATGTGTGTAGATGGACAGATCCTAGTATCCAGTGTACTAGGAAGATTTGAAAATTGGTATCTCAAAGACAAGTCATGGAGAAAAGTGTCAAGCTAAGCTATTCCTTAAATGTTCGCTAAGTCCCCAACTTACGTGCTGGTTCCTTTTTGGAGGTTTGTTGAGTCTAAGTTGGAATGGATGTGAGTCAGAACAGCACTATCATGCCTGCACAAAAACACAAATCCATATGGAATGCATCTGCATGAAGGTGCTGATATGGCTGCCTGTGAATCAGGACATCTGTCAGTAGATTGTCCATAACTTGAGGACCCTGAGTGTGATGTTGAACTAGAACTGGCTCTGAGTGGTCCTTAGTACAACAGAGAGAGTGATGCTATAAAGCCTTCTAAAATGAAATTTCATGCCAGTTTCAAAACTCTCGTGTTATAAACTTTTCTTTAAGCTCCAAAATCTCCTTCGGAAAAGACAAGATACGATACATCCCTTGGTCTTCTCACAAAGAAGTTCATTCAGTTGCTGAGCCAGTCTCCAGATGGTGTTGTAGATCTGAACAAAGCAGCAGAAGTCCTAAAAGTACAAAAAAGGAGGATTTATGACATCACCAATGTCCTGGAAGGCATTCATCTCATAAAGAAAAAATCTAAAAACAATATTCAATGGATGTAAGTATATAGCCCTGTATTCTTGTTGACAAATTTCTGCTGGAGCATTGCTCTCAGGTTTTGCTATTGCAGTGGTTCTCAAACATTTTAGCACCAAGAAGACCCACTTTTTAGAATGCTTGTTTGTCCAGGGCCCACCAGAAGTGATGTCATGGCTGGCCAGATATGCCAAAGGCAGGGGTGGCATTGAAGGTCTGGTACTAACTAAATGCCCATCAAAGGGACCCATCTGACCTAGCCAATTCCTGAACCCTCAGTCAGTGGTAGTGCCCTGTTCACCAGAAAGAAGTGGGCACAGGGTGCCATGGAGGGTTCAGTGCAGAGCTTTGTCTCCCAGGCTCAGAGGAATCTGGCACTGGCCTAAGGTTATGTAGTGCAATGTTTTTCAAACTGTGGGTTGCAAGCCAGTTTCAGGTGGGCCCCCATTCATTTCAACATGTGTTTTATTTTTAATAGATTTGATGCTATCACGATATGTGACTGCATTTGAGGAAATGTTACAGATCTGTACTTTTAACAGGCTACTATGTATATACTTTTAAGAATGGTAGTCAATGGGGCTTACTCCCAGGTAAGTGTGGATAGGATTGCAGCCTTTGGGATGTTTGAGGAATTTTTTAAAAAAAGAACTGCAAATGCTTGGGAGGATTCGGAAGATTTTTCTTTATTTTAAATATGTTTTTTAACTTATTGTGAACTTTAAGTTACTTATTTAGATTTGGTTTTGTTGCATAGCATTGTTAAAAAATTTTCTTGCTTGATTATGTCACTTCCAGCCATGACATCATGTCCGGTGGGTCCCGGTGTTGAAACGTTTGAGAATCACTGATGTAGTGAATTGAGATAACCGAATTGAGACTTCCAGTTCACAACTTGCACTCTTAACCACTCTACAACATTACATGAGATGGACTTTTGATTTGTTACAGAAAGGCAGTTCTTATGAAAGAAGTAGAAGTGGCACAAATTACTCAGAATTTTAAAATGTAATGACCCTTGACAAAAAAGATGCTTCAAAGTCCTGTGCTTTTTAATGTTTTATTCGCATCAAACTAATTTTGCTGAAACTGTAAATAAAATAGATGGATTAAGAATCAAGAATCATTTTTTCTTAGACTGAAGTCTGTTATTGGCATCTTGCTTTCATATCTGAATGCAGAAGTACTCCACTGTCTACCAACAGGGCCCAGGCAACAGACTCCTTTCATTTTGGATAAGTGAGATTAAGGAGTGGCTGTGTCCACTTGTTCTTTACTTTGCAGGGGTTGCAGTCTATCCGATTATGGAGGCATGTTAGCACACTGTCAAGGCTTGTCTAAAGAAGTAGCAGAACTTAACCAGGAAGAGAAAAAATTGGATGAGTTGATACAAAGCTGTGCCCTTGACCTCAAACTGCTAAAGGAAGATTCTGAGAACTGTAGATATCCTTTGATAACAGATGAAGCTAAGTACTTAAAGGAATTCTGACACTTCCCTGACTACCTTCATGTATTATGGGGTTGCCATTTGACATATTCAAGGTGGCAGTGATTTATATGGTGGCATTGGTGGCAGACTTCAGAAAGCATGAGGCTGAATTGCCACTGTCCTGGTATTGTAAAATAGGACCAGGAATATCTTTTTCAGCCCATGACAAGTTCTACAGCACCTAAAATAAAAGTTTGCAGGATTGGACAGCGTGGCATATGAAGATTACAGCTAGTTCTTGTTTGACATTTTGTCATTGTACTGCATGAATTCTAAATGCATGCAAAAATAAGCCTGCATCTTTCATCTGAAGAGCACTAGAATAGGTACCCTGATGTACTCAAACTTGAACAGCTTTAGGAGAAGCATTAAACATGGTTTTAACCCTGATTGGTGTATACAAAGTGTACAAATTTTGCTGGAGTTTTACCAGTCACTGCAATTAGAAACTCTAGCACTCTTCAGTTTTTGCAGGAAAGCGCATACAGATGGCGTATCCCTTATCCAGATTACTTGGGATGGGATGGGATGTCTGGATTTCGTATTTGTTTTGATTTTTGAATAATTGCATAAATATAGTGAGAAACGCTACCTCTTGCTCTTTTCATTGTTACCCATTTGGGTGACTGCTGGCCTGTTTGACGTTTTCAACAATGGCACACACCACAGAGCAGAGAATAGAGCTCACAGCTTGCACGTGGGAATGAACACAATACCTTCTAGTATTCATACTACAGAAAGTTAAAAAAAAATTGGACAGAAATGTCCGAATTTTGGAATAGTCTGGATTTTAGATGTCTGGATAAGGGATCATTTACCTGTAATTTTAAAAAGCAAATATTGCATAATCTACTAATGCACAGAATGGTCTCTCATATTGCTTCCTATGTATGTATTTAGAACTAGATTCAGTTTGCACGAGTTTCATCCTTTTTAGCAGTAGTTAATTTTATTAATTACATGTTATTGTTATACTGGTGTGCAAATTCTTATGTTTGAGGTGCTATTTCCAAACTATTCTTTAACCATGGATTACATTAGCTTATGTTAGATATGAAGATATTAGAGAAATTAGTAGCCTTAAAGACCAAACTGTTATACTTGTGAAAGCTCCTCCAGAAACGAAACTTGAAGTGCCTAACCCAGCAGAGGTAAGAACAGTTTCTTTTCTTGAACAATATAAATGTTTAATGATCAAATGTATATGACTTTCTTTTCTAGGCAAGCAGGCCAGTCATAAACATAATGCATAGCGCTTTTTGGGGGGGGGGGAAGCAGTCCAGACTCTTAGGCTGCAGTCTTATGCACACTTTCCTGGGAGTAAGCTGAATTGAACATAGTGGAACTTCTGAATAGATGTGCATAGGATTGTGCTTTTAGTTTCTAGAATCAGAATATTATAGTTTCTTTTTTAATGATCATTAGAACTTGGCTTTGTGCTCATGGGTTGACTTTATTTGCAGTCAAATCTTGAATGGTCTGACCGCCCGGGAGCACAGCAGTAACCAGGTGTCTACTGCTGCAGGGAAAGGGCACATTTGTAAGGACGCAGGGCAGGTGATGGATCTGCTTACTTCTGTGCTGGCTAAATAGCCAGCAGAGAAGCAAGGGTCTCTGAGTAAGGCCGCATGGCCTTACCTGGAAATCAGGAACTGGCAGTGAGACTCACTGCTGGCCCTCCTCTTCTCCACCTATCCCCTGCCCAGGAACGCATCTCTGCAAGGCTGCATCGCCAGCGAGTGGCGAACTCCCCGCTCACCAATTGGTGCTCCCTCGGGGGGGGTGTGTGTGTGGGCGGCGTTGCCATGGCACCATCCCAGCGCAGGCAGTAAAGGCTTACTGCCAGCATTGGAGGCGCTTTACAGGCTATGTGCGACAGTTGCCTGGGCGGTACTGCCTATAGTAATGGGCTTTGGATTGGACCTTTAGTCTCCCTCACTTTATCACCTACTTCAACTCTGGCTATATGTTGGTTCTGTTTTCTGACGACTACCTTCTTTGGTTTCTTTCCCTTGCTGCTGTGCTGGTTCTCTGTAATTCAAGCCTCTTCTCCATTAGGTCCCTCTTCCTATGCTCTATATTAACCAGCAAAACTTTACCAGCGCTTTACCACAAAACTTTGCCTGACTCAGTTTTGCATAATATCTCATACTGCTCATTTGTCAGCCTTTTTCTGTCTTAGCTACTGAATGCAGAGAGGTTGTCTGGGCCTTCTGTGTCAATCATGGCAAGAAATTAATGTTTAATGATAATAACATTTGTTGTTGGAGCAGTTCTTATTAGTTTGCAAGCTTGGAAGCTGCATAGGGCTTTGCCTCAAGCTAATGTGCGTGGGATTGCAGCCTTAATAAACTTACATAGGAGTAAGTCTCATTGAACTCAGTAGGACTTACTTGTTGCGTTGTTTGGCATCTCATAGCATTGTCTTGAATCTAAAGTAGATCTCTAGAAAGATAATATATTAGGCTAAGAATGTTACCTGATAAATTCATGAATTAGTTTTTATTTCCTATATGATTAAATTTGTGCAGACTCTTATAAAGCAGTGCAGGACAGCAACACACTTCGAAGTTGCTGTGATTACCACACTAGGTCCTAGTGAGGATAATCATAACTCCATACTTATAACTTGTACTGACCTGTTATCAGAAGATATGCTAAGAACTGGGGTGTTTTCTCTTGACAGAACAAGCTAATACACTTATCTAGTACCCAAGGGCCTATTGAGGTTTATCTTTGTCCAGAAGAAACAGATTCCCACAGTCCAGGGAAAATGCATAATCAAGATCACAATGGAAATATCTCAAGAAACATTTCCAAAGGTAACCTTTTATTAATTGATCACAACCAACTATGCTAAGTTTTAAAATGAAGCTGTAATTATGGTACAGATTCAATGTATGATGTGCTGACTGCTATAATGCCATAAGAAAGCGTCAGGGCTTCTGAGAGGAATATTATCAGGGGGGACAAAGTTTCTTTTGAACCCCTTCCCAAAAGGGGATGCAGTGAAATGGGGCTGGCAGAGGGGGAGACCTGGGGAAAGTCTCTGAAGCCCAGAGCTACCCGCCCAGCAGACCTGGTCTCCCAGTAGACCCAGCTTGTTTCACTCTCCACAAGTCCAGCTGAGATCCCAGGAAATTTCTGGGTAATCTTGCCGCTGTATCCCTGAGTTCCATACACTCCTTCATGGTAAGTGGATCCACAAGAAAAGAGCTACTGTAGCAGACAAGTTTTCTCATTGTGTTAAGGAGAGTCATGTATGCATTTCTTGGCCTGGCACATTTGGCTTGCAACAGCAGTCTCTGGGAGGCTGAATCGGAGCCAGTGCAGTTTAGGCAGCAGTGGAGGCTGCACAGCAAGGGTTGCAAGGATTCCTCAAGGATGAGATTAGAAAATGTAAGATCCTAGGAAAGATCCAAGTGTTATATACAGTATTGTGTATTTTAGGTAATGCTAAAATGTGAAATTCCCTTAAAAAGCAACAGGCAGTCAACATTTCATTTGAAGTAGAATCAGTATCTGTTTCTGGCACTCTTGTCATTCTCAGAGCATGTCACATGCAGCTGGCAGATATCTTATCCCATCTCCTAACCTAACTTTAGGGAGGTTGCATTTTCCTTCACTTGGTCTGCCTCTTCAGCAGACTGCAGGCTTTGCTTCTGCAAGGACCTGTCCTGCTGATTCTAATCTCTCTCAGCCATTAGGCTTCCTGGATGATCTTAGGCTAGTCAATATTTCTGCTTGACCCTTCCTCCCAGGGTTGTTTTTGAAGATAAAAGAAGAGGGAGAAGTCATGTACACTGCCCTGAGCTCCTTGGAGGAAGAGTGGTATATAAATCCAGAACATGCTAAACCTCCTTCTAGAGTAGGTGAACTACCTACCAATAGTATCTTCATCTTGTCTAGATATTATGGCAATTACTCCCAAAGGTTCCTGGGAGAAAAAAGGCTTGTGTTGGCTTGTGGAGCGTCTGGTGACTTGCTCCTCTCCCTTTCCTTCTGTGGCTGCTCTGCTTTGCTTGCAACCACGCTTGGACTTTACAGAGTTAACGAAGATTGTTGGCTTCATGATGACATCTTAGTGTGTCTGGAAGAAGAAAGGCATTCTCCTTGGTCAGGCTAATGGGTGTCTGCTAATTCTTAATAGTTTGAAAAAAGTTTATGAGCAACTCTTATTTTGTGTGTGTGTGTGTTTTAAGTGATTGGTTTGTTTATGGTGTTTCCCGTAACAGACTTGGGTTCTGATAACTCAGGAAGTGTTGACTGCTCAGTAACTACAGCAACCATCTCCCCATTGGCCTCCCCAACCAACCTTCTGCAGCAGACAGAGGACCAAATTCCCTCAAACTTTGAAGGGCCATTTGTAAGCTTGTTGCCGCCTCTATTTCATGAAGACTACCTTCTCGGCCTTGGTGAAGAAGAGGGCATCACTGATCTCTTCGATGCTTGCGATTTGGAAAAATTTCCCGCTTTGGTGGATGAATTTTTATGCAGCTGATTATTCCTTGTTTCTTCCCTCCTCTGCCCATCTCTATCAATAAAAATGTTTTTTAAAATAGAACCAGAATACCTGCTGTCATTTCACATTGTTTCCTATCCCCTTGCCTCTTAACCTTTGTTCCATTTCAAGAATGGCATTTAGAGTGTTTGAAATTTGTAAAGACATACTTTCTTAAATAGTGCAAATACAGAACCGCATACTTTCTTATCAGAGTTACCTTAATCTCAGATTCTGGTGACTATTGATTTGGCAATTTATAAAAGAATGCACACTGAAGTGAGGGAAATGGTTATCTTTCCCTCAGTCTTGACTTATAGCATCCACAAGCTTTGTGAAGGGCTCTAAGAACTGTTTTAGTTGCACATAGCAATTCTTCCTTAATATTTCAAGCTGTGCCTTCTGTGGAGTGTATGTCTTGAGTCTTAGATTATATCTACAGTAATAGTAAATGCAAAAAGTTGCGAAATAAAAAGTGTTGAAGTGGGCTTCTTCCAACACTTGTTAGGGAATGTTTAGCTTGTTCTTGATGCTGTTTTTGAGCTGAGAGAAGAGGCCTTTGAGGAGAGGTTAATATCCTCAGTTTTTCATATAAAACACATTTTAAATGGACTGTGTATTGTTTTACCCTGAATTGCATAATTACTTTGTTCCAATATAGTGCACATAAAAATAATGGCACTGTATATGTGCAACCTTTTGTTTATTTAAAAACTAAAAACCCCACAAAACTTTGCAACCATGTGGATCAGCTATTTTGGGGGGGGGGTGCAGGGAACTAGATTCCTGTCTTCTCGGTCAATTAGTGAAATTTATGTTCTTTTTCTGATGAGCTACACATGGGCAGTCGAAGCAGTTAGACTGGGCTGAAGAATTGTGTACAGCTCCAGTTTACGTGTTGTGGTCCAGTTAGGGATATGTGCAAAGATGTCTGTTTCCTTATGCATATTCCCTTTAGCTGGATGAGGGCAACCACTTTTCTCAGAAGAACTAAAACATTTAAAACACTTCTGTATGTCGGGAAGTATCTTTTTAAAATATAAAACAAAGATGTGCAGTTCAGTTTTCCTGTTCCCATATAGTGCAATAGAACTGGTACATAAAGTTTTGCGGTACAAAGCGGGGCTTTGTGTTAAGTGCCTGCTAAAGTTGCACTGTGGGCTTTTCCTCCCTAAGGGATACTATTTAAGCCAAGCTCCACTTATTTAGCATGCTGTTTATTTTAGTGGGTTAGTTGCCTCTGCTTCCAATTTTGGGAGCTGATACAAAGCTGACATTTCACCCAAAGTAAAAATAATAAACTTTTCAGCACTCTTTTGAGTTTTAATTTATAAGTATCTGCTGGGATAGTATGTTTTCTGGAATGAATAGAATTCATTTGTCATGCATATTGCTGTGTAAAATGTTGCCACTTTAGATTTAATTAGTTGAATATCCTCAGCAGTTAGTAGTACTTTATCTTTTTTATGCTTATTAAAGTACTAAAATGTTTTATGTGTTTAAAATATAGGTGCAGGTTTTCTGGTACCACTGAGATGCTGCTATAGACACTTGCAAATGAAATGGCTGAGTAAAAGAATGAGAGCTGTATGAGTGAGCCTTGAAATAAGGGCAACACAGTAAGAACTGTTAAACAGTGTTAAGTGTGTTTGTGTACAGACATGTGCATAGTTATTTCTTTGGTTATTTAAGTTGTATGTTCTTAAACTTTAGTCATCTAACCATTTTTGTACAATAGGAATTTGTAAAACCTGCCAGAATATTTTATAGCTGGTTTATACCTTCCTGAAAAATTTTAAAATGTGGGTCTGTAAATAAAAAAAAATACAGTATTTAAAGTTTGTCTTGTGGAGGAAAGTAAAAGTTGTGTAAGCATGAATGCTTTTATGGGATGAAGGAGGTCCCTTTGAGAAGAATGAAATGAAAAAATGTGTTATGTCATTTTATACAAATTATATACTTTCCCATTGTCTGACTAACTATATATATATATATATGCTAGTTCTACAAATTTTCTGTAAAATAATGTAAAAACCAAACAAAAAAGGTTTGCATTTGTAAAGACAACCTGTTCTCTAGCTGTGATCTTGCTCCTTCCAAAATATGTAACTGACAATTTTTTATGGTAATCAATAAAAAGCTTTATATCGGTATATAAATATTGCCTTTTGAGTTACATTGTACTTTCAGTTGCACCAATGGGTTTGAACTCCATTTTATGCCAGTGCCCCACATAAATCCTAGCAGTGGAACTGGATGGATTGCTATGTTTTCTTCTGAGTAAGTAGCTGACTGGTGTAACTGGTCCTGCACACTGTAACTAAGGGCCAAATCCTATCCAATTTTCCAGTGCTGGTGCAGAGATGCCAAAAGGGCATGCACTATATCCCTCAGTGGGGGACAATCATGGGGACCTCAAAGTAAGGTAAAAATTTGTTTCTTTACCTTGTGACTGTAACGGTGCTGGAAAGTTGAATGGGATTGGGCCCCAAGGCTGCAATTCTATTCACACTTACCTGGGAGTAAGCCCCATTAACTATAATGGGACTTCTAAGTAGACATGCATAGGATTGCGCTTTAAGTTGGCAAGCAAATCCTACCTGGATCAGGCAAGCCAGCTGGCCTGTCCTGTTTCCAGTGCAGGGTTGGAGGTGGATAGAGTGCAACTTGGAGTAAAGGGACTTGTGTCCCCTTAACTTGAGTAATGCTCCAGCCACTGCAGCAGGGCTACTTCAATCAGCACCATGCTGATCAGGAAGGGGTGGGGTTTAGGTTAGGTTAGACTGGTCCTACCCTCCTGGCCTTGCTTCATCCACTGTCCCACCTTCTCCCCACCCGATCCACTCTAGTTCCACCCTTCCCCCCCCCTTGAGCCAGCGGCCCTTGGCTGGTACTTTCTTATCTGGTCCAAGTGGTGCAGGACCTGGCCTCGCAGAGCCAGCATATGCCTGCACTGGGTCCTCACCCTCCAGAATTGTTGCCGACATGCCTTGTGACACTCCCAGGTCAGCCATGCACTTGCCAATTAAGTGTTCGGGATTGTGCTCTTAGCCTTGTTCCAGGTGATCTTAAACTTAATAAGGCCTCCTTTTCTACAGCTTGTAGTCTAGAACCTACAGAACTACTTAGGGTCTAGCTGGTTACCGCAGTCACGTACTTATAGAAAAAAAATCCCTTCCTTTGCTAGTTCTATCTCATTCAATGAATACTAATATATGAACCTTTACTATCATTTCTAAAAGCAGATACATAATGTTGGCAAAGTAGTTCCAAAACATTGTTGCACACTGCATGCCACACTGTATGGAAGCCCCTGGTGGACGGGCAGGTGGGCAAGGCAGAACCGTAACTAGGGCAGAGCCTGAGGAGCACCCGCTCTAGGTGCTGAATTAAAAGGGGCGCCCCAGCTCCACCCCAGTTACAGAGGTGACTGTCTTTGCACCACAAGCAGCACGAAGACAGTCATCTCCAGACTCTTCCCTGGAGGAGGGGGTGCTGCCGGTTGCAAGCGCCCCTCCTCCAGGGAGAAGACGAAGGAAACTGCCTTTGCACCACGATTGCAAAGGCAATCTCCTCCGAGCTCTCCCTGAAGGAGGTGGTGCTGCCAGTTGCAAGCGCCCTTCCTCCAAGGAGACGACAGAGCAAACTGCCTTTGCACTCATGGGGCAAAGGCAGTGTCCTCCAGGCTCTCCCTGATGGAGGTGGTGCTGCTGGTAGCAATGCAAGTGCACCTCCTCCAGGGAAACCACAGAGGAAACTGCCTTTGCAAAGGCAGTGCTTCCTCCTTCAGGGAGCCATTACAGGGGGGGGGGGCACAAACAGGCAGAGCGTGATGGTAGGAATGTTACAGCTTTGGGGCAAGGTTCTCCTCCCCTGCTTTACAATGTAGGCCTCTACAGTTCAGTCAATGCATCATTTTTACCATCTATTGCTTTGTTCCAACACACACACAAGCCCCGAGGGCTGGATCTGGAGACCCAAGGGTCTCAAAACATTTTGGCATGAAGGCCACATCAAAAATCTGACTTGGTGCCAAGAGCAGGGAAATAAATTTAAATAATAAAAATATTAAAGACACAATAAATAGATGAATAAATAAGTTTGTTTTCTCTCTCCCCATCTCTGGTGCACTCCTCAGAATGCAACATGCAGGTGAATGGCAACAAGACGCAGGTATCTAGTGGGCATCTGGTGGGCCCCTGAGATACAGGAAGCTGGACTAGATGGGCCTTTGGCCTGATCCAGCAGGGCTCTTCTTATGTTTCTCCCCCCTCCATGCACAAAGGAATTGAGGGGAGCAGAGAGTAATACTGATTTGCATTGGAAGAGAGGTGACTGAATTTTCAAAAGGAAAACGTTGGAATAACAAATTTTAAAAAGGAAGGAGACAGCAGCAGAAAATCAATGTTTTTTGGAAAAAAATTTTTTGAGGAGGAAATTATTTGGAGGGAGTGGGGAGAAAATTAATGTGTTGGTGGGAAAAGGAGTTGGGGAACATTTGAGTAATAAATAAAGTTGGGAGAAATCTGAGAGACTAATTTATAAAAAGAAAACATGCCTTCAGCATGTGTTGGACTGATTGGCCAACCGTCTGATGGGGTATTGAATGTATCTGGGAGATTTACAAAGGCTGTGTTAAATTAGGGGAGTTGAGAGTCTTGCTGGAGTTTATCTGGTGTGAGCACTGATAGGTGTGACTGTGTCTGGGGGGTGGTGGAAGAAAGAAGGGGGCAGGGGATTATTGGAAATGGGTGGGAGACAATGAGAGCACAAGGTTGCTAGAACAAACGCCTACAAATCCTAAAGCTGTTTCTCAGGCAGTTTGTAATAAGAACTGTGCCCACCCCACGCCAGTGCCTCTGTTCTCCATTATAATTGATAAATGAAGGGCAGTAAAACCCAAGAGAGACAAGGAAAGGGAGGAGAAAGATGTAAGCTCAACCCTTTCATTTGTGTTCATTTGCAAAAGTTTCATCAAAGTGCTTGGAACAGCTATTTTCCTCACAAGACTAGAGAGACCTCTATCTGTTGTCCTGCTTGTTCTCCCTCCCAGGGTAAAAACACCGCTTAATTATCTTAAGTTGTGGGAAACATTTTTTTTATTCCCTTTGGGATTGGGGAGGGGGCTTGTTACAGTTCTAAAGGAGGAATTAAATCAAAGGCTATTCCCAGGACATTTGTAAAACAAGCACAGTACTAACATGCAAAAGCAGAAAGATAGGGAGAGAGAGTTGGAAAGGTAGCATTCCCAATGCTGAAGGAGGAAGTCGATCCTAAAGCAGACAGGATGATTAGGGTTAGATTAACTTCAGAAGGATTGCATATTTCCTCCCACCACCACCCCGCTCAGCCTTGTCTGGTGGGCTTGTGCCTTGTGCCAACCTGGTGCAAAAGGATGAGAGGGGTGTTGCTGTGTTCACAGGGAGGATGAGGCAGAGTGGCCCAGGAGCAGCCGGAAGGAGAAGCTAGAAAGGCAAGAGCTTCTCGCTTTCAAGAATTGGCTGAAGGTCTCCCTGGGGGCCAGATTGTAGCTGTGCCGGGGGGGGGGGGCGGCGGGAGGGGTTCTGCTGACATGCAAACATACCAACTTGATGGGCCCCAGTCCCTGTGGGCCCTTGGCTTCACCCTACTCAGCCTAATGGATTATACAGGCCTGCAGGAAGTAATTGCAGTGACGCGATGATGTCACCACAATTACTTCTGGGGTGGGGTGGGGGTGACTGATTGGAGGTGAGTCCTAGCTAAGAAGGTTAGATAACAGGAGATGACATGACATCATTTTCTTGAAGCCATGGGTTTACAAATATGGCTCAGATCTTTCCCGCCAAGGAGGAGGATTGCCGCGAATTCACGAATAAAAATCTCCCTGCACGTGTGTAAAAGTTAATCTCAACGTCTTTAAGCGTGCCTGCGTGTTCTGCATACGGGTGTGCGAATCGCTGTACGAAAAATGGGATTTAATTTCCACGGAAAGATTCATGTATTCACATTACATCGGTTCAGTTAAAACTACAATTCACTGAAATAGTGCATTTTTTTTGAAGCTGTGTAATTTCTTGTTGCTCCTAGCAATCTTATTCACCATTTTCTGACACCCACTGTTAATGGTCTAGAATTCCCCCTTCCCGTTTACACTTTTTTCCCACCTTCCATTTTCTACTGTAATACGTATTTTTGAAATTCTGAACATTAACAGAATTTGTTTTGTTGGGGGGGGGGTGAGTGTAGAAGTTAAAAAAAAACTCTTAATAGTTAGAAGTAAAAAAGAATTCCTCTCATATTGACAACTACTTGTGTTATGAAGAGATTTTAATGTAATTTTCCTACTGTAATACTTATGAAATTCTGAACATTAACAGACATTTTTTATGGGGCATGACCGTTTTATTTTTGCTTGTGTAGATTTCAAAAAATAAGTCTGTCAAAACAGTGCAATCTGAGTTTAAATAGACAGCAAGTAGCATTTCGTCAGGTATGTTCAGTAATATAATTATGAGGAATTTAACCTTGTAATTGCATATTAAATCATAATAAGGTTACCAATAATGTTTGTACACGATCACATGTTTTTATTTTCGTAAGTTTTTATTTTTATTCAATCCTAAACAGTAGGAGCAAAGCAATCTGAAATGCTTGGAATGAGGAATGTTTTGAGTATGCCAACATGGCTGCTAAGCCCGCCCCCTGGCTTCATTTCGCTCCTATTTCTTCTTAAGGCGTGTCGTCTCCTGTTATCTAACCTTTTTGGTCCTAGCCAACTACCCAGGACCGCCACTGCCTGAAGGTAATTTTAAACAATATTTTAAAAACAATTTTGTGGATGAAACAAGGCTTGTGGATGAAACACAGTTTGTGATTTTATTTCTTTAGGCAAAAAAGTAAAAAAAGAAGTCATGCTGGTACTCAAGGAATTCTGGATAAGGGCTGCTCAATCTGTAGAGCCTTCCTGTGTAGTAGTAGCTCTATTAGTGGGGCAGCAGAGGAGTAGTAATGCCTGGAAGGCGAAGGGAGCAGCCATGGTCTTAGGAGAGTAAAGCAGAGTTTGAGAAGGAGGCTTGAGCAGATTTTGTTGTATTGATGTATTGTTGTATTTGTTGTATTGATGTTTTGTTTGGTCTTTGTTTTTGCCATGCAAAAGTACCTAATTTCGTTGTACATGTGTAAACGTGTACAATGACAAATAAATTTCTATTTCTATTTAATGTTTTGAGATTTTATGCTTTCAATGGCAACTTATCTGGGGCTATTGAGAGGGAGCTTGGATTCCCATGCTGGAGAATCTGGCATGTCCACAACTCGGCATGTAGAGTTGACCAATTGTATTTCCAAAAATCTAGTGCCTCAAGTTTGAGTGCTTTTGAGTTTTTAAAAATGGTATTCTATCCCTCCCCCCAACCAGTTTGTCTCAAGTGACTTGAGGACACTAAACTTTGAACATATATGCATCACACCCATTCCTCTTCTGGGAAGCAGTTCTTTTTTTAAAGGAATTTGTTAAAATGTTGTGTGGGGCCCTGACCCCATCCCCCAGGTACGGGGTTTCCACGGGATCCCCCTGGCTGGCCTAGCTTCTGCCTCAGGGTGCGCCTCAGTGGCAAAAGAATGGAGAAGGGGGTTCCATCATCCTGTTCCTTCTCCCTCAGCTAAGCCTTCTCAGTGGCTTTCAGGCTGCCTGCCATCTGCTCCCACCTCAGCACTACTGCCTTCATCATCTGCTCCCTCAGCCTTTATGGGGAGGGCTCCTCCCACCCAGCCTAACCCAGCCTCTCTTGGGCCCTTAAAGGCCCCTTCTCTCAGGCACTGCTCCTCGAGTCCCCCTCAGCCTTCTGTGGACACCGCTGCCCCATCATCATGTCTGGGGACTTATCACCTCTCCCTTTGTTGACCAGTGGCACCGCCGGCCAAGCTGCCGGGGTCGCAAGCTCAGCTCAGGCCCTGGCGCGGGGACCTCCCACCTCCTGAGACGCCATTGGCCTGGTCGCCTGAGCACCTCACGTGCCAGGTTGCTGCTCCCTGGTTGCGGGGGGCTCCCACCGCCCCAGTAAGCATGCCAGTGGGGCTGAGGTCCAGGGCTGGGCCCGGACATGCTGCCTCTGAGTATGTGCCAAGTAACGGGCCATGTTTTGTGTAGCTTGGAGAACAATGTAACTTGCAGGAAGCAGGAAAGTTGCTGTCCAAGTCATTTTGGCTGTGCATCTGTGTGTTCCGGTCAGGAAAATTAAATTCCTGGCTGATTGGTTCTCAGTTGTCTTTCAACCATTCCCATTTTACATACTGTTTGCCGTCGTAGAGGGATCTGGAGAACAAGGTGGAGCAAACTTCTGATAGTGAGAGAAAATGCTTGGGATAGTTCTTGCCAAATAGAGGAAACGTACAAGTTTTGTCAGATTATGTACCTCCAGGCATCTTCTTATCCCTGCCATTGAAGGCCTAGCCCTAGCTAGTAATCTTTTGCACTCCCTACAGCTGTCTTGTAGCCAGAAAAAAGTGATGAGTTGTTCCACTGCCCTAACCTCAAAGATGGCATATTGAAGAGGCATCTCTGAGAAGAGTGAGTTTAAGAACTGGGCTTAGAGGCACTTTTTCAAGTGGTGTCCTCTTATATTTAGCAGGGGGAGAGCAATTGTCCCTTTTCACCCCAGCACAGTGTCTTTCTCGTGGCTGTTGCTGGTGGTGTTCTCCATTCCTTTAGATTGTGAGCCCTTTTGGGACAGGGAGCCATTTAACTTTAATGTTATTATTTGCCTGTAAACCGCTTTGTGAACTTTATGTTGAAAAGCGGTATATAAATACTAGTGATTGATTGATTATGTGCCATTCTCCATAGGACCAACATTGTGTGTCTGTGTGTGCATTTGTGTGCCAGCGGGGAAACAACGCCTGGGTTGAATGACAGCGTATTTTTCCCATTCCATAAACTTAATTTTAAAATGCTCTGTAAACAGCCCTCCAGGCAACCTTTCAAGATTGGCAAGTGCCACTAATTTCGACACAACTTGCATCCAAGGATACGTGTTTAGGCCAGCAACCTTAAATTGCCTTTGTCATTTGCCCGCTCATTAATGAAAGGAGGAAAAAATGGAATGACGGTCGAGCTGCTGTCTGATTCCCCTGCAAGACATTTTAATTAGGAGAAAATTAGTCATCATGGGCCATTCTAAAAGCGGCAAGAACTTTCAAAGCTGCGGAAATTTGCACAGAAGAGAGTCGACTGACGCCTGTCCAAGCAAAACATTGCATCTGTATTCCTGCGGCACAGGAAAATCAATGAGAGACCGGGGCGGGGGCCTTTTTGGCTTCCGACCCAGAAAGACTCGGGTTTCCTGTCGGGCGCACGCTCTGCCGGGCAGAGCGGTCTAGTTGCCAAGCCATCTTCTTCCCGCTTCGCGAAGCTGCGACTGACTGACCTAGTTTGTTCTCTCCGTCGCTCCGTCGCAAGGCCATTTTTTGAGGCGTCAAAGTGCGCGCCTCAAATGGCGTATGATGGCGTCTTCCATGTGGAGCTAGTTAGATACTGCAGGTAAACTTTGTTATGATGATGTTTACTGCCCCCCCCCACTCGGGAGGCTGGATTCTTTTTCTTGTGGGCTGCCGGCGGAGGAGGCTGGTGCATTGTGCCGGGACGCTCGCGCGTTCTCACGTGTGAGCCTCTCGGAATGGTCGTTTTCTGCCCTCCCCTTGCCAGAGTGCTTGTCTCGCCTGGGGACGTTTCCCGCGCTGTCCTGGTATGAGCCATCTCTAGGCAGAGCCCCGACCGGCCCCCTCCACCTCCTTGTCATTTATTCTCATCGTAACCCATTGACGACCCTCCTCGTTCTTAGCACAGTGTCCCTGAGCCGAGGAGCGGGTGGCTCTACCCTATTGCCGTCCAGTAGACAGGCAGATCTTTTCCGGGGGTGGGGAAACTGGGCTGAACCCTGGAAGTTGTTGTGAGACACGGGAGGGGGGCGGAGGAGAGAAAGGCCTGCCAGTGGGGAGCACTTACCACCCCGACCAGGCAAGGGTCATTGTGCGTTCAGGTAAAAAGATGTGATTTCTATTTAATTGGAGAAACTTTTCCATGAAATATGTACTATGTTCCATACACCACCACCACCACCCATCAAAGATTAGGGGAAAGGTTAGAAACAAAGGAATTGCTTTACTGGGTCAGACTGAAGCCCATTTAGTCCAACAATGTGGTTGCCAGCCAGATGCTATAATGTTATTATGGTAGTAAGTGCTATTAACATTGTTTACTGAACGTCCTACAGTTGTCAACTGCAACTTCTTGCTATTTGCTGGCATGCATTTTGTTTAAATAATATCTCCTTGTAATAGATTTGTGTGTGTTTTTAGGTAGTGTGTTAGTTGTTCTATCTGTGCAGTTTTATTTTTTCTCCATTCCATGCATACAAGAGAAGACAACACAAGCACAGCAGCACTTGGCTCTTGTGCTTTGGTTTCTGGCATGTTAGAGGAGATCTGTAGCCCTAAGGCAGTGCTTCTCAAACTTTTTAGCACCCACTTTTTAGATTGACAATCTGTTTGGGACCCTCTGGAAGTGCTGTCATTATGATACCAGAGCCTGGTGCTTTCCTGAGAATGCAGCAATAGGTTGGGTTATTTCTCAGCCATTTTCCCATAGCAAAGTGAATCAGAAAGGAAAAAGCCTATTTACAACGTTGCCACAAGCAAAACAACCACACAGCACTCCCACTTTCCAGCATCCCATCTTCCCATATTTTCAGTATGGTTGTTCTAGCTGCTTTGTGACCCCACCTGAAATTGGTTCGCGACCCACTGTTTGGGAATCACTACCCAAGGGCATATTGGATTTCAGGCAGTTACCAAAGGGTAATACAGATTGTTTGGGTACAGTGGTTTGGTACTGAGGGCATGCTGATGTGGCTTTTCTTTAACCAATTACAAAATGGTAGTGGGATAATTGTAAGATGTTGAAGTTGGAGGGGCTGCAACAGAGCCATAACCCATAATGAGAGCTAGAGTACTGGGGGAGCAATTAAAATAAAATTTGTAGTTTAAAATTATGTAAGCGTTTTAAAGATATGATGGCTTAAAAATATAAATCAAATTAATAGAATATTACTGTCATTGGGGATTACAACTGGAATGCACAGCTCAGCATGCTATAGCTACCAATAATGAAAGGGCCAGCAGTATGATAAGGATTTGTAAGAAAGAAATTGAAATTTGAAGACAAATAATACAGTGTTTAGCTTCTATCTTATGTACACTGTTTAGTACAGCAACTCTGTAAAAAAATGTGGTAGAATTAATCATAATAATAACATATAAATTGTTTGATATGAAAAGCTTTCCATGCATTTAATGGAGGGGGTGCTCTCACAACTGCATGTTGTGAGATATTGGGTCATAAGACCCTGCCATTTTGTTCCTGCTCTTTTCTATAATTTCATATTCACAATTAAAATTTGTTTTGTTGAGCTTGTCTCTCTATAAAACAAGGGACAATAGTCCTCTTAGAGAGGCTGATCATAGTATAGGGCAAACACACTGAAAACATTTATGGAGTAATTGTTGTACAGGTTCAATTGGTTTGTTCTGATGGAACACTTTGACACTGAGAGAGCATAAAACACAATTCTATTTGAGTTCCTGCCCAAACAGTTCTGAAGAAAACACACCCAATCAAGCAGTCTAGATCCCAAATTCAAATGAACTCAGGAACACAGTCTCCTTTCATTCACTATTCCCATGTTGGGGAGAGTAGTAAAAGCAGTATGCAAACCCAAGATTCATTCATGCTTCTTCAAGTAGAAAGCTGCATGTTTCTGTGTGGTATTTGTCTGAATGCAGATGTTTTTTGAAGTATTTATTAAATATTCATTAAAAATGCTTCCAATATATTTTGCCATAATATTTTAGCTTTGGAGTCTACCACTAACAGCCTTCTGTTCTTTTCAGAAAGAATTATGCAAGAGTTTGAGAGAGGCTTTGTAAATTAAGGTACAGTATTATTACACACAGCTACTTGGGAACAACAGTTTGTTTTTTCAACAAACTATATGTTAAGCATGTAGTTTGACTGTGTGCATTTTTTCCCAACTTGAACAGCAAGCAGCGGTGGTGGGAGGGATCAGAATTGGGAACATGGTTTCTGGAGAGTGGTATTTTACCCTTTCCTTTCACGCCAGGAACCCAGAAAAAAACCACTTCCAAAACTTCTGTTTACAATACTGCAATGTCAACAGTGTAATATTGGCATTGCTTTCAATGGTGTTACTAGAAAGAAGCATTCTTTCTGCAACTTTGAGGGCGCAATCCTAAACTGGAGTTAGGCTGGCATAAGATAATCCAGCAAAATTTGGCCAGCACAAGGGCCACCATAAAGCATATTTAGACTACTCTCAAGAGTCAGGGAGGATGGCTCATGTCTGTGTGCTGGCCTCTCTGACTCAGAGTGGTCCAAACATACTTTACAGTGTTCCTTGTGCTGGCTAAACCTTGCTGGCTTAGCTTATGCCGGCCTAACTCAGTTTAGGATTGTGTCCCCAGGGTGCATTTTTTGTCAGGACAATGACATGAAGATAATGAATTACCAGTAAATACTCCTTCCCCACTATATTGATCCTGCTTTTCCAGTTTGGCCCTTGGTTGTGGCTCTGTTTTGTTTTAAATTCTTGAGCATTGCAATGGTTTACAGCCAAAGGCCATTTGATAGGATGTAACCTACTGACAGAGCTGTTTGTGTAGTACAAAGTTTTCGAAACCAGTTGTCAGTCACGTGTTTGACAGAATATTTTATCCTTCTTTTGAGCAGCTAGTTAGTTGGTCCACCTGGGATTGGGAGGAGAACAAAGTGTGTAGCACCCATTTGTGTCTTTAGTTCCTCATCCAACTAGCACTGTGTGTCCTAGAGCTCATAGGGTTGAAAACATTTAATATTACAGACAAATGTTTAAATAAACGGATAGCAATTGTTCTATATCAATAAAGATACATTGGGTGTTTTTTTTGGAAAATTGCTGATACTCATATTTAAAGGTCAGTTGCTCAGCTTGACTCATTGCTGCAATTTGGTCTTGAGCCATTTTTTCTAATATGTGATACCTAAATGTATTTTTTGTATTCTTGGAAAGAAGTGGACTAAACATTTTATACATAAAGCTACATTGCTGAATTTAGAACAGAATTGATATATTAAGTTCTTACTCTTTGACCTTTGTAGAAAATGCCTGGTGTTTGTGATTCTCACCTTGATGACATTGAAGATATTGTGTCAGCGCAAGATCCAAAGCCAAATGATCGGCTGTTCAGGAGAGAAAACATTATTCCTAAAGTGCGACAACGCAATTCACGAAAGCATGTAGAAGGAGATGATGATCCCCCAAGTGACAGGTGTGCCTACAATGATGTATTTATCTTTAAGAAAGTGGTACTTTATCAAACGGAAAAGTGACTATACTTGACCTGTTCAATGTGAAAAAGTGATCCTCAGCACAGAATTTGTGTTGGCATTGTCTAAATATCATTCTGCTCTCATTGACTCCCTTGTTGCATCTCATTGACTCCCTGTAGTGATATGCTTCTGGGTTGAATTAAGGAAGCTGGTTTGTTTGTTTGTTTTACTTAGACAGCTCTACATTAGATTAGGACCCACTTATTTTGGAGGTGGTCATTCATAGAAGA
Organism: Lerista edwardsae; assembly: GCA_029204185.1. Taxonomy (NCBI): domain Eukaryota; kingdom Metazoa; phylum Chordata; class Lepidosauria; order Squamata; family Scincidae; genus Lerista; species Lerista edwardsae. Next base: position 10,441,488 of record JAJKFI010000019.1, on the reverse strand, counting down.
TCCCCCATCATCTTATTTTGTGCAATTGGCCATCTTATTTTGTGCAATTGGTCTTATTTCTATTTTCTGCTCCTGCAAGTTCTCCCCTTCTGACTCGGCTCTCTGTACTTCAGCTGCTCTTAAGCCTCCTGCTTCCTTTTCTTTTGCCTTATCTTGCTTTTCACTGTCTTGTAACCTCTCAAGAGGCTTGGCACACCAACCACAAGAGGCAATATCCAAGTCCCATGGCAGGCCTCAGGAGACTTAATGGCTCTGATCTCCCTGGATGCCCTCAACATGCCGGAGAATCTGGAATCCACAAGAGATACTTTATGCCTCAAAATTGCACTGATGCCTTGTGGATCAGTAGTAGTTTGCAGACTGTCTTTGAGAAGCACTGGGCTAAAGGACCCCTGTTCTAGAAAGCCTGGAGACTGATTCACCAGGTTCTCATCCATATGTATTGAAAAATAGATGCAGAGATTTGAGAAGATGGAACTCGATAAAAGATTTTGGGTGCAGCACAGAAAAAATGTTCTGCCCTAAATTTTCAGCTTAAAAGCATGTAATGTTCAAACAATAGCCAATGTATCAGAAAGGAGGGCTTTCACATTGGCATGCTGCAATGTGATGCCATCCAGTGATCTACTTGGCAGGTTTAGGAATGTTCCTAGGGAAGAATGTCTTTGTAATTGTAACTCGGGTGAAGTCGAATCTCTTATACATATTATGTTGCGCTGTGCTAGGTAGCACAAGGTATCAATACCTTGTTCCATTGCCTAGTGCCCTAGTACCAAAACAGGGTATTCAGAGAATGCTAGTGTTCAATTTCTGTTGGAGGGCGACAATGAGCGTGTAACCCTCCCAGCTACGCTGTTTCTAAATTTGAAACACTTCAAGTTATTGGTATTTAGTAATATGGAGTTGTTTCTGTAGAGAGACTGGAGGTTTGGGTTTCTTCCTAAACTGAAACGATATTTCAGGTTTATTGCTTTGAATGGTATTGTTATTTATTAATACGTGCATGCCTAATAAAGGTTTGTATTGTATTGTAGAAGCAGAGAGACTCTAAAGGGGGAGAGACTGTATAGTACTGTTAATGGGATCCATATGGGAAGAAGGAAGACAGTTTAAAGGAGGCCCAGTTTAGAGGACGTCTTACCTCTCCCAGCCTGCAGCAATGAGTTAGTATCTGAAAGGCCAACTTGTGTTCCTCTGGCTGGTGAGCCAAGTAAAACTCCTGTCATGAACCTAGGATACCCAGAGGAGGAAAATATCCAGAGAAAGGACCAGCCAGACACACTTGAGTTGTAACTTCGTGTGACTTCTACTTTATTGTGATTTCAGCTTGGCTTTATTTCTGCTTGGTTAACACCAAGGGACAATGTAGAATTTCATAAGCAGATTAGCTTGATTCCAGAAGAGCAACTGGGAAAAGCAATTCCAGAAGGGCAATTCCAGAAGGGTTGGGAAAGGTAATTCTGTAGCTGAGCAACAGTTAGGTTTGACATTTTGAAAGAGGAGAGAAACTAGGGTAAGAGAGTAGGGAGCAGAAGAGGAGGAAGAAAGGACAAATGACTAAACCTTCTTGGCTCGCTGGGCGGCAGCAGCATGCCAAATGCTGCACCCCTTTACCGATGATGTGCCCAAATCAATACTTTCTTAACATCCTCCCCTATCCCTGCATATGCTTGCAAGTAGGACTTGTCTTTAATCCTTCCATTTCTTTATTGCCTTTGTGCAACACAGAAACGCTTAACAAAGAAATAATAATAATTTTATTTTTTTTCTTTTCCAAGAGATATTTGTATACCTCTCCGGCAGCTCGTTTTATCAATAGTAGTATATAAATCTGTAATAAATGCTCTGTAAAGATATTCGTAAGCATTTAACTTAGTAGGTTTTTATAGTTTGTAATGATTGATGGCTATAGTCTTTACAAGGCCTAAATTCTGTATTTTCTTCTTGGGATAAAATTTAACCTATGTTATTTCATTTGCTTGCTTATCTCTGTTTGATAGTGTTATTCCTGGCATACAAAAAATTTGGATACGTACATGGGGATGTTCTCATAATAATTCAGATGGAGAATACATGGCTGGACAGCTGGCTGCTTTTGGATACAAAATTACAGGTAATTAATCCAACAAATTCAGATACTTTCATAATGTTCGAGCTAGTCTCTCAGAGTAGATTTACTAAATACAATTTAATACTGAGTCTCTGCAGGCTGAATAGATTTGCTTGATTCATGCATGTCCTTCATTGTATGGCTGCACATATGGCGGCATAAAGCCAAGACTTTAAGGAAGCTTTTACTGTCATGGGTCTGTCTTACTGTCATTGAAGCTGGAAAGACTTGAAAGTAATCTAGTATGTCTGCTGTAGTAAGGTTGGCATGGAGGTGGGGGGAATGTGTTCTTTATCTTCCTGCGTTCTTTACTCAGGCGTATCAAGCTTAGAGTCAGGGCTGGGCATTTTCCAATAAAGAAAAAGAATTCCTAATTCATTGCTAAGAAAAGGCACATTTTGTGATAATTGCTATGTTGAAAAAAATTACATCAATTCTGCTTCTGTTGTACTGAAGCCCTACATTATGATTCTGGGGAATCCTACACTGCCCCCAACACTCAGTATATCTTAAGGTTTATTTCTACAGCCATAGAGAAACTTTTTAAATTTTTAAATGGCCCCTGAGATACTTAGGAGATACTTAGGGCCCCTGAGATACTTAGGAGTCGGCTACATTTTATATTTGTGCAGCGGTAAACAAATATAATAATACACAAAACCAAAGCAAAGGAGACATGTTGCCCAATACTGCTCCCATCTGTGTTAAATGTTAACACTTTTCATTCTTCTGTCTTGCATTTGAGATCATTTAACTTGTTTTTAATGAAAAAACACTTTGACCCAGTTCTGGAGGAAAAACAACTTCTCCTCACTCTGTTACTTACCCTTTTCCTGCCTGTACAGAAGATGGCTCTCTTGGTCAGGAAGTGTGATTGAACAGAGGAATCCTGATTGATCTAAGTGCATTGATTTTTCTCCACCGTAGAGTGCATGCACTTTGAAATTTTATGCGAAACTTAAACCCTTAAATATTTGTATGAGTAATTTTTCTTTTCCTTAGATTCAGTAGCTGTTTATAGAAAAATTCACTCATGATTCCTCATTAAACAAGAGTAGTCTTGCAACAACAGAAAACGTTTTGGTAGTATGCAAATACAAATATGATGCTGAGAAAATGTAAAGGGTTGACACTTTCAAATAGGTTATCAGTTGCGCAGCATCTTTGAGAATAATATTTTCCTATAATAGAACTAGTAGCAATTTCTGTGGAAACTGTAAGTGAATCAGGCACAGAGCTGACTGTTGGATTATTTTTTCTTTTTTACTTTAATGCCATGGAAATCTTTAGTTACGGTTGGCAGGAAGCCTGATTATATATGTTTTCTGGAACGGCTCCAAGAGCGAAGGGCGTTTATCCTTGCTAGATGTAATACCATCCCCTCGGAGTTGCTGTTTGGCAGATTTAGAGGGTTACCTGCCTCTGAGAAACTTGGTCTGTGCAGTCCTGGTTACTCTCTTGGCTGTACTGATCAGGGCAACTGCTATTCTTGGAGGTATGGATGAGGATCTGTCAGAGGTGGTGGCTAAACATATAAAGATAATCATAGAACTTACCTCAATACTGGGTTTCAATTGTTGAGCTTCAGTTATGAGTTATGATTTAATTTATGACATTACCTTTTAGTACAGTCATGTTTGTGGTATCAGTAAACTGTATGTGGCAAGTTTATTTTGGAATATAAAAATGAAAGTACATCTGTGATGTTAACGTTGACAATGACTATTGCAAGTGGTATTCAGATGGTAAAACTATTGTATGTTTGGCATGCTGTAGGTGGCAGTATTGGATAACATTTTGTGTTTTCTGCAATCAAATCTTGAAAACACTTGTCATTTACTCTGATAGTTTAAAGAGGTAGTTAAGATTGTGATTTGTTTCTCTTGAGTCAAAACCTTAATTAGTAGCAATTAATTTTTTGTTCTTTGAACTGTCTTGGGGACCTACTATTCCTCTTCTTAGTTAAAATAATCCTGTTTCTTTTGTAATTAGTAATGAGATTGACTTCAGAACCATTGAAAACTTTCCTGATAATGGATAACTCTGGGGGATGAAGGTTTGGATTAAGGTTATCATAGGTGATTTTACCCAGTTGTAACACAAGATGTTAAATGCAATTAAGGTTTGTGAACTTAACATTGTTTAGTTTTCTGTTAAGGAAGAACTATGGCTTTGAGTGCTGGAATCCAGGTACTGATAATTTAAAGAAAGAGCTCTGCTTAGAAACGTGCATGTAAAATCTTGACTTCGAATGGTAGTTTTATAGGTAAACTACACCGCTCCTGCCTTTTAATCTGAATAGTTTAAAGACTTGGAACTTTTGTTTGTTTATTGAAACTTTGCCCCCTCTTCAGAACATTTTGGGCAACAAAATTGCAAATGAAGTTCAGTGTAAGTGTCAGGGAAGAGACCCCAATCTTGTATATCAGTGAACCCTTTGAATACCTGAGAAGAGAAAGAGGGCACTATTACAATGCAACTGTTTGGAGATGGGCCAGTCACACAGCCGTCCCTTAGGAGTTTCCACTGTATGTCATATTATCGTTTCACTTGTTAGTGGAAAAACTGGCTTGGCATTACTGCCCATAATTCATACTTATTGATGTTTTTGGAAAAAAATCTTAGAGCTTGTAACATTAGAAGTATATATTAATAATTATCAATATCTTATTTATTTATGCTGTAACTCTGGATTTACTACTGCGTAACAATCATGTGGAAATTAGCTCTTGGGGCATTGGAGCATAGCTCAATAAACTCAGTGTACCCTGGTGATGAAGAAGACAGATCTTATGCCAGGAAGGAAAATAGCAGCTAATATTCATCCCTTTTTGTAATTCTTTTGGTACAGCCATATAAAGAATGCTGTTCAGTAAGAAAAGTTGCAGAAAAGGATAATAGCAGTCAAAGGGATCAGAGTATCTTGCCTACTAAAGTATTTTGGGCTTTTTAACTTAGGAAAAAAAAAGACTGAGCGGGGTTTAAGGTCAAGATCAATTAGATTTTAAAATTGGATTAGATACACGTATTGGAGGGAAGCTCTATAGTGTTGATCAATACACTATAGCAAAATGGAATTTCCAGATTCAGATGTAGTATTCCTTTGAGTAGTTGGGAGAAGAGCAAAACAGCAAGTGAGAGTTGTTGGCTCATGTTGTGTTCAAGGGCTTTCGCAAAGCATCTGTTGGAAACAGAATGTCGGACCCAGTGAATCCTTGGTTGATCAATCTACCAGGCTCTTTTCATGTTTTAAATGTTAGATTTCCCTCAGATATTTGGCATTTCTAATACATTTTAAATAAACTGTTGGAGTGGATGGTTGTGTTTCTGACAGGAAATATAGGAGCTACGTTGCTGAGTATTATTGTTTGAGACAGCAAGCAAGTTCGCAAGATCAACAATCCCTGTCTTGTTGTGAACATGTCTTCCAAAACTCCTAAGTTAAATGATGGATGGACATACGGTTGGGTGATTTGACAAAATCTTTAGGTTCTGCCTCAAGGTGGACTGTTAGAATTGATGTGCGTGACCGTACTTCCTTCAAGGAGGATTCTTATTTGGTGGGTCGCAGCCTGATGTCAGGTGGGTTGCAGTTTCCGAAGTCTCTTTTGAAGTCTCTTTTGGTTTTACTGGAAGTGACTTTCGCAGGTGTCTGCAGGCTATTCTGACACCCGTGGAGACTGTTAGTGTGGGTCTCCAGCCCAGAAGAGGCCTCTGGGGCCTTCTAATGCTTCTGGAATTGCTCCAATTTGGAGCCATTCAGAAGTAAGGGCAGGTGGGAGGGTTCAAGTCATGACCCAGCAGGCATAGGCTCGTGACCAACACTTTGGGAAGCCCTGGCATAATTGATTGCTTTTGGATTTCAACTTGCTGGGAAAAGTTTTGAATATACAATATTTAAGATGATGATCATCAACTGCACAAGTGCCACATTTGCCCTTTGTAACAACACTGAGTCTAGACGTACCTAATTCCTGTATCCTGTGGTTAGGGGATTAGGCAAGGAAACTACATGTTCCCTTCCGTCTGTTACGCAGTTTCTCTTCTAGCCTTACAGTGGTGCCAGTGTAGTCCATCACTAACTGCGACTAATGGTAACCAGAGTTGTTCTTAATCAGAACTTGAAGCTGATTAAAAAGTCTTTGGGTTGGATTTGCACCTTTAGCAGAGTGGAACCCCCATCAATAAAAGAAGATTCTTTCTGTATCTGGAAAGAATTTTCCTCTTACAGGGTGTCCTTATGAGAGCAGCATGGTCCTGGTTATGCAGAGAGCAGAGGCTGATGATGGCCTCTGATTCACAAAACATTGGCATGCTCTCCTTGGTGAATAACAAGTTATAGTTAAAACTGTCATGCATTATTAACAGTGCCACTGTAACATGCACCCATGGTTAAAGCTAATGGAGAACCTAATCTTGGTTAAGTGGTTGGAAGCATTGACTGGCTCTTTGTATCTCAGTCTGTGGGACATGATATTCTATGCCACAAGATGGCACTGTTTAACCGTGCTTACACTAAGCATAGTCCCTATAAGATCTTCCCCACAAAGACTTCTAAAATACACTGACACTAGGTTAAAAAGATTAAGTTTTATTAGATTTAATTTTCAATTTTGTCACTTAATAGATCAAACAAGGAATAACCTTGTAGCTTATGAATGGGTTTTCACATTACTGCAGTTGGTTCACATTTTCCTGTTAAATGGAGGTAAGGTCCTATTGAGCTTGTTGCGGTTATTAATACAGCAGTTTTGTATGCATTAATTAGGCCTATGAAAACATCCTGACTGCTACAATGACTTTCCCCCCTCATTTTAATATCATCACTTTTCTAAATACTAATTTCTTCTTTATATCAGGTCTTTTTGCGTCTTTGGTTAATATGATTATGTAATCTGAGATTCTGGTGATTGGCATAGGTTTCTCACTTAATATTTCAAATTTTTATTGAACACTAATGCCTTGCTTTGAACTGGGATGCAACTTCTAAGGAAATCCACCCAGTGGAGATATCTTACACTATACTAGGATTCTGCCATAAGGTGTTAAAAGATATTGATGCTGCATTTTATAATATGCAGGCTGTGAAAACATTCATTCGTGCAAGGAAGCTGTATCCAGATAAAGCTTTCTGGTGTTAGGATGTTAGCAACGTTTTGCAGATTGGGCTTTCGCTGTCCAATCAAAATGGTATACTTCTAAAAAAAAAAATGTGATCCATGTTAGCTAGTTGTTCTCCCAGATAAGCTGGAAGTCGTGACTGCTATAGAGTTGTGTTTTATTTACCATAAAGGCTTGGTGCATCGTCTTACAACCCCCCACCCCAAGGTATGGCATATTTTTATAATTTCCAAGTATTCCAGAAAAAAACTAGGCGGGGGGGGGGGAAGTTTGGGAGGCATCCAACTCTGTAGTTGTTTCTCTATCCCATTTCAGAAGTACACGATGGGAGATGGCAAAGATTGGCACTTTTAGATAAGTTAACAGACTGCAAGAATTCTAGAGTAGTGAGTTGAATATTTTGGTGTGTAACCTTTAAAATAAGGAGCAATTTCCTAGTGGCTGCATAGTTTTAATTGTGTGTATTATGTCTGCAATACCTATTGAGCTTTCTTATCATAACATTGTTTGGAGATGAATAGCCTCAGATATAAAACAGAGCATCTGTGATTCTTTATTGTGTACACAACATAAAATGAACTCACCATAGCACTATTTGAAATAGTTTAGAGGTGTTCACAGAAATCTTATCCGTGGTTTAAATTGAGCATTTTAATTCTAACTTCTATGTAACATGTTCTGAATAGAGAACTCAGACATTATGTATGCTTTGTTTTTTACAATTTGCTATGACATGGATTTTTAAGGACATTTCTACATCTGTTAGCTAACAAACACTTGATCAGTTGGTTTGTAGCGGTATTAAAAGAGAATACATTTTGACACTTTCAAAATATATGGTTAACTTTTGTTTTGTACTTGCAGCTGAGAATGTTATAGTGTTCTTATACATGATTATGGCAAATATTTGCTGTAAGAACTAGTATTGCCTGATATGAGAAATGAGACATATTCAGAATAAGTATGGGGGGAGGTATCAAAGCATTTTGAGATAGAGATTTGCAGATTATAAATCCAGATGTTTGGATCCTTTGAATTTAGTCTTTTTTTTTATAAAAAGCGATTAAATGCAATGTTCTTTTTCAATTTACAGGTTTTCACAGGCTTTTCATTTGAAGCAATAAGGCATCTGCTAGGACTTGTTACTTGTAGTTGATTCATGTTAATTATTTTTTTATGGCATAATTGGATTTGTAGAGCGTTGCAAGAAAGATTTATTGTCTGATTCTGCATATCTTCTCTGGACTGGCTGTCAGCTTTCAAACATTTCTGGACTACAGAGTAAGCCACTGAACTACAGAAACTGCTCACAGTGCATGAAGGATCTTCTTTTCCCTTTCCCTTCCAGGGACCAGTCTGTATAATAGAAAACGGTACTTAAAGGCCACTTTACAGATGACATTTTTCCTAGCTTCTGGTTAGAGGGAAAAGTGTATTCAGTCATGTGTGTAAAGGTCATGCTCATGCCTATCTCACTGGGAGTACATAGAAACTTTTAATTTTCTAATGACTTGAAGAGCTGCCATTTTTAAGTCCTGTTTACTTGACTGTCTGTCTGCTTCTGCTTTGTGCTTCTATTGGTTTCTGCTTTACTGGATCATCACAAATGGAAAGTTAAAAGACGGCGATTCATGTCGTTGAACAAAGAAAAATCTAATGGAGAGAACCTTTTTTCACTTGTTTAACTCCTGGCTCAAGCCCAAAGGATGGCGTCTCATCTGCTAGAAAATACTTTTTGCTCCCTGAAGCTTAGAACTGTTCAAACTTGCTACTGTCCAACCAGTCGCAATGCCAAAAATCTGTTTCCTTCAGTATTTGATACCAAATTTGATCTATTAGACCAGTGATTTTCAACCTTTTTAATCACATGGCACACTGATAAGGCACTAATGTTTTCCAGACAAAACATCAGGTTTTTTGACAATTGTCACCATGCTGCCAGTAGGGGGCTCACATCCCCCAATGGCTTTATTAATCAATGACCCTCCCCCAAACTCGCGTGGCACACCTGTGGGCCATTCATGACACACCAGTTGAAGATAGCTGTGTTAGACCTATGTTGTAATTTCTTGGTGAAAGTAGTTATAAAATAATATATTCTGTTCAGATAAGCCAGAACGTTTGATCTTGTTTTCTATGTGTTTCTTTTTTGTTTGTTTTTTAAAGGAAAAGAGCAAATGTTGGGTTTGAAATTTTGGATTGAAGCTACTCAGACAGATAATGCTTTATTTCAGTATTTAGTCAGACTACATTATATACCATATTTTAAAGTATAATAACAGCAGTTGTCTTGGAACTACCAGTCCATTCTGTTTTAAGCTGCCAAAGTAGCATGTGAATAGCAAAAATAGCAGTTTTAATTCTGTTGAACTTCCCCAGTGTTATGCCAGCTTCTGATAAGAAAATCAGCCCCTCTTAAACGCAGATGTGGGCATGTGCCTGACTAGGAGGAGGAAAGCTCAGAGCAGAGATCCATACAGCGATGTAATGGATTATTTCTATTAAATGTAGGGAACTTCAGTATGTGGGGAGGAACTGAATTGATCCAGTTACACCTGTTTGGAGACACTGAGCCACCACATATTTCTAATAAAGATTGCTGGGTAGAGGTTGTGCTGGAACAGTAAGTCATACATAGACACAATAGCCTCTGGAGGAGCTATATTTCAGCCTCTGCAAAAGCTGGGGCAAATTGCAGTAGATTTTAAATTGTGGATCAGGGCAAACAAGTGTTCTGTGAGAAAACTGCTGATACCTTGCAGCAAATAATTAAA
>JAJKFI010000019.1:10398375-10431473 GCA_029204185.1 Lerista edwardsae | reverse complement strand
TTCCAGGTAACCTCCCACTTCCAGATATTGGTCAGGTTGAGATTGAATGTATCATTGCCTTTTTCTGAAGATCATAGGAAAAATTATGGTGCCCTAATCCGGTGGTTCCCAAACGTTTTAGCAACAGGATCCATTTTTAAAAACTGCATTCTTCTCGGGTCCCACATAGCTTTACAGGACTAAAAAAGGTTCTACTTAACCAGCGGCACAAGTGTCTGTTTTTATCCTTTTTACTATAATGCAGTGGTTCTTAAACCTTTTAGCACCGGGACACACTTTTTAGAATGACCATCTGTCTGGGACCCACAGGAAGTTATGTCATGGCTGAAAGTGCAGTCATTGTGACGTCAGAGCCTGCTGCTCTCCTGAGAATGCAGCAAGACGTTGGGTTATTTCTCAGCCATTTTCCAACAGCAAAGGGAATTGGAAAGAAAAAAAGCCTGTTTCCAACCTTCACACAAGCAAAACAACCACACATTCCTGCCCCTTTCCAGCATCCCATCTTCCCATATTTACAATATGGCTACACTAGATGCTTCATGACTCACCTGAAATTGGCTCGCAGCCCAGTGGTGAGTCCCGACCCGCAGTTTGGGAACCACTGCTATAGTGAAGTAGCAGCGTCTGGTGCATTTGTTGAACTCCACAGTCATTAGATTGGAACTACTCTGACGGCGTAGTGTTCCACTTAGCCTGCCCTTTAATAAGAGCTGAGATATGGTTTCCTGCTCACGAACAAATGAAGTGTGCAGCTCGGTTTCACTTTCCATAGGGCTCAATTCATTTTCCTTGTCAGCTTGTCAGTTTCATGATCCACCAACAATCAGGTTGAGACCCACAGTTTGGGAAACACAGCCCTAATTGTAGTTTAGTTATGGAAGGCACTTGTCACTACTCATAAAACAGAATATGATACAATTGCCCTTGAAATTTTTTTCAGTAACTTTTATTTTGCCTTGGTACCATCAGATGTTCTGAATCTGACTGTCTCTTCTTGGTATGCCCTTCATTGCTGCTACTGCATAGTAGTAACCCCCTTTTTTGCTGCAGTGACAGAATCATACCCTACAAAGATCCCATTATATCTCAGTCATATACATGTAAGCACACACTGGTGAGTGGTCAGTCCAAAGTGGAGCTTAGAGAGTCATAGGATTCCACACCTGATCCATCCGTGAAGTGCAGCTCACACAGAACAACAAATGGATTAAGGGTATTTTTCACCCTGAGTCTGCTACTTCCTCACTCCATCCTGCTGCTTTAGGAATGGAGTTGTTCCAATCTTCTTTCAGTGACTTTTAGTGAGTAGGACTTAGTAAGTGCACTTCCTGTTTTGTTGAAAGGGAACTGTGTGAGGAGGTAAAGGGCTGGATTTCTAACTTCTGCACAATTTTGGGGGGCATTCAGTAGTGTTAGGTCAAGGGTTTTACTTGGTCAATGGATCACTGTGGGCAGTGCACTTGCAGATTTGAGTATAGGTGTTGGGGGACTTATTCTCTGAATAGTCCAAAGGGCAAGACCTTTATATTCTTTTGTGTTCTTTATGCCATAAGCATAAGTGCCCTCATCTGTGGTTACATTTCTTAGCAATATGTTCAAACCTTATAGCTTTTAACCTGCATTCAGCCAATTGTGGGTTGTGACCTGATTGTTGGTGGGTCCACTGCTTTGTAGTTTTTGGCTGCTATCTGTATTGCATCTCTGCATACAACTTCTTTGGCTGAATTACTTACATATTTCCATACATACTTCCATTAATCAGTTAAGCCTTCTTTGTTTAGATGCAGTCTGCTCACTGAGTCTGTAATAAACATGCAAAGTAAGGCAAACCAAGGAAGCACAAAACTCAGGTGGTGCAAAAGTCAGTTATAAAACACAAAAGTAAATATTCAAAATGGATGCACATTTAGAATGAATTCTTCTGCTTCTGTCCTATGTTTGTTTCACATGTTATATTTTGAACATGCCTACATTAGCAGTTCTAAACCCTTCCTCCCAACATCACTCTCATTCATGCATTGAAAATACCTTCATCTGTGTTTGCCTGTAGGTGAAATAAATAGCATTTCTGAAAACTTTGTGTTGAATGTCTTGGACTAACATTTTCTTAGCAATTCAAAAAAAAAAATTCACAGCTACTACTGTATGTACTTGTGTATAAATCGATCTCATGGATACGTTGAGGGCAATTTTAAAAAATAATAGAATTTGCTATGACCCATGGATAAGTTGAGGGGGATGAAATTTTTTGAAAAATGACATACCAGTATTGTTCTGAGGCAGCAACAGAAAGCCAACCAAATAAATAGAGCCATTTCACTTTCTTCTTAGGCAGCACAGAAATGGAGCTATTCTCCGTAGAAGAAGGAAGAGAGATGAAGATGCTTATGGGAGTTGTAGGCTTTGTGAGAAATATAGTATAGCACCCTCGTAGCAGCAGCCCTCATTACAAGTTGCATAAGCACCTTCACCTCTCTGTCTGTTTGGAGAAGAAGGAAAAAGGCTATCTTTCTTTGCCTGAAAACAATTAGTAGTAAAATTGCTCTGTTTTTTCTACCTCCCTGCTTTCTGCTTCTTAGCTCTGCCCCTCCTCCAAGCTGCCGTTAGAAGCTTTATTAACCATACTGATCAGTGTATTAGTTGATTGATGTTTTTAACGTCAATTTTCAGGCATACATTTTTAGACTTATACATGAGTATATAGGGTATGTTGTAGTGGTGTTGGTGCCAGAGTGTGCTGTCATTGCTCTCTCAGTGCAGTCTTAGTGTGCCCGGTACGCTTGTGCTGGGGCGCTGAGCGGCACCCTTACATCAGCACTACAGCAATGGGAATATTATGTTACAATGATGGCACTTCCTGCTTGATGATGGTACTTCCTGCCACAGCATCACTTCCAGGTTAATAACATCACTTCTGGTGGATCCCGACACAAGTGCCATTCTAAAAAGTGGGTCCTGGTCTAAAAAGTTTGAATACCACTGCCCTAAAGTTATTGAATCTCACATGGCAAGAACCCATGTATCCTGGATATTTATCCAGGAGAGGATATTGATTCACCACCTAAGACAAATGTCTTCAACCTTTTGTGCCATGACCCCAATATATAAAATAAGAGATTGGGGACCCCACTGGCAACCCCGCTCCTTCCCAGAACCCTATCGCCCACCCTCACTCACTTCACTGTCCACTCCCGCTCCCAGCACTGTTCACTTTAACAAAATATTCTTGTTAGAGAGAGCAGAAAAAGCTACAACTAAGCCTGGCACTAATGAAAGCTATTTTATCACAATTACTAAGAACCTGAGCAGGACTGGGACATGATCTCCTGGTACCTGAAGGGATACACCAGATGCCTCCCTCTTTACCTGGTGGTGCTCTAGTCCAGTGGTCTTTGCCCGTTTTCATTCTCATAAGTTGTTGCAACTCCACAACTGAGGCTTTGCAACCGCTTTGGGGTCCCAACCCCAAGATTGAAGAACACTGGCCTAATAACTTGATTTCTAAGTGATCACTTCCTCCTTCCCTTGTATGGTGTCTTCCTAACATAAGACATCTTCCATGAGAAAAGATATGCTGACAAGATGGGAAGAGGACCCCTGCATAGGTCATACCTACATATTTCTTTTTCTCACCTTTTTTCAGATCAGCCTCAATAGAACAGATTAGTTCCCTAAGAACCAAGGGCAAATTATAACAAATACACACCCCAAATCCTGCCCAGCAGGCAAATAGTCATGCAAATGGCACTTAGTGAAAATCACTAGTTAGCCTCTATGTATGCCCTTTCTGGATTTCTAATGTTGCAAGTCTTTTTGTCTTGTAAGGTTAAAAAAATTCAAAGTTGCTTGGTTAGATGAGGTTTGTTTATTATGCTTGTTGTAGGAAGAGGAAACTCTATTCCCTTGACCTTATTGCCCTGTTGCTGAACTCACACAGGTGCTTAATTGGCTTCTTATCTTTTCCTTTGTTGTTTTATAGTAAAATCATTTATTTAATATAATGATACTATGACTATATATTATGAATGATAATGATATCATATGTAGAAATGATATTATGTAGAAAAAAGTGGATTAACACAGTAACAATTACAAATCATAAAGTACCATGTAATTCAGAAAAAAAATACGTACGTTAATTTAAAATGTTTGCTTCTGTTCTAGTATAATGTTGCTTCCTAGGTATTTCATTGTAGAGGCTGTGATGTTTCATTGCTGGGATTCTTCATAAACTGCTCCTCAATAGCTGGTATAGCATAGTGTCTAGACTATCGAGCTGTGATCCAGGAGGTTGTTGGTTCAAATTTCATGTCAGCCACTGACTTAAGAGGTGAGCCACTCAGCCTCATCTGTGATATCTCTAAATCCATCTTATGTGAAAAGAGAGACATCGTTGGAAAGCTAATGTGTGCATCAGTGCTCTGTACCAGTCAAAATATAAATGCATTTTTAGTGGAATTGTACAGTGCCAGTTACAGTAGAAGTAAAGTACATCAACATATATTTTTAATGTAAAATTCTTAACACGCTAGAGAAGTACAAGCAAGACAGAACCAAATAAGGAGAACTATTCTTGAACTGTGTTTTGGTCACTTCTACGTAGTGAGATAGATGTCAGACATGCACTTTCATCCCACAACTTGTTGCGGTCAGGTTTTAGATATTTTAAAACTTATTATAAACCTCCAAAGGATTGACCCTGTGCAGCAAAGGTTCTTTGGAAATATATTTTTGATGAATAGGCGAAGTTTGGGTTTTCAACCATGGAGGATGCATATTTGCTCATGAGGAATCCCACTGACATAAGTAGAATTTACTTGATTTATCTGGCAATTTATCAATGTCTCTCTACATCAGGGATCTCCAAACCATAGCCCGAGGACCAGAATCCAGCCCACGGAGAACCTCGCGTAGTGCCCACTGTCTGGCCCCCCAGCAGGCCTAATTTTGGCCTTGCTGTGACCTGGGAGCTCACATGGGCTGTAGGGCCTGCGGGGGGCAGCTGCGCAGGCTTGCCGGGGGTGAGGTTGGAAGTAAGTAGATCTATGCTTTCCCCTGTTGTTGATTTTAAAGTGTTTTGGGATGGTTTGCCAAGTAATCTATGCCTTCTCTCCCCCACCCCAGGTTATCAAAGTGATTCAGGGTGGTTTGTAAAGAGGATCCTTCTGTTGGGAATAACTTTAAAATCTTGTCGGTCATTTGTTCCCTTTCAGATATATTTTTTTCTTCATGTAATATTGTTGCCTGGTAGGGGTGAGGAGAATCTTTCTGTTGGAAATAATCTTGGAAAGCGGTCTGTGATTATTCATTCATCTAAATTCCATGTCTAACGTATGTATTTAAATGTATGTATGTTAAATTTATGTTTTCTTGGCCTCGACACTGTGACAGACATATGATACGACCCTCATGCCAAAAAGTGTGGAGACCCCTGCTCTACACTGATCTGCAAACTTCTGTATGGTCATGTGGTAGCCAAATAAAAAATTTCTAGTGTTAAACGTTTACGGGTAGATTACCCCGTATCTGAAATCCGTACTATTCCAAAATCCAGACATTTTTGTCTAATAGTTTTTTTTTTAAAAAAAACTAGGAAGTCTTTTCCCCCCATAGTGCAGGTACAAGCTGTAAATGCTGTTCTCTGCTAGATGGTGTGTTCCTTTACAGACATAACTGAAAAATGTCAAAGAGGCCACCCGACACCTGTATGGGTAAAAGTAGAAAGAGCAAGAGGAAGCATTTCTCATTATATTTATGCAATTCTGAAATCCAGACAAATCCAAATCATCAGCCTGGTACTGCTGCTTATAGTTGTAGGCCTATATGAAAGTCCAAAGTATGATGACTTTCAGAATTTCATTGAAGTATCTACATTAGTTGGTTCTTGGGCTGCTTAGGCTATAAGACCAGTAGTAGGCAGCCTATGGTCCTGAGACTAGATGTGATCTGCAACCCGAAACTGCAACATCTGGCCTGCAGTTTTCAGCCTGTAGCAGAGGAATAGGTGGCATTTTTTCCGTGCAAGCAATGGTGGTGACGGCAACACTGCCACTCTGTGTGGCTAGGCACTACCATTGGCTGTCTGGTGTGTGGCAAATGGAGCAGGAGGTTTCACCACTCACGATGGAGAGCAACTTGAGCACCATGCTGGGCAACAAGGCAGCAGCGAGTGTGGGCTGGGGGAGGCAGTGGCGGCCTCATGGGATTTTTGGCATGACACATTTATGTGACAGGCAATGTGTACACACTATGGTGGCTGTGGCACTCGGTCTGGAGTGCTCTCAGTTTGTAGCTCTGAGGCTGTATGGCTAACCTGACATTGGTTGACCTGCCCTACTTGTGCTATATCTCCTTCATCATAGTGGTGTCAGAGGTGCAGGACTGGTACTTCAGTCAGCTGAGCTGTCATGTGCTCTCAGCCTCGACCTGCTAACCATCATTGTTCCCTCTAATGTTCGTACCTAAGTGGCTGTGCACTTCCTAGCTGCATATAGCATGCAGCTCGGTAACCTGGTAGTTCAGCAATGACGTGATGACGTCATTGGCAAATGTCCAGAAGTGGTGCCATGATGCAATGGCTCACCATCCTCTCACAGACATGGTCTCTGGCCCCTATGCCAACGAAAGTTGCCAACCCCTGATTTAGAGGGTTGTTCTTTGTAGATGTTGAAGCTAATATGTATCCATTTTAATGGGTGTATTTTACCATTTGCTGGAAGTTGGAATGACTATTGACCTGAAATGAATGCAGATGTTCAGTATTAATACTGCATGTTGCCATTTAAGCAACAGTCTTTCAGTTTGACATGCACGTAGTCAAAGTAAATTTAATGCTTAAAATCTGGATGCTTGTAGTTCAATTGGAGTCTGCAGCATTCCGCAATAATACTGGAGAAATTATTTAAACAAAATTAGAGTGCTTTTTAAAAAGATCCATGATGTACAGTATATGCAGGTGTAGCGTTTGCAATACTTGATAACAGATTTAATTCAAATTGTTTATTTTTTATATTAACAATTTGAATTATTATTTTTAAAACCTTTGAAATCTCCTTATGAACAGCATTTTCAATCCTTGGGAAAGTTCCACTTGAACTTTTCCATTTGAACGAGTTCCTAGGGAATTTGCATGTTAAAATGTCATACAAACATTACACGTTGGGTTTCTGAAATCTAATGCAAATATCTAATGACCTGGTCTTTTTATTGAGAGAGCCTTTATTATATTTCAACTTCTAAATGTGCGTTGCTGAGTTCTCTAGGTCTGCAGGACTGATTTTCTAAAGCCAGTTGAATAGGGTCCATTGTTGTTCCATGTGAGCAGAGGCCTACCAGCACCCCCCCCCCCGGGGCAAACCATGTGACATCATGACATCACATAAAGGGAAGTAAAGGGAGGTGTAGGTTCCTATGGCAGTGGCTGGAGTAATTTGACCGGAACACAATCCTAAAGGAGGAATACCCAGAAATTGGAGTTAATTTACTTGTCTTCTCTACCCCCCATCTCCTCTCACCCCAATTAGTAATAAATGGGTATGTTTTACACTGATGCATTGTAATTTTACTGTTCAAAAAGATATAATGGCCCAATCGTATGGGCCTGCTGCACCTCTGGAACTTGCATTCTGGTGGCATGGCATGCTTTACAGTGTTGCAAATCGCAATCCACCATTCCTTGCAACGGGGCTGCTGTGGGAAATGGCAATGCATCAACAGCCTCCAAAAAATACCCTGACACCGCTGTCTCAGTATGGGTAAGGAAAGTGAGTAGACTGGACCATAAGGCATGTGTGCTGAGACAGAAAAAGGGTTAGTATCAGTGGCAGCAGCTCCACCAATATCCATTCCTGGTCTCGATACGCCTTCCAGGATCCACTTGGACTTGCTCTACCAAAAATTGCTTGTGGAAGCCCTAGTAAACCCATTTCAGCAACAGAGGCTCACCCCAGCAGGGGAATAAGTGTTTCCTTACCTGGCAGAGACCTTTGGGACTGCTCTCCCAAAGGATGCAGCTTCCGTGGGGTTTAGATAGGCTGTAAGAGAACTATTTTACAGTGCAGAGTAAGACATAAATCTTATTGCCAATCTTATTTCCGCTTTTGTATAAATTTGAAATGGATGAAGAATTAATAACTTGATAGTTAAGAATAACTAGTAAAGTAACAATATGTCAACCCCTGAATGCATGCATATTCATTGCTAATCGATCAGTCCAAAGATCTATTACCACCTTCGTCATACTTTTTTTCTCCCAGATAATGGCCACTGCAAATACATAATGTCCTCTTTTGATGTATGCCACTGTGTCTTTTCTCATGGTCAGATAAACATGACCTACATTTAAAGGGCCCTATGGGTATGTCTGGTGCATCACTGTCTGCTTGGATTCTTCGAAGTGTATTTCAGATGCTGCTTGGCAGCTCCCACATTTTGGGAAGACTTGGTAACATAATGGTTTTGAAATTAAATGCCTAGTTACTAGCTAGCAGTGGAACGAGTGTTTTCTTTCCACCAAAATATTGCTTATAAGGTTTATCCACAGAAGCAGTGTCACCATTCCAACCTGTTTGGGAATGAAGAATGTGGAGGCATCCTAATCCTGTATATAGCAGTCATAAAGTAAATGTAAATATACCTGTCCATTTTGACCTGCTCGTATAAGGATTAGAACTCTTTCTCACCATGCACACCAAGAATTCTGGGCTTGCCGATTCTTCTACCATATATTATTGTTTAACCTCTCTTGTTTAACATCTGAGTAAAGAACCTTAACTGAGAAATAGAGAGTATGATTGTTGCTCACCATTGCTATTTTTTCTAATGTGAAGAGTGTGTCTTGTGTAGGAAGCAAACACTCACATGGTAATGTATGGTGGCATGAGAGTTATTTATGTTGCAAATACATGGATGAGAGGTCATGGTGCCTAATCTAGGTTGCCTAGTTTGTGTGTTTGAGGTATGTAGTGTTTCACATACTTTTTCCATGTGGGTCTGGTCTGATGCAGCTAAGATAAAATAAACAAATCTCTTTAGGTGGTTGCTTTTATTTTTATGCAAGGTGATGCAGGTTAATATAAATTGAAGGGGGAATTATTTACTTTAATCCTGGAGTAAAATTTAGGGAGGAGTTTGTTGTTTGATTTCCTGAGCTACCAGTCAACACAATCAGAGTTTTGTAGCTGCCTATTTTGATCAAATTGCTATACTGTGGGGAGGGCCAGTCCGTAATTTGTCCCTGGCTCAATCAAATTATAGCACTAACTGAGCTTGGGGTGGGAGGGGGGAAAGAAAAAGGAGAAACTGATTTCCCTAGGAAATACTTGTGCACCATTGGGAGCACACTTAAGAAACTGAGGATGCAATCCTGTGCCCACTTTCCTGGGAGTAAACCCCATTGAACACAATGGGACTTACTTCTGAGTAGACATGCATATAATTGTGTCCTGAGAGGAGTAGCCCTCTACTCTTTTGATTTAAGAGTCAGTCATCTGCTTGCCCCTTAGCACATGCTTTCTTCTTGTACACCTCCTCCCACACACCAAACCAACTCCTTGTAAATAATCTCCCTACGTGTTTTGTTTACCAGATGTATAAGTGATATTTCTCTTTGTCTTCCAATTACAAACTAGCTAAAAGGTGAAAACAGTTTCAAAAAAGTTTGTCTTGTAGGCTTTTATCGTTAAATATTAGTAAATCATTTTTGCAGCCTTCTTTATCAGATGTTTGTACAAAATTGAATTATAGTTGAAGCATACCATCTGCTGTGGTTTCCAGTGTTGTCAGAGTGATAAGAAGTAAGCAGTTTCAACAATAATATTGCCAAAAGCTGGCTCCTTGTATGTGGTTGTTTTTGGCTGTGTCTTGGATTAGGTGCAATACAGTTGCACCAAATCAGCTGATTTTTCTCAGTATCTGTCAGTACATAGAGTTCACATCGTAAATGTAGAACTCTGCTTTGGGCAGGAGGTGTGGACTGATGGTTGAACTGAAGCTAATGTGGACTGATGGTAATGCCTGAAGCTAAGCAGGAGAGTCTGTGGCTTGCTTTTGGATGGGAGATGGATGCCAGGCTGTGACAAGCTGCAGTAGCTGTGGTGGCAGAACAGAGTCGCTGTGGAGCTGATTAGCTCACCACAAGTGAGAGTTGCGGGGGAGTGTGTGAGGAGGCCAGCCGGCAAAGAAGGGAATATGACCTTGAGGACTTGTCCAGGCTTGACTTGTAATTGCTTGCTGAGGCTTGATGGCAGGCAGCCAAAGGAGAGAACCACACTGTGAAGGCAACATCTGGGCCTGAGGATTGGTGGATCACAAGAATACTGTAGATTTGTAAAAAAAAAAAAAAAAAACAACCATTGAAAAAATGGTGGTTTAGACTAGCCTGTTCAAGTAAGCAGCCTTGGGCATTTGTTTCGGCATGGGAAAGGTGGGGTATAAATGCTTCAAATAAATATAATAAACTTTGATGGCCAAATACTTGGTCTGCCTTGTGGTTTCTATAGATTTCACACCAATTTTGTTGCAGAAGTTTAAACAGTAACTTGTTAAGGAAGCATTCTTATGAACATGACAAATACCAATGCTATTTCGCTTATCAAGGATAAGCCTCTCCCTCTCCAGTCCTTGGTTGGTCTTATTTGCTCTGTAATATATGTGACTCAAGGAAGAGTAGGACACCGTTATAGTCAGAGACTCAATTGTAAGTTGAGTTTGGAATTGATAGGCAATTATGATGTTTCAGGACTCCAGTATGATATTTACCCATTTGGGAACTTTGAATTACGGTAACCAGTGGAGAAAAATAGCAGATATAATGCTCTTAATCAGGTTTTGAAAACCAGTATTAATTCCTAGTTTCAAATTACATTATGAATCTGGGTTAACATTAACTGTGGTTAGCATGCATAAGGGTAAACATTGGTTCGATAGGAAGAAGTCAGAATTCATACTGTAGTGTGGTGTAGAAGTATGGAAGCATATGGCCTATTCCCTTTCCTATAATTTAGAGATTAGGAGCAGCATGCTTGAAGTAGGTCTCATAATTTATACATTGTTTCATTTAAATATGCAGTGCCTTTTAAGTCACCAGTAATGTAGGTGTGAACAATGTTTTATGATACTGTTTTTTATTAAATGTTGTCTAAGTGATCCTGCTAAGATTGGATCTGCCTGCCTACCCAATACTTGACTCTTAGTGGTTGAATCTTTACATAAGCCTCTTTGTTTTTGCTGCAACAAAGTAATGTTGCTGTTCTGGAATTCATCTGAACATTTGAGGGTTCATGTTCTCAAGTAATAAGTTAAGTAGTTAATTAGGGATCTTTCATGGTTGTACAATTGCTGCAGGCCAAGAATGTCCATTTGCATTTCAGGAGTGTCATTTTATTATGTTACAATGAAAGCACTTCCTGCTTGAAGATGTCACTTCCTGCCATGACATCACTTCTGGTGGTTCCTGACACAAGTGCCATTCTCTTTTTCTCAATCATATTTTTTTTAATGGAAATGCATTGCATCCTTCTCTATAATATCTTTTCAAATTGCAGGGCTTCACCTTTCCCTATAGGAGTGAGTGATTACCAAGGAGGAGAGAACAGTCAGGTATATGTTTGGAATGATGGCTAAAGCGGTCCTTGGTTACCGTTGAGCCTACTCAAGGTGCAGATTCCCCCCTCAACTTTTTCCGAGAGTACAGCCCATTTACTTTGTTTCATAGAACACAAGAGGTTGTATTTGCATTTGAAAGGCAATTTCTATCAGTGATGGACTGTTTTTACCTTGTGCAGCAAAGATTCTTTGGAAAGGTATTTTTGATGACTAGGTGAAATTCGGGGTCTTCACCACAGAAGCTGTGTATTTGCTTATGAAGAATTCTTTTCACATAAGTGGAATTTACCTGCTTCATTTGGGCAAGTTAACAAGGTCTCTGCAGTGATTTGCCAACTTCGATATGTGTACAGTGTTCACTTGTAATCTCAACTCAGTTACCGAGAACTGAAAATGAGCAATAAAAAAAGAAAATATTGTTCAGTTTTGTATTAAATTTATTAAAACCATATCAAAGTAAAATTATGTAGTCTTACATAGACAACATCCATGTATTAAAGATATTTCAGTCTTATAATTTCCCATGTCAAATGTGTTTCAACTAAAAGATCTTCATCATTAAATGCTCAAATGATGTAGTGATATAGGCATTCCAGCACTTAACAAAGTTTGGCAGGTTTTTGTTTTTCTCTTTGTATGCTTAAAGAAATATACAGTATAATGTCATAAATCTTTGAATATGCCTGTTACATTGGAATACCCCCTGTGAAGAGACCTTCTATGCACTATGACTCTTAATTAACTTTGCAAAGCAATGCATTGTGCACGAAGTAAATATGAACCCTCATGAAACTACAGATACATTCATATGCATTTTGAGAAAAACCCATGAGGAATTGGATTGTAAATATAAATCTGCTGCAAGTATGCCCTTTGTGGCAGCATATCAATTAGTCAAAAAGAGATTCCTGGATATCCAGGCCCAACAACCCTATAGTGCAGCGAGCAAAGTTTACTTGCCACGGAGCTTCCTAATTTTTTACTGAAGCTGTTGATTTTCCATCATACTTAACCTTGCTAAAGTGCCCTCAAGAATGTCGGGCCTTTACTTTGGGCAGGTGCAACGTATGTCCATCAGCCATGCTGTATGGAAGATTCAGCAAGACCCCCTACAGTAAACGTTACTGCAGTTGCGAGTCGGGCTCAGTTGAGTCTCTCTCACATATGGTCTTACATTGCCCACTTCACCAAACATTACAGAATCAACATCTATCTCCTTTTCTGAGTAAATGGACATATTGCCCGGGTGTCATCCAGCTGAGATATTTATTGTCATCAATTTATTGTCATCGGTGGACCCAACTATTACTGAGGCCATGGGGACCTTTTTAAAACACGTAATGAGATGTCATAGTCCCACCTATGGTAGCAACAGAGAGTTTAATTGTTATTCTAATTAATTTTCCGCTTGATAATATGTTCTTGGCTTTTACATTTCTTTGCTTGTTGTTTGTTTGCTTGTGTGCATTTCTGTATGTGTTTGTGCTATTATTCCAATAAAGTTTTCTGAAGTGTGTGAGAATGTTGACAACTGAACCAACCCCTGTTTGGGTTCAAGTTCTTAATGTGATACACTCTCAGAAGTTATGTTTATTGTGTAGAAACATCTCTGCATGGCATCAAATGTAGTACGTGGTTGTGGGAAGAGTCTACGTATTACTTTGGTAGTCCTGTAAGTTTGCAATCTTTTGCAAGTTTGCAAAGAGTGACAAAAGGCACTATAGTTTGGACATTGTGCTTGTGTTATCTATAATTCATGGCAAGTGTTGAAACTGCCTTTTTATCAATTATGTGTTAAAGTAGATTGTGCCACTGGATTCTCAGCAAATGCCCTGGGCAGCTTCATGGGGAGTCTCTCTTAGCAGTTCTGTGCTGAGGATTAAGTACTGTTTTCAAACATGTATAATAAATAAGCTTTTTCGTTTTAAAACACTGTTATATAAAATGGCACTACTGCAAAAGCTTGTGTTTTACAGGACATACACTTGCAGTGTTTTGTGTTTGGATATAGTTAAACTATTTTGTTTACTAAACATTCAGATGACTCTAAAGCAAGAAGCATTTTAGACATTTGATAAGTTAGATTTTGTTTTGAATTGAGCTATTTCATTTTAAAACATTCCTATCTTGCCTTTCCTGCTGTTTATTAACTTTGACCTTGAATGCAATAAAGATAATGTTTCCTTAGATATAAAATGTTTTCTCCTAAACTGCACTTTTCAAAAATTCTGTAAATTTGACAATTGCTACTCTCTTGACTGTTGCTTTCTGTTTTTTGCTCAAAATGAATGAGAATGAACTCTTAGTTTACCCTCTATTCATTGAATTAAAAATATTCTTTTTGCTTGCCATCAAGCCTTGATTTCAGTAGTTATTGTCAGGCAGAACCTTCTATGTAAACTAATCTTATGGATGTTTACTCCTGACACATGACTCACTGATTCAGTATGTTTTATTCCCAGGTAAAAATAGCCTTAAAAGTAGAAAACAGTTAAGGTAAACAGGTAAAAGTAGCAAACAGTTGTTTGCTACTATGAATTTCTGACATTTCTGTTTAATGTTCCCCATATCGGTGGGGAGCCCACCTGTGTGTGTGTGTATGTTTGTACTGACTAATGCCTTTTAGGTAATTTGGGAAATCTGTTCCTCTGCATGTGTTCCAGGTTATCTGTCAGCCTTACCAGAGGTTACCACACCTCCTTATCCCATCTCACCCTGAGTCACTCTTCGCTTACTATTGTATTTCCTGATATGAGTGAAATAACTACATTAGAAACTATCTCTTTGGGAGTATAAAGTCTTGTCTATTATTAAGACTTTATAATTGGTACCAACAGTATACCATTGGTACTGTTGGTAATGGTAATTGGACATTGGTAATGCATGTATAATTGTTAGATCCTTCTCCTTGCTGAGGCTCTCTCTCGCTATAGGGAAACTAACCCATAATTTAGAAAAAAATACTCAGATCAATCAAAAGGCAAAGAGAAATCAATAATTGTTACCTTCCAGCGGTCAGGCTTTTATAATCACGCATGGACTGTTTTGTTTTGGATATTTGTGTTTGGAATGATTGCCAAAAGTGGAATAGAACCATTGTACAGGGTTCCTAGAACGTCTGTTTTTGGTGAATATTTAGATATTTTAACCCTGCTCTTTAGCTGATAAGCTTCCAGAGTCACATATGTGTAACAGATAAGGATCAGTAAAACAATACAAGCAAAGCAGTTAATCACAGTCATAGAGTGCATCTTTCAGCTCCAACTTAGTTAAATAAATCATTCTTGTCCCTACACTCAGAGACATCATTCATCATGAGAAACAAAGGAATAACAAGAATTTTGCTTGTTTCTGATTTTTACCATATATGTATTTTTGTAAAATTCAGGATTTTTGTTCATTCTTAATAAATGGATTGAAAATTTAGGGAGAAAATAAGCCACCTGACCCTAGAATATAGTTCTTGAGAAGGAGACTGTACTGTACCCATTCGTCATAACTGTCCTTTCAACTTGTCTACGTCTATGGCGACCAATTTTCTTAACAGCTAACACATGTCCTTGTCTATATCAGAAAATTAGCAATTGTCCAAAATTGGGACAAAAAAAATCTATAGAAAAGGTAAAAAAGGCATGGTTCGAAACATACAGGTAGGCCCAAGAAAACATACAAGGAAAAGTATATCAATTGTAGAATAACACAGGAATTTCTTTAGAAATTTTTTCTCTAGCTACAGAAATTGTATACAAATAAGGACTGTACAATAGCTGTGTCCTGACTTACACCTGTCCCTTACAAATCAGGCATGTTTTCCATGCAGCAAATGTAGGCTTGTCAAGAGCCATCCGTTATAATTGTTTCTGTTTGACCAAACCCATGCAAACTTCCTTGTGCAAACATTCAATACTGTATTCAAATGTCCTGCTTGGTATTTTTTGTTTAAATTTGGTGAGGATTCTTTAGTGTAATTTGCCTAATGAGTTGGCTATCTGACATTGTCTATTGTTAAGAGTTCATATGTTGATATAAAAAGGATTAGCTTGTATGCAGTGGAAAGGTGGTGTGACAAGTCCTGTTCCCAGGACAAACCCTTGCACAGCTATTTCCATGCACTTTGCATGTTAAATGTAGTCTCATGCTTATCATAACCATGCACTGTATTTTCAGTTAAGAACTTTGCATAATATTTGCTTGCTTGCTTAGTGAAAAGGGTTTAATCTGTCAAACTAAATAAGGAAGCTGCTTTTGTGTGTAATTGGAGATTTGTCATAGCTTACAGAACAAAGATGAAAATGACCAACATTTTTTCCCCTGTACTGTAACAACATTTTAAGGTTCAAAAAGAATAAAAGTATTAAACATTTCTGACTGTTTGACCTTTCTGTTATACAAGTGCCTGGTGGATGGCAGGCTTCCAAACGTAACATCTGCAACCTCCAAAGAACATTATCTTTGAAGTTTATTCTTGATGGCAGGGACAGAAAAGGCACAGGCTCTTTTCCTTGTTCATTTTTCATTTCCTCCCTTTTCAATTAAGAGGAACTTCTGCTCCTAAGTGTGTGGTTTTATTTCTTTGTTCCTTGTTACATTACTGCTTTGTCATAGTTCTTGCTGACTACTGTTGGTAGCATTAGGCCTGAGACTGCTTTTTACAACAGAAAACATAGCCATGCTGAGTCAGGCCCATGCTTCTTGTAATGGAACAATGGGGCAACAATATTATATGGATTTTTCAAAGAAATGTCAGGCAGTGAGCTGTTGCTGCCCACTCTCTGCAGCCAGAGAAATGTTCTGCATTTAAAGATGATGCCTTTGGCAGTCTTGTCAAACTTGTTGTACCCCTAATAATATTGTAATTGTACTGTACAGTAACTGTAAAATTGCCCAATCAGCCACCACAATATTTTGTGTTACTGTATTGTCCTTGTGTATTTGCACACACACTTCCTCCATGGAATGTTCAAACCTAAGGCAATACTTGGGGAACATAGATCTTTTCTGCTCAAGTCCATGAGGAGTGAGAGATGTGATTCTGTAATTCTTGACGATGCAGCTTATCTGTACATGCTAGCACCGTGGTTCCTAAACTTTTTAGCATCAGGACCCACCTAAAAAATAGTGTTACTCTAGTCTCTGTGGCTATAATGGTGATTGGGCAGCAGTGTTCACCACCACCCAAGTAGCAGGTTGTTTAACCCTTGATGAACATAGCCTAATCTACTCTGTCAGTTTTGTGAACAACCAAAAATTGTTGTGGGTTGTAACCCACTGGTGCCACAGTGGGTCACACTGTGGCCCCAAAGTTTGGGAACTGCTGGGCTAGCATATTTTTATACTTTGACTAATATAAGTTTTAAAAAAAGGGAAATTATGATCTTGGCTTCTGACCATGAGAATTTTCTGGCATAAGAAAAGAGATATAATAATAAAAAATGGTATTTTCTGGATTGAAAAACTCTGATAAGAATGACCTCAAAAACTCCAGAGTCTGTCAAATCATGAAATGCTGAAAAATCTTACATGTATTTTTCCTGTTTTCCTTCCTTGAGGGAGCATTTGCTTGGGTGAAATAATGCAACTCCATTGTGCTCTTCCAGTGCTCTTGACTAGGTAGAGGCTATAAGAATATAAGAAGAGCCCAACTGTATCAGGCCAAAGGCCCATTTAGTCCATCGTAGGCTGCAGGCCGCTTACTTTAAAAGTAGGCTACCTCAGAATGCCAGATGCAACAAGATGCAGGTATCTAGTTGTCTTGTGTGCTTCCTGAGGCATCTGGTGGGCCACTGAGAGATACAGGAAGTTAAACTAGATGGGCCTTTGGCCTGATCCAGCAGGGCTCTTCTTATGTTCTTAACTACACTAAGCCTTTAAAATGGTGTTCCAAATAGCTTTTCTTGATTTCGAATGAACAAAAATACATTTACTTAACAGAAAATAAGCCATTGAATGAATCTTGCTGTGTGTACATTTTTCATTCATACAAATCAAGATATAGGTTGATTGAGAGTCAAGTAGGGAAAGCTCAAAATTGTTCTTTCGTAGTTCAAAGTGATAGTGAGAAGCCTGCAAAAAATTTGGCCCAAACTGTATATTGGTGGCATAGAAATAGTATAATACAGTTAATAAACCATAGTAATTTTCAGTGTGCTTAATACATCTATTAATGATTTGAAATAGTTTGTAAATTAGCTTTTGAACATTTTTGTGTCCAGATTGCTAAATAACCTTTTCCAGTTAGTTTAACTGGAATGGCATTTCTAATTGCATGAAAATAATTAGTCCATATGGGTACAAAGTCTGTCTTGCCTGTACCAAAACATGACTCTCTGTCACAAGGAAAAATAGCATAGTAAAATCTTTGCACCTGTTCATGCCCTGTTATCAACAACTAAGCAGATTGTGCAGAAAGAAGTACTCTCTATGTGGAGTTCAACTTTTTTTAAAAAAAATACCTGTCTTATGACTGCTTCTTTGACCAACCTAAGGGGGAGGCAGGGCTTTTATGTTTGTCTTAGTGGAAGAATGTGATGGTCTTGCTATAGTTAGAAATTGTGTGTACCTGCTAAAAAAAAGTAGTATCCTGAGTAATCCATATTCTCCACCAGAAAAAGCTGGCTATGGTAGCCTATATACATTATACAAATTAAGCAGATTAACATAACTTCTCTTTTGAAGCATTTGTTCTACAATTTTTATTAGTTTGCATTTGTTTTTGCTAGTTTTATAAAGGCACTATGAGCAATACAGGGCATACTGGGAATCTTATTTGGCCATCCTGTGGTTTCTGAAATTTCATTTGGTAGTTGCAAAGCTCTTTCTATTATATTTTCAGAGCCATAAAGGGTCTTAAAGTAAAATTTTCTGAAAGTAAGGTTATCACAAATCAAAATTCTGCAGCTAGTAACAGTGATTTTCTGTGGTTTATACAGAATGTTGGCTTATACACAGATCTGTCTTTATTGTAGCTGCTTTGCTAGCTATAGACAGCACGGCTAAGAAATTATATAGTGTTCTGCTTGTGACACAAAGATTTTCTAATTAACTGGGCTCAAATAATTTGTCAAAGGAGGACAGGATTGTAATCATGGGGGACTTCAATTATTCTTATATTGGCGTGTCAATTCGTGCTCCAGTCAAGAAAGAGAGACTGGATTTCTTGACATGCTAAATGACTGTGACTTGGAGCAACTTGTCATGGAGCCCACCAGAGGACAAGCAACTCTGGATTTAATATTGTGGCATACTCAGGACCTGGTTAAGGATGTGAATGTTACTGAGCCATTTAGAAACAGTGACCACGCTGTGATCTGTTTTGGGAAAAGTGCCAAGCAAATCTGACATAAAAACCCTTGACTTCCGAAGGGCGGACTTTCCTCAAATGAGGAATCTAGTTAGAAAGGAGTTGAAAGGTAAGGTAGAAAGAGTCCAATCTCTCCCAAGTGCCTGGAGACTGTTTAAAATAACGGTAGTAGAGGAAGTGTATTCTGCAAAAAAAGAGCGACTACTGGCTTGGCTAATGAGCAGAGTTCGAGAGGCTGTAAAGGGCAAGGAAACTTCCTTCTGTAAATGGAAGTTTTGACCTAATGAGCAGAATAAAAAAGAACACAAACTCTGGCCAAAGAAATGTAAGAAGATATATGGAAGGCCAAGAAAGACTAATTGACAAATTAAAGATCAATAAGGGTGCAATCCTAACCTGGAATTAGGCTGGCACAAGTCCCTTGTGCCCACCCAGGAGTATCACAAATGCACTGTTAAGTGTGTTTGTACCACTCTCGGAGTCAGGGAAGATGGTGCGCCTCTGTTCCTTTTTTTGCACAATGTGCAAAGACCTTTTTGCACAATGTGAAAGACCTTGTGGGACTATCCAGAAGCCATGAATACTAGTCAGGAGTGGCTAGAGTCTGAGAAGCCCAGGGAGGGGGAGGGAGGGGGTTCTTAGCTATCATGCCTTCCTCCAACTTCATGGCTTCGGAAGGCTCCAGGCTCTGTTGTTACCTGGGAGAAGCCTCGGCGCAGTGCGACTACTTCTGATTAGAGCTGCAAAGGATTGAGACGTTCTGCTCCCAACATAAGCTGCTGCCATGTGACCCTGCTTCTACCCCTGCTCTCATGCAGCCCATTCCACTCCCTTCTGCTTTGCACAGTCCATTTTGGTCCATGCACTGGAGTGCCTGGCCCAAGAGCCTCTTGACTCGAGTCAAAATGACTTGTTTTCGCTCTGGGCAAGTCAACAAAGGGCACCCGTTATGACTCATGCACAAGTTGAGTCGCAAGGGATAGACACTCAAGACTTGCCATGCGGCCAAATTCCCATCCCTGGATATTATATATCTGGATATTCAGAAGGCGTTTGACATGGTTGAGAACTCCACAATCAGGGAATAAGGAGGCAGGTCCTCTTATAGAGTAAGAATTGGTTGAGGATCCAGAAACAGAGAGTAGGTGTCAATTGGCAATTTTCACAATGGAGAGAGTTGAAAAGTGGTGTACCCCAAGGATCTGTCTTAGGACTGTTACGTTTCAACTTTTTCATAAATGATCTATATATAGGGATAAGCAGCAAGGTGGCCAAGTTTGAAGATGACACTAAACTTTTCCAAGTAATGAAGACTAGAAGGATTGTGAAGAGCTCCAGAATTTCTCCAAACTGGGAGAATGGGCAGCACAATGGTAGATGCAGTTCAATGTACAGTAAGGGTAAAGTACTGGAGCAAAAACCTCAAAACTGCTAATGGGTTCTGCAAATAGGCTAATGGGTTCTGAACTGTCTGTGATGGATCAGAACAGAGATCTTGGATGCTGGTGGACAGCTCGACGAAAGGGTAGACTCAGCGTGCTTCAGTGGTGAAGAAGGCCAATTCCATGATCAGGATAATTAAAAAGGGTGTTGAGAATAAAATTGCCAGTATTCTTATGCCATTCTACAAATCGATGGTAAGGTTGCATCTGGAGTAGTATGTACAGTTCTGGTTGCCACATCTCAAAAAGGACATAATGAAACTAGAAAAGGTGCAGATGAGAGTAACCAAAGTGATTACTGGGCTAAGGTACTTCTATGAAGAAAGACTACAGCGCTTGGGACTCTTCAGTTCAGGAAAAAAGGTGCCTGAGGGAGGACACATAATTGGGAAGTACAAAATTATGCGAAGGGTATATAGAAAGGTGTTCTTTCCCATCTTGCACAATACCAGAACAAAGGGACATCCATTAAAATTGCGTGTTGGGAGAGTTAGAACAGACAGAATAACATATTTCTTTACCTAGCATGTAATTTGTCTGTGGAATTCCTGGCCAAAGGATGTGGTGATGGTATCTTGCCTGGATGCCTTTATAAGGGGATTGCAGAGATTTCTGAAGGAAACGCCGTCACAGGTTACAAGCAGTGATGGGGATGTGCCATCTCCTGGGTTTAGAATAGGCTACCTTAGAATGCCAGATGCAAGGGAGTGTCAACAAGATGTAGTTGTCCCCCGCCCCCGAGTCATCTGGTGGCCTCAGTGAGATACAGGTAACTGGACTAGATGGGCCTTTGGCCTGATCCAGCAGGGCTCTTCTAATGTTCTTATGACATATTTCCTCGTTGTTGTAGTACAGTCAGCAGGCTAAACCATCTAATGTGGACTGGTTTACAGCAATAAGGCAGAATAGTCTGTGAAACACCACACCAGAAGTGGTAGCTACAAGGTGTAGTATTTTAGGATATTTATCTTTCAGTCAAGCTTCATATAACTGAGCCCTGCAGGGGGGAAGCAGTTCAGTTTCAAAAGTCGAGTGATTTGTTGTTCTACAGAATTAGAAACCATCACGTGACTTAAGAAATTGTTTCTGTGCATTCATTTTATCTACAATCAAGTTAGTAGCTGAACTTATTGAAGAATTTCTAGGCAGCCTGGCATGACTGAGTAGGTGTCTGTTCTATTTCTGCTTGTCTGTCAACAGAATACAATAAGTCTGTGAATATCAATACATAAGTCTTAGTAAATAGCTCCACTAAACAAATAAATAAAAGCCTTTGGTAATCAAGCATACTGAAAAATCTTGGCTCTCTCAGTTCTGTTTTCACAGATCGCAGTTACTAGATTGGGGCAAACCATGGAATCTTCTTCGTGGAATAATATGCTAGGTATCTCTTCTTAAAGTAATTTAGCCCTCATGGTAGAGAAAAAGCTTAAAATCGTGAGGACAGTGGCCTGATTCACATGGTCAAACAAACCATGGTCTCATTTGGAATTCATGCTTTATCCACTTATCTTGTTGGGTTTGTCACAAAACTTCAATGTTTCTATCTTAGCTTGTTTAACTTTTGGCTTAGAATAGTGGTTCCCAACCCTTTTAGCATCAGGACTCACTTTAAGTATGGCAACATATCAGGGACCCTACCTCCCAGACAGGAAGTGATCATTAAACAGGAAGTGACATCATTGTGCCTGTAAAAACAATGTATGTAGACTACCATAGGTTCACAAATACAACTGTTTTTGAAACACCTTGAAATTTTCAAAAACATAATGCTTGGTGGTTCCCTGAAAATGTTGCCAAAATGCAATTTTTTTACAAAAACACATCTATGATAGTAATTAGGGTCTTTACTAGAAGTAGATTGCAGTCACTTTTTTTAGACTTTTGAAGTCTTGGGGAGCCCTGCAAAGGGCTTTATAGGATTCCTGCACCCTCTAGAGACCAGTGCAGCATCTGCTAAGTTTAACCCCCACTTTCATCCCTGGCAGTGGTGCAATCCTGGGGATTGCGTTACTGCCTTTGCCCTTCTGCACAAAGCCTTACCCTGTTTCAGAACTGCTGCAGTAGTTAGATGTGTTTGGAAGCACAGTTATTTTATTCAGAAATAAGCCCATTGTGTTCAGTAAGATTTAAGCTGTATTCCTGTCTTACTCACCGGAAACAAACACCTCTACCAGATATACAAGAAAGGAGGCAGTAGGGAGGAGAGATGGCATGGTCTTGGCTTATGTTCCAGATCAATAAGCCATACTTCTGCAATCCTGCTAACCAGGCCAGCGTCTCTTAAATCATGTTTGGATACCCTTCTATTAAAAGCAGGCCTTTTTTCAAAGTGATTTTGAACATACGAGGATTCATTATAATGCAGACTGTCAATGTCAGCTAATATCAAAGCAAATAGAAAGGAAATTTGTTTATTAGGGGAAGATACCTGCAGTCCTACCATCCTTTAAATCTTGATTTATTTTATAAGTAAATAAATATAAGGGTACACACACACACACACACACACACACACACACACACACACACACAGAAACGTGTGTACTGTAAATGATACTTTACATAATAGTGAATTTAAAAAGAATAAGGAATTCCATGGATGCTAAGGTCAACTCCTGAATCTTGCACAATTACTTACTGGAGCCTCCGGAGGCCCACTCTGGTAGCCTCTGTGAATCTTAGAATGGTCTGCAGAAACATCCAGAAGATATTTTTTGTTTGCTTCTAAAAACCGAAGTGGTCTTCTAGAACTCATCTGAATTCGAGGCAAGTCTTCTTATGTAACAGTGTTCCAAGACAGCTGTGAGTGGAAGGGAGTGACAACTAGCCAGAAGGTCAATTTTTTGATCCAACAAGAGTCCACAAATACCATACTGTGGCTTAATAGTCAAACATCAATGTATCCCGCGACATTTCTCCATTCCAAACACACCCACACCAAATGGATTCTGAAATGCAGTACACAGTAGGAGTCTCCTGCTGCTTTTCCTCCCCCTGTGATTATATCGTGTCACAAGCAACAGGAAACCATCTCACCTCTCTCCATACTACTCCAACAATCAGGGGGTTTGGCAGAGGAATTTTGTCTCGATCACATTTCCCTGTCTTCTAAGACCATTGTACTGTTGTGGGGCTCCTGGAGGAATCTTTTGTCTCGATCACATTTCCCTGTCTTCCAAGACCATTGTACTGTTGTGGGGCTACTGGAGGAATCTTCTTCCATGGTATTTTTCTCATTTGAATAGACATTTGAATAAAGAAAAAACAACAGTGCTGGAAGTATTTCTTTTCCAAAGCTGCTGCAAGTATGTGAAGCAAGATTTCATCTCTCTTCCAAGCCCTCTGCCTGATGGTGGGCTTGGGAAAGAAGTAGAGGGTTTGTTTTTTGCTTTTGTAATTGGCAATACCATTCATAGAAGAGGGAAAAAACTTAATGGAATGGGGAAAAAACTCCAAACTGCATCACGACTTCTGGAATTGTCCCTGCAGGAGCTTTAGAGCAGGGGTCTCCAAATAAAATCCTGGCAAGTGGACCGGACCCAGAGTTTGGAAGCGCCCTTCTTCCCTGTCAGCAGCATTTACAGTTTGTCTTGCCAAAGCCCCTGCTCCAAACTTTCCTCCCAAATGCAATGCCCGCTTAAGCTGTATCACCCAGATACAGACAGTCCTGGCAATATCTACAAACTAGCACCCAGCACTAACAGAGAGCTCGCCCCACCCAGTGGCTTGCCTGTAGGCCACAGGTCTCCTCTTGGAGCTTCAGAGCAGGTGTCCTTCAATAATCGCCAGTCCAATAGTCCTTAGTCATTTGTCAATTAGTCAAGCCAGCATGTCAGTCCATATATCAGTTCACCACCCCAGTCCCTTGACTGCAGTTAGTTCAGTCCGATAGGTCAGGAAAACTTCCACTGCTTCTCCTTCCTCCAGGTGTTCCTTATATCCCTGCTACAAGCTTCTAAGTGGCTGCAGTTGTGCAGCCCAGCCTCTGCTACTTCCCTGGTGTTAATCCTGCACTTTCCGGCACCAAGGTCCACTGTCAGCACCATCCGCTGCCTCCTCGGGGTAATCTTCTGCATTTTCCCATACACTCCATCCCTTGGTGCCACAGTGGACCCTTGGGCTGATTAATTACTGGGTTTTCTTTGCAAAGTAGGGGAGCTGCTATTCCCTGCGTTTCAGTTTGCCTATATCCAGACAGGTTGGGGAATCTGCTTCGGCCACCATCACCCAATATGTGGCCCCAGGTCCCCGGCTGATGATTTCTCCAGCCCTATTTGGCTGGTTCGGATACATGACCCAGACTTTCTGTCCACTGCATAGCTCTTGGTCAGTAGAGCCGAATCCTTTGTCTCCCCAAGCTGTGGGCTCCCCTGGGCTGTCCACCCCTTGGATAGCTGGTGCACTATATTTCTCACAGATTAACTGTGCAATCCGCTGCCCAGCTTTGCAATTGAGGTCATCCTGGCTGCTGTTGTGAAGGATGACCTTCACTTCCCCTTGATAATCAGAGTCTATTACTCCCCCCCAGTACATGTATGCCCTTCAGCGCTAGGCCTGACTGGGGTGCAATCCTCCCATACGTCCCAGGGGGTACAGTAATTCTGATCCCCAGAGGAATAGTGGTCTGCCCTCCTGCAGGTACAGTTATCTCCTCTGGGGTGGCCAAGTCTACCCCAGCACTTTCAGGAGTCGCCCATATGGGTAGGATGCCATGGGGGTCTGTTTTCCAAACCCTTAGACTCAGCATGGGAGTGGGAACCACCAGCCTAACCATGTGCTGCATGGGAGTTTGTCCCCTGCCAATGGGCCTGCTATTGAGCTCAAACTCTGCCTGCTCTAGCACGGTGCCCCATCTTTTCAGAGTGTGGTCTGGGGTCACCTACCTTATCTTTTGTTTTAGTATCCCATTCATACACGCGATCAGCCCAGCCGCCTGGGGGTGGTGGGGGATATGGAACATCCACTGGACCCCCCATTCATTGGCCCAATCCTGCACTGCAGCCCCTGAGAAGTGACTGCTATTGTCACTTTGAACTTATGCAGGCACCCCGTAGCGTCTTATCAGTGACTCCATCCCCTTAATTGTGGTCTGCTGGGTAGCCCTGGCCCCCGGCTGTGTCAACAAGTACCCCAAGTAGGTGTCTACCATCGGACGTACTGCCATCGTCCAGACTGGAGCAGTGGTCCTATATAATCAACCTTTACTTTTCATGCAATTTCTTTCTCTGTTCATATAGTGAAAGTGAAGACAACCACTCTTATTTATAATGCCCCACTTTCAAATCCAGCCAGTAATTGGAGGTGGAAGGTGGGGATCCCCTGCATGTGATATGTGATCAGTAACATTTCATTTGTTTGATGTATTCTGGAACAGAAATAAATTTCTAAACGTTTCTAGGTTTGGGGTCTAAGCCTTTGAATTAGTTTGAAGTAAAATTCTGAACCTTGCACATGCTCAGACATGCATGCTGTTGTTGAGTACTAGCACTGAAGTGAAAAAAGCAGACTCCATAAAGAGCATGGCTACTCCAATTCCCTCCATAAAATCTATGATCAATATCACTAACCTAACAGATTTTTCCCTTAAAAGAGTAACAAATTTTCATTCAGCTCTGCTAATAATAATAAAAATCTGATGAAAAGGATATTGTTTCCTGTCACAAGGCCAAGAATGCCTACGTGTTAATCTGCTGCCCCATGCAAAACCACCCATAGATCACTATTTTTCAACCTCTGTTCCCTGATGTACCACTTTTCATAGTACATCCTGTGGTGACCCTGTGAGTGGGCCATGACACCCTGAGGCGTGACACCCTAAGGTGACACACCTTGGGAGCTCTTGAGCAAAAAGAATCTTGAGCAGCATTTTTCTTAACTGCCTGGCTCCCTTGGAGAGCTACAGCAATCATAACAGACAACACTGGGCTAGGTGTGCTGACTCTGTAAACAGCATCCTGTCCCACAGCTTGCTACCTCCATAATGGGGTCTTCAACAGACCCCAAAACATTGAATGTCCATCTCCCCCGCATCCCACTGGCACCTCAGAGGTTGCTCTTACGTTATTCTGCCATTCTTTCTCCATACTTTTAACAGATACTGTTGCATACCCAACTTCGTCGTTGATAATGGAGACAAAGCTACTTTCCTTCAAAGGGGAAATAGACTTGGTATATTTCCTTGGTATAATAGACGCTTGTTGGTATCTGGTATTAGATGACTTGGTACCCATGAGACATCCATTAAAAGTATATTTAGCTTTCATTTTTGGTGCATTCATTTTGAAACTTTCTCAGGCAATTCTGTTCTCTTAATATCCTAGGCTGGGAGATAACTATTAAGCACCGCAAAGCTTTTATGTGGCTATTGGGTATGAGACCTTCGGCTCTGTATCTCTCAGTTTTCAGAAGACAGATACAGTAATGAATGGATAAAGTATGAAGGTAGTTCTGTGAAAGTCAATAACTAGCTGGAAGCTACAATTTAATAAGTGTTTGGACATATCTGGCTCAGATAAGTTCCCTATATTTAACTCACTCTCCCTCTCTCTGTAACAAGTGATAGATGTAGTTTAAATCCAGACTCCATGTGGGATTAGATGTCAGGGGAAATAAGTGGAAGCAAGGCATTTGAAATCAATATATTGCCTCTGGGTGCAACATAATACAGACAGAATTTACAGAAATATAGGTTGGGAAGTAGATATTGGAACAGAATATTTTTCAGTTTATAAGCTGACCTTGGCTCTTGTGAAAACATATGTATGGAAATTGTTGAGAGAGTTTTTAAAAACAGCAAGTCAGCTTGTGTTGAGGTACAAAATAGCGGTGCTGGGGGAAATCCTCCAAGTTTGAAAAGTAAGAGCTCTGTTTTGTGCTGCAGCATGCAATACTTTCTGCGTTAGTTATGCTGACTGGAAGTGCTTGAAATCCTTTTTTTAATGTTCCGATTATTTATTTGGAGATATGAGTTGCCTCATTCATTATGATCAAGGGAGTTCTTACTAGATAATTTTCCTGCTGAAGTCTTTTTGAAAGTTACTTTTCCACTTAAAGATTTTATATTATTAAATTGTCATCAGAAATGACGTTTTGAGTTTGTGTCATCCTGTTAGTGGTTTCTTTGGGAGCAACAAATAAGAAAGCCACCTAGTAAGGCCACATTAGTGATGAAAGTTCATGTCTGTGGGCTACTTGTACATTTGCTGGAGAGGTGCTGGAGAGGTATTTTTTTGTTCTAGGAACAGAAGCACACACAAAAGTGGTTTTTTGAGAAAAGGATAATTTTACCATCCCCTGTAAGCTACCCATCCAGTGAAAAAGATGCTGCGGCTGCTGCTAACGTGTGGCTCTTGACAGCAAAGATATAACAAGATCAAATGATGCTCCTTGTCATACCGGATTGAGGAATTAACATTCCTCAATTGAGAGAGATGGTGCTACGCTCACTTTCTGGATATTATTTCTTTCATAGGTCTAGCTCTCATTGTAAGCAACTGTAAGAAAATTGACTAATACATCTGAAGCACTTTGAACACTTGAAAAGTGCTATATAAATGCAAAGTAGTAGTATTAAGGTCATTCTTATCTGTTATTTTCTATGATGGAATAAAGATGAAAGGCATGAAACCTCTTGATTTTGGGTGCCTTGTT
This sequence comes from Lerista edwardsae, assembly GCA_029204185.1. Lineage (NCBI taxonomy): Eukaryota > Metazoa > Chordata > Lepidosauria > Squamata > Scincidae > Lerista > Lerista edwardsae. The sequence continues at coordinate 10,403,474 of JAJKFI010000019.1, read as the reverse complement.
ACCATTATCATTTAATTGACATAAAGTAAACACCTGGCACATTAATTACTCAGGGTCAGAGAGACTCTTAGATGATGGGGACAGTGAAAGAAAGGAGTTCTTTTAAGCACTTGCCTTAGGGACCACTCCTGTCAACTTTCCAGCCTGATACAGCCCCAGTGCATCCAAAGGATGCAGCACGTGCCCCACTGGCATGGCTACATCAGTGCTGGAAAGAACTGGGCTGTCATTGTAATGAGTTATTCTTCCCTCATCCCATCTCAGTAACATTTCCTATTGGTGATTACAGATGTTGCAACTGCCACATGTTGTGGTGACATAATCATTCGTGCTGCTGCTGTCTAGGGCAATCTAGGCAATGCAATACATGGTCACAGAAGCAGTTTCATCTGGCTTCTGGTGACCCTTCTAAATTTTATTCAGGGAGTGGGCAAAAGTATTTCTGAAGTTTCGGGCATTAAAGAATAGTTGGTTGAACTGAAACAGATAAAAATAGTTTACAATTATCTCTTGGATTTTGTATGTAACAGGTGGGGGACCTACAAGGAATTGAGAGCAGATGACTTTTATGCTTTTGCTGTTCTCTTCGTTTTTCCTGCAATGATTAATCTTAATGGGGAGAATTAAGTTTAAAAGTAGCTAACTCTGAGAGGCTACCGCCCAGGCTCCTGAAGGGAGGGGGTTGTGAGAAACTACAGGAAAAGAAATTTGTTTCTGAGCATTAATTCCTCCTGCCACATTCATCTTGGAGATAAAGGAAAGGTTTAACTGTCCCTTGACCCTCAAAAACCTTCATGGTGCAGGAGCAAGGGGAGACAATGAATGAACTGAATGAATGGACAAGGCAATGTACTTTAAGGATCCTAACTTTTTTTTTTTTTTTTGTAGCCAGATTTTTCTGTTCTCTATTCCCTCCTCAAATGCAAGAAGCCACAGTTCTTACTTCGGTCCAGAAGTATCCATTGTGGAGAGAGAAATTGACTCTTGAGACAATATGTAAAAGGATGTGCTATTTCTGAGTCCAAGCCTCTACTCTCCCTTGCCTGCTTTTGGAGTCAATGATGGTCTCAGTGGCCCTGGGCAGGAAGGTGAATTTGTTGGTCCTTGTGTTGGCGAAGCAACTTCTCTGTCGCAATAAGTTCATCTGCGCTGAACTTTGCTGTTACGGATATGGGAATTGTGTTCATGCCCAACCTTCACCTGGGACTTTTTTGTAGAGGAGAGGGCTGGTAGTTTTCTGAAAGGGTTAGGCACTAATAGCAGGTAATCTTCTGCCCGTGTAACCTCCTAATTTAGGGCGATCTGCAAATGGATATTGCACTTTCCAGATATAGAAAATTATAGATTTCCTCCAGCTGTGCCAAAGAATGTGTGTTCTGTAGCTGTGTAGCCCTTTTCACTGGATTATAACTTTATTATAGTGGCGTATCATTGTTTCATTTTTCCCAAGGAGGAAAAGTATAGAAGGCAATGTTATGTGTTTTTATTCCAAGGTCACATTTTCTTAATAAATTGCTTTAAAAGTGTATTAGTTAGGTGATATAATGGCAGCCACAGTTTTTACTCATGCACGGCCCCAGTCCCACCCATTATTTTTTCTTTTTTTGCAGATTTCCCAGTTTATTTTTTCACAGGTTTATTACAAACATGGGAAGTGCAGAAAACGGTGTTATTTGTTATTTCCTTATCACTGAAAAAACACCTGCACATATCATTTATGAGGATGCCAGTTTTATGTAGTAAATCATACTTCCCCAGCCTTTCTTGAAAATAGGGTGACATTGAGAATAGAGTCGGTTGGCCATGAAAACCTGTTAGCTGTGCCCTAATAAATGAAATTGATCCAGGCGTAGAGGTTCTGGTACAAGCACAATCTGAAACCAGGTAGCCATGGCTAGAGGTGTGTGAAAATGGTGTTAGCTTTTCACAGATTTCGTGATCTGAAAGGCAGAAAATGGTGTTACATGTCTTTATTCTAAGTTATCATTCCAAGTTCTCATTTTTATTAATTTTAAATGCTTTAAAGATGTACTAGGTAGGTGAGATATAGTGTCAGCAGATGCAGCCACTGAAATGGCTTATTTCTGAAATAATCTTATTATTATTAGAAAATAATACTTAGTATTATTAGAAATAATAGTATTATTTCTATTTGGCAAAGTAGTCTATTTTAATTTCTGAAAAATATCTTAAGCACCAAAATGTGGTGTTTTGTGTTCTTATTCGGATAATTGAACACCCCATAGGTATGCTTTGTGTTTTAATACATTTTTAATTAATCCCCACCCCCACGCCTAGCCATGGCACATCTCATTGTATGAACCCATGGGCCATGGCTGTGCTAGTTCTTGCCTTCATAGCTATGGAAACTGTATAATGCCCTGTTCAACTGCTTTCAGTATCCATAACGTTCACATGCAGGTTGCTGCATGTCATAATCAAATTTGCCTGTGTGCCTTTTAAGGTGTGTCTGATAGAAGGAAAATGTTAAAGAGGAAACAGAGCATGGTGATGCACAATGTCTGATAACAGAGTTCTGGTAGATCCTGCCTCTTCTCAATGGATACTTTGTATGTGTCATAGCTCAGTTCTTTGAAATCTATTTATATTTATTTTCCTTTATTGGCTCAACTGTTATCTACTCTGTTCCGCAAGTGATGCTTGAGGTGGATATCTGTTTAAAGAAATTCAAACTTGTATCTAGCATCAAAAAGGAGTAGTGATATAAACAGAAATGCTAGCTAGAAAACCAAAGTGTAAATATTTCCGTTCATTCTGTAGATTTCTATATTGATGACTCAGATTTTTCCCAAGGTTTTTTTTTCTGTTTTTATTTCATAATTCTGGCAATTGGAACTTCCAGAACCTCCTGTTATGTTTATATCTAGAAATTTCCATGAAGTTTGTGTTGGTGGTGTTCCAATTTCCAGAGTTGGAAATTGTTCCAGAGTTGGTGGTGTTTTACAAAAACCTGATAGATTTTGTGGTTTAAGTTCAGCATCTCATTCTTGAAGGTGGCACCATAATACTAAAAGTCATGCTTTGAGTTGTCTTTCGGATAGCTCAATCCTAATTGTGAATGGTCTGCGCTGTATCCGGCGCAACATGGGTGTTGGGTGGGGCGCAACTCAAAGTAAGGGGATATTTTCTCCCTTATCCCATATTGTGCTCCAGTCACCCTTATGGGGCTACTTAGATCTGCACCAGCAAAATTGCTGATGAAATCCGAGCAGCCCAGTGTAATGGCAGGATATGGCCTATGGTGCCATAGCTGATCCCACCTCATTCCCAGGCCCGATCCACCAAGCATTTTGCCCTACCCTGCCCCAAAACGCCCCTCCCTGTCTGCCATCTGCCCTTCCACCACCTTCTCCAATGTCCCACGCTGGCCTCCCTTGGCTTTTGCAAACCTGCCCTCTCCTAGTCCAGATCCAGCGCAAGGATGGATCTTCACAGAAGAATATCTTCGCAGCCTAGCCTGCTCCCGAGAAAGTGTGGACATCTTTACAGTGTGTTCACTACACTTCTGGGCCAGCACAGGGGACTTGCTGGATTGTGCTCTTCAACCTATGGATTGGGACTCCAGTTGGGTCGTGAAGTCTCATTTTGGGGGTCACAGCAAACTTTCAAAGTCTTGTATTATATTTGGGAGGAAAATTATATTATATTTATTATATTATAATAATTTATTTATTATTATTATTTATTATAATAATTTATTATTAATAAATTATATTTATTATATTTATTATATAAAATTTATTATATTTGGAAGGAAAATTCACTTCCCTTTGGTAGTTGCCGCTGCCACCAGCCCAGGACGTGGCCTACCAAGAAGAGTTCCTGGGCCAAACTTCCCTTGTAATTTATAGATTTGCCTTTAATTTCTTCTCCTTTTAAGAGTGAGAAATTATGGTTCTATATATTGTTCAAAGAGGCCCAAACGCAAAGGAATAGAACCCAAATAGTTACTGAACTCAATATAACAATTACAATTTAATGTACAAAGTCTTTAAAAATCCAGTTAGCTAAAAGTATTACAAGCTAGGAGGCTCCCAACCCCCAGGACTTCTCCCAATACTAAATCCACCTCTCTGGGAATTGGCTGAGAGGAATCCAGGAGAAAAACAAAGGAAACCTTGTACAGTTACTTTCCACTGGCTACCCAGGACTATTACTAGCTTGTCTTCTGTACTTGCAGCACGACACTAGGGCTAACTTTCCCTCAGATCTCCTTCCCTGGGGGAAGCTAAGCAGTTCTGCCCTATTTTTATCTTAACTCTAACGAGGCCAACCATCCCCCACCTGAACCTTGTTACACATGAGGAGCTCTATCCCTTTCTACTATCAATACAAGAAAGAATAGAACCTTCATGAAATAGTTTCATGACACCTGTGCAAGAAGGAGCTTGAATCCAATTCAATCATGGTTCTGCCTTATCAAAACAGATTTCTACAAATATAATCCTACATAGCCTCTTCTTGCTGTTTTGCCCTGCAGCTCATGTCCAGCCCTGCTTAGGCTGCTACCTTACAGGGTTGTGTGAAGATGCAAGAGGTAGGGGGAAATGGGGCAGGGTGGGTGGTGATGGGGCCAGATCCCTTCCCAGGAGGGGACGATTTGTTGTGTATTTGTGTAAATAATAGCAGAGTTGGGGGCTTGGAGACCCATTCTAGCGCTTGCCTTAGCGCTCCGGAGCGAAGGATTGAAGCAATCGCCACATTTCCATAACAAAGTCTCTTTATTGTAGCGAAAGTAAGAAAGGTACAAAGGTTCAATCTGCCGGCTAGGAAGCCGGTGAAGTCTGGGCCGCTCGCAGGCGGCGTTTCAGTGCAGCTTTACATCTTAAGCACACACAGTGAAAAACTCCTTCTAACACCAGAACAAAGGGATGCAGCCAGAGTATATCTGGTAGGTGGATACCTGAAGACCCCTTGTGCCCCATCTTACCCAATGGGGTGACCCTTAGAACACTATGAGCTCATGGGAATGAGCAGTGTTTGCAGCCAGGGCTTCCCGTGTGAAACTGCCTGCTTATTTTACACTATCAGAAAGGGAGTACAACTACTATCCCTAACAAGCTGGGAAGCTGCCTGCT
>JAJKFI010000019.1:10342029-10390519 GCA_029204185.1 Lerista edwardsae | reverse complement strand
GACTGACTGGGGAATGGGATACAAAGCACAGGCGTTGAATCTGCTGAGTTGGATGAGCTAAAACAAAAATGTCATGACTTTGATTTAATAATGTAAAAATGGACAAAAAGAGAGGCTTTTAATGGTCTTGTTAAACGTCAGTGTAGTTGTAAACATCAATGAGACGTTTTATGTTTAATAGCAGTACTTGGCATGTTTGTTTCTATTGACATTTAACAAATGCTTTGTCCTGACACATTTTATGGGAACTATAATTCATGAATATGCATAGGAGCTTAGCTCCTATATGAGCTTAGCCCCCTAACAGTATATGATAAATTTTTCTGTTTCTACCGACGAACTGGAACTAAGAAGAGAATTATTTTCATTGAGTGCAGGAGGTCCTGGGTGCAATTCCCATCCCATACATATACAGAACATTATAGAGCAGCAGCTCTCAAACTGTTTGACCAGGAGCCACCACTGAGTTGTGACCCAATTTTCGGTGGTTTGCAAACTGACAGGACAGATTAGGCTATGTGCATCCAAGGTTAAACAAATTGCCACTTGGGTTTGGGAGCACTGCTGCCAAATCACCATTATGGTCACACTCCTTGGCATTTATATATTAGGCCGCAGCCTCTAGGGCAGGGGTCTACAAGCTCTGGCCTATGGGTCACATCCAGCCCTTCAGAGGACTTTTTCCAGCCCGTACATTTCCCCAACATCTTGGAGTTAAAAATACAGATGGGCGCTCAGTATCCACTCGGGGTTGGTTCTGCGACTCCCCAATGATACCAAAAACGGTGTTAAATACAAGCAGTTAAAACAAAACATGAATCAGTGAGAGTACAATCCTAAACTGGAGTTAGGCCGGCATAAACTAAGCCAGCAAAGTTTGGCCAGCACAAGGGCCACCATAAAGCGTGTTTGGACTACTCTCGGAGTCAGGAAGGATGGCTCACGTCTGTGCGCTGGCCTCTCTGACTCCAAGAGTGGTCCACACATATTTTTATGGTGGCCCTTGTGCTGAACAAACTTTGCTGGCTTAGCTTATGCCGGCCTAACTCAGTTTAGGATTGTTCTTGAGTCAGAGCGCAATCTTAACCTGGAGTTAGCCCAGCACAGATAGGCCAGAAAAGTTTGACTGGCACAAGGGCCACCAAAGAAGGGCGTTTGGCCTACTCTCGGAGTCAGGAAGGATGGCACACATCTGTGTGCTGGTTTCGTTGACTCTGAGAGTGGTCCAAACATACTTTACAGTGTCCCTTGTGCCAGCAAAACTTTGCTGGATTAACTGCAACTCCAGGTTAGGATTGCGCCCTCAGTCAATTAGAACTACTATTTTGCAGCTTGCTCTGAGAAAAGTGACCTCTCTCCTAGCCCTTGCTCGCTGAAGAATGGAATGCAAAAGTGATTAATCAAGCCAAGGTAAAGGGAATGGATCACCTTTCTGGTAGCGAGCTGCAAAATAGCATTTCTAATAGACTGACTCCCCAGAAATGCAGTTTTTAGAGAAGGGATTCTAAAGGCATATGTTTTTTCCTCTTCTCCTGGAATCGGCAGGATCCTTCTTATCTGCAGTGGCCATCAGTATTTAGACTAAATACTGTGGATCAAAAATCAGTGTATAAATAGGTTGGACCTATTGCTCAAAAGACGCACATCCAGGTCTCCCCCCCCCCAAATGGGTATATTCTGCATGCAACCACTAGAGGTGCTATGATGAAACAGCTGTGTTTCATGTAGTTATTTTTGTTTCATACGCTTTACCTCCTGTGTTAAAGTGCATTTCTGAGGGCTGGGTCTATTACTACCAAGGATGTCCCAGATGGGGGGAGGAGGGAACAACTGACAACCAATTAGAGAAGACTGGCACAAGGGCCACTGGGGCAGTGAGAATATAGAACCAGGATCCAAGTTAAGTAAGAAATCGTTAGCTTTACAGTTATTTTTGAGTCTGTGTTTTCCCAGGCCGTGTTTTACAAGCCTTTTCCCCTCAGAGCAATCAGGGGCTAGGCCATGCATACCATACCTTACCAGGTCTGAGTGATATCATCTCCACCTACTGGCCGATTGCGTGAGTAGCGGTTAAACTGTTTTGTACTTTTCACATATTGTTATCTCTGGCACCTCAACCTCTTTTTACCTTTAACAATCTTTCAATAAAAAACCTTTCTTGCCTTGTGCCAGCTCACAGTGATTCATTAGCTTCCTTGCTCTGCCAGAGTAAGTATAGAGGCCCTTGAGGTCATAACCTAGGCTAGGAAACTCCTCTGGCAACCTGGTACCTGGGCTGGTGGCAGCGGATTGGAACTACCAAAACATTTCCCCACTAAGCTGCGGGTTCAAATCAAGTGGGTGAGTAGCGGGGTCATAGGTTACAACCCCCCCTTTCGTTCATGATAGGTGCTGAATGTAATGGAATGATATTCCATTCCATTCATTATATTCAGCACGTCTAGTGGCTGAATGAGATAAATACTGAAGCTGGGAGACCAAAAATAATATAAATATAAAATAAAAGTTAATGCCTATATTATACTTATACAAAGCAGAAACTGAGACCAAAATGTTTGTGATTTGTATCGTAGGTTGCTTGATGCTTTTTTGAAATCAGTTTCCCCCTCTTCCTGCAAATCAGTTTTGCCTTCTGTTCCCCCATAAGCAGAGCTCCACTGGATCAGGCTAAAGACCCATCTCATCCAGCTTCCTGTGTCTCGCAGTGGCCCACCAGATGCCTCAGGGAACACACAGGACGACAAGATAGCTGTTTCCTGTTGCCACTCCCTTTTTATTGAAACTGTTTATAAAAATATTCCTAGCCTGTACTTTGTTTTATGTAAGTAAAGATTATGTTCTCAATAAATTCTGACTCACTCTAAGCTTACCATCTCATAGAAAGTAATATAAGAAATGTACTTGGAAAAAGGCAGTTCCTCATCACTTTCATGTTGTAACATTTCCTTAGATCATTCTGATATTTAGAAGCAGTGATTTTATTGCATTATAGGAATCAGTTGGATGACCTTTAGTATTCATTAGATATATGAAGTGGTTAAAAAAAAGAAACTTGTAGCAGTAGCAGATTCACACATGAAATGGTGGAATGTGATGATTTATGAAATGTTCTTAAACTTAATAAGCTGTATCTAGCTATACTTGTCCAGCAGGGCTTTTCTACCTGCTCCTTCCATTGCTACTCACTTTCCTTCCCCCAAGAAAAAATCCACCCTGAGAGTTATGGGTCAAGCAAGAATGTTATAGGATGAGGTGCTGGAAGCTGGGAAGGAGAATACAGTGGACCCTCATTTGCAGGCTCGGCATCCACAGATTTGAGCATCCATGTATGCTGAGTCAGTGGCTGGAGGGCCTCCTGAATGGGTCTAAAAGTCGCTTCTGGTTTGCACTGGCAACTTCCAGTTGCGTCCAGAGATGTTTTGAGGTGCGGAGAGGCCTTCTGTGCCTCAGAACACATCCTGGATGCAACTGGCAGTTGCTGGCACAAACTGGAAATGACTTCCTGTTGCTTCTGGGAGGCCACTACACACTGTCCCCCGGTAAGTTATTGCAGCACTGCGCCAGCCTCACCCTTGAATTTAATTATCCGCCAATTTCTATATTCATGGGGACTCCTGGAACTGATCCCCCATGAATACTGAGGGCCCACTGTATATGGAAATTGGGGGCTGGGGTCTTTTGCATGTGGAATTGTTTTTCCATTCATGTAAGACATTGTCGGATGCAGCATAATTCATTTTTATGTGTAAAAACCATTTTAAAGCTAAAATTTAACAGATGACTACTCTGTACTGGCACTATCCATGGAAATGTGGGTGCAGGCTTCCTTTTGAAAACTTTTAAGTTCTTCCTCTCTTTTTCATGTGAGTGCAGGTTATACATGTCAGCCTGTAATGAATGCAGTGGAAGAGTTACTTGCTTGTATACAGATGTGAAAACTTCCTCTGACAGTTGCTTTAAGGTCAATTGTCATACTCAGAAAAATGGCTGACTGAATTGTGAACACTTTCATCTTCTGTTGTATTGATATCTATGGTTGCTGAAATTGATTTTAAAGATCAATGAAAAGAGTAAAAACAGTTATTAAAAGGGAGAGTTGAGTTATATTTTGGTGAGAAGTGATCTGAGAAATGTCAAACTTAACCTGATTTAGTAGGCTTCAAAATGCCTTGGTAGGTAGAACTACAGTAACTCACCTTTGTTATAATAGTTCTCTTTGTGGTTATAAATTCCTAAAACATTTTAAGATTAGCAGACTATTATACGTTAATAGCCAGATATCACACGATAATTTCTTGGAATTTCACTACCACCAGTACTTATTCAATTATCAAACCTTTAATGTGAGAATAGTTGGGACTGTTGGGATTGATATATTTCTGATGTTGTCAGCAGCCCCAACCAGGATGCTCCTGCTCCTCCCTGTTTTTAAGTACTTTGCTTTAGCGCCAGTGGCAAGGGAGCATTGTGAAACCTCTATTTAGAAGAACAGTTATGTACATGATGTGCCTCCGAGCGAGGTCTGATGTATTCAATCCTAATGTGGCAAATTTCAGAATAGATGTATTGCAGGCTGGTACATGGAATCAAATATTACCTTGAGGCGGCTTCTTTCAGTCATCCACCCTGACCTACTCTTATGAATGAAACCTGAGCCATCTGCTTGACAGATGGTGTAGGCAGGTAGGTAACCAAAGGAATTGTGTGTTTTTCTTGCAGATAAAGTTGTGCTTACCATATGCACTTTGTTTACCAAGTGTTAGTGGAGTCTTAAAGAAAAGGCTTTATACCATCTGGATCAGAGAGTCATAACTGGAAGCAAAGCAGTTCAGTCTATACAACGTGCCTTTCCCCAAACTTCTGTTTACTGAATCATTTATGTCTAATTAATAGGCTGGCTGATTCATGTTGCTCAATAATGGGTGGACACTTAAGTGCACAAAAGCAGGTGTGAATTATCTCCTCCACCCTCTCCTGCCTTTCACCTGCAGAACAATTGGTTTTTAAAATTGAGCCTGAATCTTTCCAAAATGCTGACTTAGCAGTTATCAAAATTAACGAATGTGAATATAGTCTTACACAACTTAGATTTGATTTGGTATTTCATAAGGCTGCTTAGGAAAATAGGCCCTGTTTTCAGTATTCTTCCTGTTCTTTTTTTGTTTGTTTGTTTTTTGGCCAGTTACATCCATATAGAAATCTAGCAGGATTTAGGCTAATTAAATGAAAGCAGGGGCTCATTAACAGTTAAAGGTAAAGGTTTCCCCACAACTGGATGGTCTAGCGGGTGGTGCTCATCTCCGTTTCAAAGCCTGTAGACCCGGTGTTTTGTCCGAGGACAAGCTTCCATGGTCATGTGGCTGGCATGACTGTACGCCGTAGCGCATGGAACGCCGTTACCTACCCACCGAAGTGGTCCCTATTTATCTACTTGCATTTAGGTGCTTTCAAACTGCTAGGTTGGCAGTTGCTGGGATAAGCAACAGGAGCTCGCTCCGTCGTGCAGTCTCAAACTCCCAACCTTCCAGTCGGAAAGCCCAGCAACAGCGGATTAACCCGCTGCACCACCACATTAACAGTTATTTAAGCATAAATTAAACCTAGACGACTATCTTTAGTAAACAAAAATCCAGGAAACAAAGTTCTGTTTGGCTTCAGACAGGTGTTAAGCTGCAAATAATTATAGACCTGGCCAAAAAATAACACTTGTGGAGCTGCTGGCAGGCCTACCTGTGACAGGTATCTCTCAGTATTGTAGGTAAGGTTTGTGTATGTGAAATGTTCCACATACTGTAGATTAAACAGTCAATTTCAGAATAGGCTGGCAAATGATTTGGGAATGCTTGAGTATGAATGACATCTAACTGTCCTCAGTGATGTGATATCTTCATAATTGTTGCACTTACTGGCTGCAGTGAAACAGTGCTCTTTCTTTCAGGAAATACTAAGTCCTACTTGAGACTAGGAAGCACTTTCACAGCAGAAAGCTATAAGCACACAGGTCTATGCTTCTGTCTTTATTAATACCCTTGCTATCCTTTCTCTGGCCAAAAAGTGTAGGGAGGGGCACTGGAGTGTTAGTTTTTGGAATGTACATGTGTGTGGCAAGGGAACCTGGACACCTGTGCCCTGCATCCCTTGCATAGGGTTTCACTTTATTTGTGAAACACATTTTTATGTATGCTGAAACGACTACCCCTCTCAATTTTATTTTAGCTTCTAGGGGAGATTTCAAATATGTCCCATGTTCAATACTAAAATGTTACTTTATCTTCATGTGAAACAGCTGTGGCCCAGCATGGTGGATGCTATTTCAGATAATGGCTGATTGTTTAACTCCTCTTCCCCCCTCTCCTGCATGCACATTCCATTTGTAACCATTTGTATGGCAGGTGAGTATGCAATGATCCTCACATTAGGCTGAGTATATGGATTACACAGATGTGTGTGAAAATCTGTGAATACGAAAGAAGGTATATTAAAGTAGTAAAGTAGTCCCCTATGCAAAGCTCTGGGTCATTACCAACTCATGAGGGCGACGTCAAATTGCAATGTTTACTGGGCAGACTTGAGTTGTATGGGGTGGTTTGCAATTGCCTACCCCAGTCATTTTTACCCCCAGCAATCCGGGTACTCATTTTACAAACCTCAGAAGGATGGAAAGCAGAATTAACCTTGAGCTAGCTACCTGAGAACCTGACTTCTGCAGGGATTGAACTTAGGTCGTGGGGAGAGCTTTTGAGTGCAATATTCAAGCCTACCACTCTGCGCCACACGTGGCTCTTGAATGTATATTAAAGGTATTTAAAAATAAGGAGTCTCCCCTTCTATTTATTCTGCCATCTTCTCTTTTTTTCCCAGGTCCAACTTCACATGTTCACCCTCAATGATAACTGAAAAATGTCATAAGAATGCTCCCCTCCATGCTCAAGTTTGTCATTGACTGAACCTTAGGATATGTCTACATCTTAGTCCAGTAGTGCCAACTCCATGGGTGCTGGTATGCTGTCAGCACCCACAATAATTTTTGGGGAGTGCTCCACACCCCAGTGTTTGGCACCCCCCCCCCGCCCCACAGCGCAGTCACCCCCATGTTCGGCACTGGGCCGGGAGTGCGCCTGTTCATTGGAGTGGTCAGGCTGAGCCGAGGGCAGCGTGAACATGTGCAGAAGGAGCTCATTGGCTGGATTGCAATGTGACCCCTGCGCATGCTTGCGCTGCCCTTGGCTCGGCCTTTTTGCTGCTGGGCCGGGTGGGCCCTTGCAGAGCTCGCCTAACCACTCCGATGAAAAGGCGTGCTCACGGCCCAGCACCGAACATGGGAATGCTGCGATGCAAAGCAGCCTCTTCCAAGCCACGATGTCAGTGGACGCTGCTACATCAGGGGCCACGGCTACATCAGGGGGCATGGCTAAGTCGGATGTGGTTACATCAGGGGGCGTGGCTACTCAGCACTCCCAATGTTCTGAGCAAGTTGGTGCCCCTGTCTTAGTTAAAGTATAAACTTTAATGTATAAGCTTTTGGTATCAGCTTTAATGAGTAAAGACTTGGGTATTCCTGTGGGTTCTATAGGTGAATTGACATTAAGCTGCATGTGACACAAGGAAAGAAAATACCAGGGAATTGTATGAGGCTCTTAGTGATGGGGTGAATGAATGGAAGCCCACTTTAGAGCCGTCATGCAGGATGAGAAAAGTGGTAAATACTACTTTATTTATATACATGGTTTATAGTTTGTATGGTCACCAGGAGTTTGAGAACCGCTGTAAGTACTTGCAGGGGTGGGGAAATGGCAGTGACCCGATCTCACCTACCATGTTGCTTCTGCGGACATAATGGGTCTGGGGGGACTTACCACAGGCTGCTCCAGTGTCCTGGAGGGTTGGGATGCCTTGTGGACTCCTCTGCAGTTCTCCCCATGCCTTAGAAATAAAAAAAATTGCAACCCACTTCCTGGTTGTGATCGCAAACCCAGAACTGGGTTGCAATCTTTTTTTTCTTTTCATTTCTAACACATGGGCAGCTCGCCAGGAAGTTGGGGTAGCCTGTGGTAAGTCCCCCCCATATCCATTATGCATTGCTACCATTTTCCCACTCCTACCCTTAAGGGGAAAGCAGCAGGGCTCTTCAGGCTGGGGCATCGCAACACCCCAGTTTGAAAACCCCTGGTTTAAAGTATAGAAGGCACCATTATTTTATTCAAAGTATTTGAATATTTATCTTGCTGGTGTAATTTAATGCTAACATGGCACTTAGTCTTGATAGCAGGTAATATATTCATTTATTCAAAACGGATATACTGCCATTCCTCCCATAAAACAGGACATTCTCACCTTGTCCTCATTATGTGAGAATTTAAAAAAAGGAACTGAGTAGGTTTTGCAATCTGCTTAACAGTTGCAATTGTCTGAGGTTAAGTTCTACCTCAGATGGTTGGCTGTGGTCATAATTTTAAGCATATAGATTTGTACGTTAAAGGTGTGTGCCATAAAGATGTTCTAGGCCATCTGTTGCTAGAAGTATGTTCCCAACGAGCCACCTGCTGTTTCAGCATGGATTTGTTCCAGATAAGCTCTGGTTTACTTAATAAACAATAATATTGAAAGAGTAAAGGGGAGAGGGGACAGCCAAAGTTTCCCCTCTTGTTACACAATTTTGAATGATAGCATTCACATCATCATTGCTTTCCTTTTGTTGCTCATCCATCATTAAAGCAATTTTCTTTTCATTTTGAAAATGAAATGAAAATTAAACAAAAGGAATCACACAATGATTAGTATACTGTTCTGTGCAGTATATGATTTAATGTGAAGCAATAGATAGCCACCTGCTGTACTTTGGTCTGAGCAGCAATCTGGCAAGAGAGGCAGCACTGTTTTGGATCTCTCTTTATTTGTCATGTCTTTGGAACTATCTGACTCAGAGCACAATCCTAACCTAAAGTTAGGCCAGCACAGTTAGGCCAGCAAAAATCAGGGCCACTATAAATCGCGTCTGGACCTCTCTTGGAGTCAGGGAGGATGGTGCATGTCTGTATGTTGGGTTCTCTGATTCAGAAAGTGGTCCAAACATACTTTACGGTGTTCCTTGTGCTGGCCAACACTGTGCCGGCCTAACTGCAGGTTAGGATTGCGCTCTCAGCTGTGAACATTGATGAGATGCGTAGTGTCTATACAAATAAGGCAACTTTTTTTCATATTCCATAAAGTCCTTTTAACATGTTGATACAATATTTTAACATTATCAAAAGCTAGTTTGTGTTATCTAAATCATTTAAATAAAAAGAAAAAGGTTCTTGTTATCACTGGACATTGTGATTACCAGTACGTTTTACCATTTGGTTGCTGGCTTGGTGCTGCAGTGGAGTTGGCTGTGCTCTCTGGTCTCACTAAGACTCAGCTCATGACTGCTGGTCTGCTCAGGAGTTGAGGGGCTGTTGCAGTGGCCATTTTGCCTTTGCCGCTCATGCACTTTGCTGTTTGTGCACTCCAAGCCTTAGATCGAACCACTGGCTACCGAGTGCGGCACACCTTCCCTAGTCAAAGCCGCACAACTCTAGGGTTTTTCAAACGTTGAACAGGAAATTTGGCCCTCTAATTCTAGATCTCTTTGCTTGTTAGCAGAATGCCCGGCTCCCAAGGTTTTTTTTTTGAGCTGTCAGAAAACAGAGGATAATGTGTTTCACCTTCACTGACCACAGGGGATTCTTTATGCCTTTCCACCTATCAGGTTAATTCCCAAGGTTCTAAACAAAATAAGACTGGAAAGGATAGAGGTTCTCGATAGCCCTTCACTGGCCAAGGTGCCCATAGTTCATGGGTCTAAGAGAGTGATTCCTTCCTTCATCCTTCCAAGCAGGCCAGATCTCCTAAGGCCTATCGTACACCCTCAAATTCAAATACTACACAGCCTGGAGACTCTCCAAACTAGGATATTCTCAACCAGTCCTTATGACTTCTTTGGCTGACAGGCGAGTTTCCACAAATAGCTTACAATTACACTTGGAGGGTGTTTGAGGGATGGTGTTCCAATCGGGTTAGATACTGAGTGAATCAAATTCAAAGGCCTTTTGAAATTTTTACGATCTGGATTAGACAAAGGCCTTAGCACAGCCACCCTGAAAAGACAGATTTCAACAGTCTCTTCAATTTTAGGCTATCCTACAGGTTTTCGATTAGCAGCTCGCAGTTTTCGATTAGCCCGCGGGGGGCAGGGAAGACGGCGAAACGGACCGGAACGCAATGGGCAGGCTGCTGCTCACCCGTTTCTCCCACCCAGCATTCCGGCTGCATGACACCACTGCTTATAAAATAGATTCTTTTGCCTCAAAGGATTCTACTTTTGTGAGGTGTGTACTCCAGAGTGTCATTTCTCATGCTTCAGGGAGCTCCCACCCTTGAGGAGCAAGTAATTCTTGAGTGGGTAATTCTCAGGAGCCAGGGACTAAACCTGACATGTAGAGGCCACCAAAGAATGGGGAGATTTGTCCTTGCCTGTGAAGTCCCCTTCTCAGCGGACTGCATGTCAGGTTCAGTCTGCCCACCTTTTATCCTGAAGCAGATGAATCAATACTCTTAGGATTTTATATTTCTTAGGCCTCAGAAAGGCACTTCCAGTTTTCTGGGCAGTTGGGAGAGGCCCTCCACCAGCAATGAGTCAAATCTGCAGGCTTTTGGGAAGGAAACAAATTTCTTATTCAGGCCTACTTAAATCTGCCCAATTTTGTAATTTTGTAATATTGCTTCTAGTCTACCACTTGCTTGGTACTAGAGGAGTCAGTCCTCTTTCATTTTCTGTCATTAAAGAGGAGGTGCGGTGGGGGAATAAAACAGGAATACGTGTTCTTTGCTCTTCTGGGAGTTAGAATAACAAATGGTAGTGGAATCAATGACAACTGAAAACATAACAAGTGAAGAAGTGGCTTAGCTGATTGTTAATGCACTGCCTTCCTGGAAGCCTTGCAGCTGCAACCATGGAAAGCAGCCATACTTGCAAAAGACATGGACATTGTCCACTGGACCTGCAAGTCCTCCCTGGAGGCAGACTGTACTATATTTGAAGAGGCTTTCAGAACATGAACTGCACTCAGTTGCAACTCTCACTTGGAATCAGAAGCATTCTGAGCTGTCTTGAAACTGGGCAGAGGATCTTTTAATGCCAATGTGAATGCATGTGTCTTTGAAAACCTAGGTGGAATAACAACCTCAAAATACTTTTGGGCTTCTTTTTGTCTGATTTCGACTGAAGATGGACAACCTCTTTGGTGCAATTTCCTGAAATGCAAAGTGTCTCAAGGCACAGTCCTAACCTGGAGTTAGGCTGGCACAAGTCTCTTGTGCTGGGACTTTTGCCGGTCTAATTCCAGGTTAGGATTGTAGCCTCAAATTTTATTTCATAATTATACTTTTTACTTCTGTAATTACTTTTATTTGCTTGATATAAAGATTCAAGCGTTATTGTTTTGAAATGGATTTGCACCTGCTCAGGGCTTTGACAGCTAAAGTGATTGATTTAGAAATATTGAATTAATCATTTTTTAAACATCTGATTGTCTCAACATAATTTTATTTTCTGAACCAGTCATTTTGCTTACCTGGTGTATCTTAACACCAGACCTGGTTTTGTCCCCAATTTGAGGCTAATATTAATGTTAGTCTCTTCCAGAAATCTTGGCAGAGGAATTAGAAGAACCATAGACCACAGAGGCACCAGAGACTACTGCAAAGGCAGTCCAACATCTTTAATAGCAGCAGCACGAGCAACATTTATTTACCACCTTGCCTTTGACATCAGATTTCTCCTGATGTCAGCAGCTCTCAGATACTTCTGGTTGTTTCAGGCTTGCATCCCCAGATGTTTTTCAGGCAAAGGCGGCAGCTCTACCACTCAGCCAGATCTCCTGCCCGTTTTGCAATTATGCTAGGAAACATTCACAAGATAAGTAATACCGTAGATCAGGGCAAGCGCATAATAAAATTTGTTTATCTTCCTGGATACAGTTAACACACTTTAAACAACTTTTTTGTTTTGTTTTTCTAACCAATGGGACGTTCAGGTTGACCTTAGATCAACATAGCTTAGTCAGCATAGCGTGAGGCGGGTCACATTAAAAGTAGTTTGAGGTTCTGTTTTATATACCATTCGACAATTATTACATAATCATAAGTTTCTCCTTGTGTCCAAGTGAGTTTAAAACAAGATAGAGAAAAAAATTCACCCTTAACCTTCAATTCCTGGGACAATGATAGCACCCAATGAGCTATCAAGTAGCAAGTGAGGATTCCAGGGGGAGGCAGTGCAGAATTTTGCTCCAGAGTCTCTGGCAACCTAGTGCTGGCACAAATAGCAAGTTCTGAATACTTTTACAAGTACAGTTGCTCTACTGAATATAAGACACCACTGTAAAAGGTGCCTCTTTGCCCAGGTAGCAGTTTGCCCAGTTTAATTGATGATCAAATTAATAAGTAGGTGACCTTGCATAGTATCTTTCTATGTCTCTTTTACCTTTCAGCAGATATAAACGCTGGCACATCATTCAGTAATATAAGGAGAGGACAGCATTTGGAATGCCACCTCAGGCAACGTCTACTTAGTTGTATTGCTTTTAACCAAGGAAAAATTAAAACTGTTTTGGTCATCCTTCAAGACAGAAGAACTGAACAGTTATATTTTACAATTATTTGGTTAAGAACACATCACATATAGTGTTATAGAATTCTAAAATTAGGCTCAGGAAGAAATAGTAAATTGATTAAATGCAGTTGAACCTGAATGCAGCAATCTGTTTGTGTTACATTATGAACTGCATTCTGTGGTGTTCCACTGGTGATTCAGCAGATGGCAATATTACTCTGTTGAATTCTTGTTTACGAAACATTGGGTTTGCCTGATATGAAACAGAGCCTCAATTCTGTGTTCTGAGAGTGGCATTCCTTTATCCTAAGTATGATTGCAGTATAAAATGTGTTTAGCCCTCTCAGCATTTTCTCTCAGTACATTCTAGGTCTTAGTTTTATGTAATGATTGATGGCACCTGAAATTAATTTTAGCCCTCCAACCATTTGTGCTGGATTACCATTCATGCAAGGATGAACATGAAACAAAATAGATGGGGGAAATCCATAAGTAACATGGTGGGGTTTTTTTCTGTTATGGAGAAAGGTAAAATTTAAGGTTGTCCTCTGATTAAAGGAACCTTATATAATAGCACAATCTTGTGCATGTACACTCAGAAGTAAGTCCCATTTATTTCAGTGAGACTTACAACTAGGTTAGTGTGTATAGGACTTCTCATAGAATCTATCAATTAATCCTGCATGATTGGATTAAACAGTAGATACCCCCTGGACTGTAGTGTTCTTAAAAAATAGAATTTGTGATGTCTCAACACAAGGTTGAAAAAAGCTTGCTCGTGTAAACCGCCTTGATTAAAGTGAGAGAGAAATGTAATGACCAGAAAGGCGGTATATGCATACTGTTTTTCATAAATTTTCATAAATTGTTCATATATACGTCACTTTAGAGGCAATTTCATCTTGTGTGAAGGAAAAAGACAAATACTGCATCTAAAATGGCATCACGTTTTTGGTAAACCCTTGTATGAAAAATAAATAAAAATACATTCTAACCAATCTTCTGCCAGAACAATTTGTTGCATCAGCAAGTTTTTGGTTGATAAGTATATAATTTGCTCAGATACTTCTGGATTATACGTAGGGGTTTTTTTTTTTTTTTTGCTCTTCCATTTCCTTTGTGGTGTTTTAATTATGTTTTTAGTTTATTTTAATGCTTTATTGTATTTTAAAATGTTAGCTTAAGGCAAGTCTCTTCGAGAATGAAATGTCATAGAAATCTTTTAAAATGAACAGGGCATGCCCTGATAAAATAAGGTAGACTCAAGTTTGTGTAAAATGAGAGGACAGTGTGCAAGAGTTAACAGATGTCAATAGAAGTAATTGCCCACTTTTAAATGTACATAGGGCCTAATCCTATCCAGCTTTCCAGTGCTGATGCCTCCAGGTCAATGTGGTACATGCTGCATCCTGTGATGAGGAGGCAGGCAAGAAGGCTTCCGCAAGGTAAGGGAAGATTGGTTGCCATGCCTTGGGGCTCAGTCAGCTCTGGAAAGTTGGGTTGGATTTGGCCCTTGGCTGAGTAACATAAAGAACAAATAGATTCCAAGAAAATAAATGCCTTTGACCACATCCACTGCAGTCATATCCTCCACACATGCTTATTTGCCACAGGCTCTTCTCTGCTAAGAGGCAAGTGGCCTCTTGAGTTAAACATTCCTCCATCTGGTACCACTTGCCAGTATTCAGTTGTAGGGAGCAAAATCACAACCATATCTTTTCAACTTTTCCTTTTATATTTAGCAAGGGGAGAGTAACTGTCCCTCTTCACCGGCGGAGCACAGAGAAGAGGATGCATTGGAAGCTTGCATTGGACCCCTTCCCAACTCATTCTTTAAAAGCTAGGAAAGAAGAGAGAGGGGCACATAGCTGCCATGACATTTTAGTTTGAAAAGCACTATAAGTACTTGTGGGGGTGGGGGTGGCAGCAACACGATCCTCAGGATAGCTTCACTGCTGGCAGGATAATGGGGCGGGGGGGACGACTTACCACTGCCTGCATCAGTGTCCTTCGGGGTCGGAGAGCCCTGCGGAACCCTCTGCAGGGCTCCCTATGCATCCAGAAACTTAAAAAAAAGATTGCAACCCACTTCTGGGGATCGCTTTGCTGCCTTTGCCCTCCCCCGTCTCGTAAAGGTAAAGGGGCTGAGGCTTTAGGCTGGGGCTTTGCAACACACCAGTTTGAAAACCTCTGGTCATAAGGTATTCTTTTTGGCATTAAAATTTTTGAAGAATAAGTCCAGTTGTAGCTAGTTTTTTTCCTAAATAATTGTATGTCTTTTATTAAATTGAGCCTACCTCATTAGTCTGCATTAAGGAAGTGGTAATTGTGAATGCTTTGGCTCATATCTGGAGACAAGGTATAATTCAAAGTTTGACTGCACTTGTGTATGGTATAAAATAAAATCCTAGAAATCTATAAAATTCTATGAGGTAGAATACACTAACATTATCTGTGTCTTTATGAAAAACTTCCTGCTTACGTTGTTCATGAAAATTTGGTAACATGTCAGAATAATCTGATAACATTAATGTACCTTGTAATGTGCCAAGAAAAATTTTGTGTACATTTCTCTAGGGGAAAATGTTTGACCTCTGCTGTACTTGCAGGTTTTTAAGAAAAAGGGATTAAATGTAATCATACTACAGCAATAACAGCTACAAGTGTGTGTAGTTACAGGAGATATCTGTGTTACCTTGAATATTCAATTGGCTGAGTATTGTGATGCCGGTCCTTCACTTTGTCTTCGTACATAGAAAGTAAAAGCTATGTGTTGTTTTGAACTTCAAAACATTGTTCTTCATCCTGGGTATGATTGATAGTTACTGAGGGCAGTTCATTCTGGATAGCATGGGACCAGTCAGTACAAGTGTGATGAAACAGGTATGTTTCATTTACCTATTGTTGTCTTTGTTAAAGTGCATTTCTAAAGGCCTGGTCTAAAAAGGATGTCCCAACTGGGGGGAGAAAGGAGCAACTGCCAACCAATCGGATGTGTTTCCAGCTAAGGATCATGGGATTGGCAGTGTCTCTCCCTCATTCCCTGCTTTTCTGCTGGAGGGGTGCAGGGAGAGCCGCTCTGTGAGGAGGCAGAGTGGATTGCTGCTGGGAGAAGCCCAGCAGTGAGAATATAGAACCAGGACCCAAGTTTCAGTAAGAAAACATTAGCTTTACTATACAGTTATTTTGAGTCTGTGTTTTCTCAGGCCGTGTTTTACAAGCCTTTTCCCCTCAGAGCAATCAGGGGCTAGGCCATGCATACCTACCTTACCAGGTCTGAGTGATATCATCTCCACCTACTGGCCGATTGCGTGAGTAGCACTTAAACTGTTCTGTACTTTTCACATATTGTTATCTCTGGCAACCTTTTACCTTTAACAATCTATATATATAAAGAAGAACGTGTGTGTGTGTGTGTGTGTGTGTGTGTGTGTGTGTTTGTGTGTTTGTGTGTTTGTGTGTGTGTGTAAGTATATTCTGCATAGGCTCCGCAATGCCTGGAGCGACGCACACCAAACTCGGCATGCACTTGCCTTGTGGCCTGGTGACAAACACGGCGGGGGTCACGCCCCCTAGCGCCCCTGGGGGTGGGGGTACGTGGGGGCCCCCACGTGAAAACAGTCGAAAATGGCCGGAATCGGCGTCGAATCCATAGTTTCCAGGGTCGCCGGGACGAGCGACGATGCCCCCAATGCCATTGGAGTCTGGGATTGCCCCCCCCGACGTGGGGGCCCAGAAGGGATGTGAAACAAAACGTCCGCCATGCCCTGCTGGAACGCCTGGGCCGACGCGCACCAAACTCGGCATGCACATGCCTTGCGGCCTGGCGACAAACACTGCGGGGGTCAGGCCCCCCTAGCACCCCTGGGATGGGGGTGTGCAGGGGGCCCCATGTGAAAACGGCCAAAATCGGCGTCAAATCTGTAGTTTCCAGGGTCGCCGGGATGAGCGGCAACACTCCTGACATCGTTTTAGTCCCAGTTTGGCCCCCCTCAGCGTGGGGGGAGGGCGAGAAGGGGTGCAAAACAAAATTTCAGTAATGACCGACATTATTGTCAAATCCACAGTTTTTGGAGTCGCTAAGCTGATTGGTGACAGTCCCGATGACATTTGTTACCCGGGCAATGCCGGGTACCAAAAAGCTAGTCTTTTAATTAAAAAAACCCTTCTTGCCTTGTTCTGGCTCACAGTGATTCATTAGCTTCCTCGCTCTGCAAGAGTGAGTATAGAGACCCTTGAGGTCATAAATTTGGCTAGGAGAGGAGTTTAGGCGAGGAAACTCCTCTGGCAACCTGGTACCTGGGCTGGTAGCAGTGGATTGGGACTACCGAAGCATTTCCCCCTAAGCTGTGGGTTCAAATTGAGTGGGTGAGCAGGGGGGTCATAGGTTACAACCCCCCTTTTGTTCATTACAACAAGTTTCCTACTTCATATCAACAATGTCTAATGCTTTGCGTCACACAGCACTTGTCTTTTGGGGAATGTATCCCTTATGCTAATGGAGGTATTGCTGTGTGTATGCATATGTATGGTAGATGCATAGGAAAGACATTTTCTGAAACTGTATCATGGTAGGGATACCTTTGAACCATTAGTATTGTCTATTCCAATATTGTATGGCTTGTTATGTACTTTTTGGCGTCTCATATACTACCATGGTTTGGGGAACACAAGAATACCTCAGACACACCATTCTGAGTGATATAAGATACACCAGTAAAATTCCATTACAATTGCCAACAACAATCTTTTCACAAAATGACTACCAAAATAAAGAACACCCATGGAAATTACTACATCTTATTATGGTGCAGTATTCATGTTCATGAAAGTGAATTAAATTATATAGCATTATTTTATAACTACAGTACTAGAAAAAAATAAATGTCTTCTGTCACTGTCTGCAAGGTGGGAACCTTGGGCCATATCAAATGAAGAGTTTCTTCAAATCTTTAGGAGTGCAATCCTAGCCTGAAGTTAGGCTGGCACAGTTTGGCCAGCAAAGTTTGGCTAGCACCAGGGTCACCGTAAAGTGTGTTTGGACCACTCTCTGAGTCAGGAGGATGGCGCATGTCTGTAAATTATTGCTGTAAATTACTGTAAATTATTGCTGTAAATTACTGTAAATTATTGCACTACAATGGAATAAAGTGGTGGAATGTTTGTACATGTATTTTGGGGTAAGGATATTACAGTTTATAGTCCACTCTGGTGGAATGATTGGCTTGTATGCTTTTGTAAACGTTGCTTGAAGACTCAGTATGTTTTCTGTCACTCCATTTTAGTAAAATTTGTTTCAAAATATCTTCTTAGGAAAGCACAAGAAGAAAAAAAGAAAATTGTTCTAGCTGGATGTGTTCCACAAGCCCAGCCTCGTCAAGACTACCTAAATGGCCTGAGCATTATTGGGGTAAGAGTTTTATGTGACACTGTGGTAGCTTGATCCTAAAATTTTTGAGCAGAAGTTGTAAGAATGCAAAAATATGGAGGTTGCACATCCACCTGCACATTAGCCCTTAGATCCTGTTTTTAAACCAGCTTTCTCGAAATGCGTTCTGTCCTGCTTAGCTGCAGAGCCATATAACAGGTAACATTAGTATGAGTTATTGTTAAATTATTGAATGTTCTGGACTCCTTGCAACAAAGAATTCTATGTGAAGTGAAATTTTGTGTTGATGTTGTTATTGTTCAGTCGCTAAGTCGTGTCCAACTCTTTGTGACCCCGTGGACCACAGCACGCCAGGTCTCCTCCACTAGCTTTCGGGGTTCGCCCAATTTCATGTTCATTGCTTCGGTGACATTATCTAACCCTCTCATCCTTTGTTGGCAGGGTGATGTCTCGACTTTTTATTAAGTTGTCTAGGTTCACCATAGCTTTCTTCCCAAGAAGTAAACATCTTTTAATTTCATGGCTGTAGTTACCATCTGCGGTGATCTTGGAGCCCAGGAAAATAAAGTCTGTCACTGCTTCCATTTCTTCCCCTTCTATTTGCCAGGAAGTGATGGGAGTGGTGGCCATGATCTTAGTTTTTTTTAAATGTTAAGCTTCAAGCCAGTTTTGGCACTTTCTTCTTTCACCCTCATCAGGAGGTTCTTGAGGTCTTCCTCACTTTCTGCCATTAGAGTGGTATCGTCTACGTATCTGAGGTTGTTGATATTTCTCCCAGCAATCTTGATTCCAGCCTGTGAATCATTCAGCCCAGCCTTTCTCATGATGTACTCTGCATATAAGTTGAATAAGCAGGGTGACAGTATACAGCCTTGTCGTACTCCTTTCCCAATTTTAAACCAGTCAGTTGTTCCATGTCTAATTCTAACTGTTGCTTCCTGACCCGCATACAGATTTCTCAGAAGACAGATAAGGTGGTCTGATACTCCCATCTTTTCAAGAACTTGCCACAGTTCATTGTGATCCACACAATCAAAGGCTTTAGCATAGTCAATGAAGCAGAAGTAGACGTTTTTCTGGAACTCTCTTGCTTTCTCCATGATCCAGGAAATGTTGGCAATTTGATCTCTAGTTCCTCTGCCTCTTCAGAAACCAGCTTGTACTTCTGGGAGTTCTCGATTCACATACTGCTGAAGCCTAGCTTGTAGGATTTTGAGCATAACGTTGCTAGCATATGAAATGAGTCAGTTGTGTCATTCAGTAATAGAGTGCCGGAACGCTAGGCGGGACTTACCCCGTGATTGGCAGGGAGCCCGTGACGCGTCGCTGCTTGCCGTTCTGCCGCGGGGGCTTCTTCCGGGTTGCGCGCCCCTCCGCGGCTCTCCGCAGCACCTAGCACGCCCCCCAGGCAAGCGGGCACCCCCTCCGAAGCCAGGGGTGCCCGCGCGGGGCTCGGAAAGACAGCGACACGTCAGAATCCCGCAGCCAATCAGGCGGTAAGTCCCGCCCAGCGTTCCGTTTCTTCATTACAGAATGACACTACTGAAATGAGTGCAATGGTGCGGTAGTTCAAACAATCTTTGGCATTTCCCTTCTTTGGGATTGGAATGTAAACTGATCTTTTCCAGTTTTGTGGCCACTGTTGGGTTTTCCAAATTTGCTGGCATATGGAGTGCAGCACTTTGACAGCATCATCTTTTAAGATTTTGAGTAATTCAGCTGGAACGCTGTCACCTCTACTAGCTTTGTTGTTAGTAATGCTTTCTAAAGCCCACTTGACTTCACACTCCAGGATGTCAGGTTCGAGCTCAGTGACTGCACCATTGTGGTTGTCAGGAACGTTTAGATCAGCCTTATATAGTTCCTTTGTGTATTCTTGCCACCTCTTCTTAATCTCATCTGCTTGTTAGGTCCTTGCCGTTTTTGTCCTTCATTGTGCCTACCTTAGCATGAAATTGTCCTTTGATATCTCCAATTTTCTTGAAAAGATTTCTATTCTTTCCCATTCTATTGTTTTCCTCTTTTCTTTGCATTGCTCATTTAAGAAGGCCTTCCTATCTTTGCTGTTTTCTGGAAATCTGCATTCAGTTGGGTATATCTTTCCCTTTCTCCCTTGCTTTTGGCTTCCCTTCTTTCCTCAGCTATTTGTAAAGCCTCATCAGACAGCCACTTTGCCTTCTTGCATTTCTTTCTCTTTGGGATGATTCTAGTTGCTGCCTCCTGTATAATGTTACAGACCTCCATCTACCAAATCTAAGCCCCTAAATCTATTTGTCACCTCCACTGTATATTTGTATGGGATATGATTTAGGTCATATGTGGAGGGCCTAGTGGTTTTCCCTACTTTTTTCAGTTTAAGACTGAATTTTGCAATAAGAAGCTCATGATCTGAGCCACAGTCAGCTCCAGGTCTTGGTTTTACTGCCTGTATAGAACTTCTCCATCTTTGGCTGCAAAGAATGTAATCAATCTGATTTCGATGTAGACCATCTGGTTAAGTCCATGTGTAGAGGTGCCGCTTGTGTTGCTGGAAAAGGATGTTTGCTATGACTAATGTGTTCTCCTGACAAAACTCTATCAGTCTTTGCCCTGCTTCATTTTGTACTCTGACCAAACTTGCCTGTTATTCCTTTTACCTCTTGACTGCCTACTTTAGCATTCCAATCCCCTATGATGAGAAGGACCTCTTTTTTGGGTGTTAATTCTAGAAGGTGTTGTAGGTCTTCATAGAAACAGTCAACTTCTTCCTCTTCAGCATCAGTGGTTGGGGTGTAGACTTGGATTACTGTGATGTTGAAAGGTTTGCCTTGGATCCAAATTGAAATCATTCTACTTATCATTTTTGAGGTTATACCCCAGTACTGCTGTTCCCACTCTCTTGTTCACTATGAAGGCTACTCCATTTCTTCTAAGGGATTCCTGCCCACAATAGTAGATGTAATGGTTATCTGAATTAAATTCTCCCATTCCTGTCCATTTTAGTTCACTAACTCCCATGATGTTGATGTTCAGCCTTGACATCTCACGTTTGAACGCATCTAGCTTACCTTGATTTATAGATCTGACGTTCCAGGTTCCTATGCAATATTGTTCTTTGCAGCATCGTACATTCCTTTCACTTCCAGACACATCCACAGCTGAGCTTCCTTTCAGTTTTGGCCCAGCTACTTCACTCTTTTATTTCTGGAGTTACTAGTACTCGTGTTCTGCTCTTCCCCAGTAGCATAATGGACACCTTCCAACCTGAGGGGCTCATCTTCCAGTGTCATATCGTTTAGCCTTTTTGTCCATGGGGTTTTCTTGGTAAGAGTACTGGAGTGGGTTGCCATTTCCTTCTCCAGCGGATCACGTTTAGTCAGAACTCTCTACTATGACCTGTCCATCTTGGGTAACCCTACATGGCATAGCTCACAGCTTCATTACGCTACTCAAGCCCCTTCGCCACAACAAGGCAGTGATCCATGAAAGGGGATGAGACCTTACTGTATAAATAAATGAATATAAACGTTGAAAATTATTTTCAGGATACACTGTAATGATAACTCTGCTGCTCTGTTCATATAATTAACGACAACTCTAATTTAAATGTATGGAAGTAATAACAGTGTAATTAAAATACCATATATACCCATGTATATATTTTCTTAAAGAGAAGTCAGTAAACCTTTTCATGAACAATTTGAAACCACTTATTAACTTCTTGCATATAAGAGAAGCAATGATTTAATTATATGAAGATTTAGTGAAAATAATTAATGGAAATAGATTAAAATAACTGGAATGGGGGAATTAATTGGATAGTATAATAAGGGCTGTTGGAGATACATTTTGATTTTGATATTTTGACTTGGTAGTAAGAACTATATGAACAGAACTATAAGAACATAAATATAACTGCTTCATTCTTGCTGTGTCTTATGAAGTATCTATATTTGGTTTATATTATTTCTATTAAATAAACTAAGAAAAATAATAAAAAAGTTTCTAAGTGCAAGGGCTTAGTGAGATGGGAGGGCTGGGCTGAGAAGCAGGATGCAATGGGAGTCCATGTCTAGAACAGAAAATACGTTGGTCATCTTATTGAATTAGTCTTGATCCTTGTATAATTTTTCTGTGCATCTGTGAACTTTAACACTCAAGAATCATGATAGGAACAGGTAAATGTTTTACTATCTCCACCACTGGGGTGTGTATATCATTCATAATTCCAGTTCCTTGTAATATACTTGATACATCCCTTTTCTTGTGGCATGGTGTGCTTTCTGATTGTGGCCAACTGGGCTGGGGAGGTGTTTCGGCATGATGTGGTAGAGAAATTGTGATCAGTTACTATGCCATATCTAGGCATAGTTTCCATTTTTTAGGACTGCATTTGGAGCAAATTCCAGGCTGCAAAGCATACAGAACCTCCACAGAAATGAGAAACATGAAAGGCACATTTTGCAAACAGAAACATAAGGCAACTGTAGCAAAATTTGCATCTGTACTATATGTGAATTTTAATACATAAAATGGAAGAATTTTCCAAAGATGATTCACAGTTCAATGTTTTAACTTACTGTTTTTTAGGTTCAACAGATAGATCGTGTAGTAGAAGTTGTTGAAGAGACTATCAAAGGTAAGTTTTTCAAATGAAATACCATGTACCTTCATTCTTTTCTAAATGTATTGCTGATGTTTTGATCCAATAGATCCCTAAAAAATCTTGCTATTGGAATATGCCATATATGTACTGTGTAAATAGTGACTGAAACATAAAACATCTGGCAGGTGTTCTATACATTACTAAAATGTGCAGACATCTTAACCATAGCAAAATACAAAGGTATAATCTTTTCTGGAGTTCTCATTTTTGACTTTACTAGAATTTTCTGCTTGAATACTCCTCTTCCTAGTGTTGCTTTTTACTTCACTTATAAAGTTCATGACATGAAATATTGCAGAAAGATAAATGTTCCTTTAGTTGGACTCAGTGTTTATTGAACGAGTTTTTCTGGTTCTTGTCTTGCTCCATGGCTTTGTCATTGTTCAGTCTGCAAAGTTGTTGTTGTGTGAAGTTATCAAGTTCCATTTAAGTGACTGCATTTTTAATGTAAACACACAGGACTGCCCATGTGATACTAGTCTCAGACTTTTGCCTTGACAATATTAATAGGAGGTTTATAACTGTACAAAGCGCAATGCTTTTTATATTAATACCTGAAGTAGCTTAGTAACAGAACTACAAAATATAATTTGAATGGGGTTAAAATGGCATTAATGGTATTTGAATTTCTTTACCAAAAGTAACTGGGTACTTTATTTCCATCTTAAGCCACTGGTTAGTGTGTCTGGAACATTTTTCCTCAAAGTATTCGATTTATATGCACGTTGATTTCTGTTTTTAAAAGAACATATACTGTATTGCAGTCTAGCTTCCAAATCAGCCCTATATGCCATTGGTTAAGGTGACCTGACTTGTAATTTAACAAATTATCTTTTGTTTTATATGGAAATCAAGGGACACGTGATTGCACTGAGTATATTAAAATGGGTGTTTTGGAAGTATAAATATAGCTCACATAAGATGAATATTTGTAATGATAAAGAATTGTGAAAATGCTTATGAGAGACCATGTGTTTAAAAAGCACTATGTGACTTTGAGATTATCAAAGAACTTGAAAAGGTTCAATTTTTTAAGTAATTTCAAGAAAGATAAAAAATATTAACTGAGCTCCTGAATTCATTCGATTGCCAGGTCTTTTTAAGCAGTTTACTAAAATACTGAGCAAGTTTTAAAAAAATGCCTCACAAACTGGCATTACTGCTATTTTCTTCTTGTGGATAGATTTTTTAAAAAGCAGGAAGAGAAAGAAAGAAATGCAAAAGTGGTCAGGGTCCCTGCATATCTAGTAACAGTATAGTAGACATGATTTTAATGGTATAGTAGACATGATTTTAGCAGTAGAGCTTTTTATATCTTTGCATGGCAAGTTGCCACTGCTGAAATTACCTCTTATACACAGCTGTTAAAATTGCAGGAGCCTAGTCATTCTAGACAACAATAGAAGATAGATGTCCATATACAATAAATCATTTTAATTCGGGTTTTACATCACAGGTTGGGTTTAAAGATACTGAGGGATGGTGAAGGCTGAAGATGGTTAACTAATCTCCTTAAGCCTTGACACCATTCATTAGGGCTGCCTCTTTACAAGAAATGGATAAGGTTGTTTTTTGGGGGGACAAGTAAGCAAATAAATAAATAAATAAATAAATAATAGTATTTGTAAATAATTTCTTTTTAGATCACCTTTATTTTCAAAGTCTCATGAAGCTGTGTGGGTCCGAAAAGAGTGTCATTTTAAAAAGTAGGCCCTGGTGCTAAAAAGCTTAGGAACTACTGATTTAAGGACTACAAATATGGTTACACATTCATGATAGGCATTTAGTTAAGTGAATAAATACAATGTACATACAATGCTTAAATAAAAAAAGCTAGCTCTTCCGCCTGTCACACCAACAGTGATAGGGACAGACACCCATGATGAAATGACAGAAAAGCCCCTTCCTGCTCTAGCAACAGGCTTTTATACCTTGAAGATAATTTCTGACCAACCAGAGGTTTGGGCCAGCTGAAGCTTCTGTAAAATGATCTCACTGGTTGATGCAGTGGCAGGAAATCACACTCATCCCTCCCAGCTAGAGAATATAGAATATAACAGCTGCACCTTGTTATATTTAAGTGGAACTTCTTTGTACCAGTTTGAAGGGCAGCTTATCAGGTCTCACAAGGCAGTCAGTTAGAACTGCTATTTTCAGCTCACTCCAAGAAAAGTGACCCCCTCCCTTTGCCCTCTCTCACTGAAGAATGGAATGTGAAAGAGATTACTTTCCCATTCCCTTCTTCCTCGAGAGAGAGTCTCAGTGAGCTGAAAATAGCAGTTCTAATAGCCTGACTTTCTAGAAATTAGGATGTGTTTTTCCCCCCTTGGTGCTTCTTATCTGCAGTGGCCCTAAATGTTGCGTCAAATGAGTGTATAAAAAGGTTGGACCTGTACTCAGTGAGTGAAATAATGGATGGAATTGACTGGCACTATTTAAATGTTCATTTGCCCCCTCCCTCCCTCCCTCTCTCCCTCCCTCTCTCTCTCTCTCTCTCTCTCTCTCTCTCTCTCTCTCTCTCTCTCTCTCTCTCGTGAGAGCGAGAGAGTGTGTCTAGAGATTCGGGGAGCTTTTATATGATGTGATTTGATTATATGCAAAAAGGGTACCTCTGAGAATTTTAGCACTTTGATAATGTTGCATTTTTTTAAAAACTCAGCAGTGCTATAGACCTTGTTTAAGTGGTTCTGTCTCTGTTGCTTGCTGTGTGTTTATGGTGATCTTCGTTCTCGTTGCACGAGGGCATTATTGCTTATTATAAGCAACTGCTAAATTACTAAGCCAACTTACATATTGATCTTCATTAAACCAGAACCATGTCAGATGTTTTGATACTTCAATGTTACAATATTATCAGACTTGAGCATTACTAATTATGGCATAAAACGAACTGTAGCTATTGTAATAGCAATATTCATGTACAGTGGAATCAATGTGGGGCTTGGTGAGGGGAGACTTAGAC
This sequence comes from Lerista edwardsae, assembly GCA_029204185.1. NCBI lineage: Eukaryota > Metazoa > Chordata > Lepidosauria > Squamata > Scincidae > Lerista > Lerista edwardsae. The sequence continues at coordinate 10,364,889 of JAJKFI010000019.1, read as the reverse complement.
TGTTTGGTTGAGTAGAAGCTTTGTCAGTCCTGAGTTTTCAAAAACGTTTCCTGAAATGTAATGGGTCACTGGACAGGATTGTTGAAAACAAGCTAAGGAAATTACTTCAGCATTGAACCTTTTCAGACTTCATATAACCCCTCTACATTTCAGTCACATTAACCTGTCTGGTAATATGGTCTGTCTGTTCCTGGTTTAAATATTAACTAAAGTTTGCTGGCTGTTTACCTACTATACAATCAAAGGGTCACTAAAAGCTGATTGGATGAGCAGCATATGCATTGAATACCCAAAATATAGTACTTCTGCTGATGTTCTCTTTGGGCTGTCTGTAAATAACATTTTCCCAACAGTGATACAACTTCCCTTGAAAAAAGGCATATACAGTTAATTACACGGATGGAGTATTTTGCCACATGTGGTACTGGTTCCATATTGCTACAGGTACTGGGATGAAGTTCTGCCCTAGGCCCTCCTGCCAGGGTCCCTTTTGCCTACATCCAGATGGTGTACTGGGCAATACCACTGCATCAGGGTTCAAGGCTTGGCCCTCAGCAGCATGACTTTGTGAACCTCTGGCAGCAACTTAGCCACATAGCATATGTACTGTATACTCTTGTATAATATAAGTCAATATAGATAAGAGTAAGTTTGGAGTCAAAAATACAGATATTTCCTATGATGTGTGGATATGTCTAGTTTGTGGGAGGTTGTTGCATCTGTGGAGGCAATTCCAGCAGGACTACTTGATGTTGCTGCAATGGAATGGAACTTTCAATTTCATACAGGATTTGTTTATTCCCTTCCTTCAACGTACCCAACCTACCCTTGGTGTTGCTGCAACCAAACTTGGTGCTTCTGCATCCATACAGGCTTATTTTCTTCCTCCAACCAGTGTTGCTGCAACCAATTTCCAATGTATCCTATGGGGATTTTTGGGCACTGGAGGCCTCCTGACCCTGAGGGGAACATTAGTTTCCTTGCCCTGAGGTAACCCACAGCAGCTGATGCAGACAACTCTATGACTCAACTCCTGCTATGGATAGGAGATGTGGTCCAGAAATTGAGTTGCCTGAAGCTAAGCAGGAGCAGCTCAATTCATGCGTGGAAGAGAGAGGACCTAGAGTTGCTGACAAGCTGTCATGGCCCTCAGTGAGAGAGAGGAGTTGCTGGCGTGCGTGTCACAGTAAGAGGGCAGACTGGAAGGTTAAGAATGTCTGTCAACAAAGAGCAGTAAAAACTGGAAATTCCCTGCTTGGCATTCTTTGGGGCTGTCTATGGAATCTTGAAGCATGCGCTGTGCAGCTAAGAGAAATGACTACACTGTGGAAGGAAAACATCTTAAGATTTCTATGTAGAGAACAATATTATAAAGACCCTTATTGGGTCTAGGACAGCCTGCCTATGTAAACCCATCTTGAGTAACATCTGTATAAATACAGAAACTGATAAATAAAATTCAGACGTGCTCCAGCTGAATCATTGGCACAAGTCTGAGTTGATCCATAGAGGCAGAACAGGAACGGGGAGGGGATCAGAGTTTGGCATTTACTGCCACCAATGAGCCCATCTCCCTGGGCCTGTTTCGCTCCTCCACCATTACCACCCTTTTCACCCCTTTCATGGCCTTACCTGCTCTGGTGGATCTTCATGGGTCCGCCAGTGCACAGAAGGCAACTCGAGTCTACCTGGCAATGGCCAAACAGCATGTGTTGGTGCAGGGAGCTTTGCAGCTGTTGTAAAGCAGCATCTGTCAGTGCAACTTGTGTAGCATTTGCAGCCAGCCACTAGGATTGGGCTGCTGCTGAAATCACATGATTTAACTCTATAGTATATATACCAGTGGTATATATACCAGTGGTTCCCAAACTGTGGGTCAGGACCCACCAGTGGGTTGCAAGCCAATTTCAGGTGGGTCGGGAAACACCTAGAGCAGCCATATTGAAAAGATAGGATGCTGCAAAGGGGGATTGCTGTGTGGTTGTTTTGCTTGTGTCAAGGTTGTAAATAGGCCTTTTTTTCTTTCTGATTCACCTTGCTATTGGAATATGACTGAGAACTAATCCAACTTACTGCTGCATTCTCAGGAAAGATGCAGGCTCTGACATCACAATGACAGCACTTCCAGCCATGACATCATTTCCAGTGGGTCCCGGAAAGATTGTCATTGTAAAAAGTGGGTCCTGGTGCTAAAACATTTCAGAATCACAGCTATACAATTTCCTCTGATAGAAACGTGCTATCATAATACAGTAGTTTGTTAGTCTGGTGGATAATGTGTTGCTTACTGGCAGTGTGGATAAAGATTGATGATTTAAAAAAAATTGGATTTTTTATTTTAATTGTATTTTTTTATTTTTATCAAATTTATTTTAATAAAATGCTTTTCGAGTAAAAATCTATCTAAAGATAGTTTTCTATTTAAGATACATTAATAATTTAGTTTATTCAGCATGAAATGGAGCTTAGTTATGTAGCATGAGGCTGTATATTCTGCAATATTTACATTTTTGGTAAACTCATTCAGTGAATCCAAGCTCTGCTAGCTGAGATAACATACACTGCATAGATGCATTCATACAATTTCACAGTAACCATGAGATAAATAATAAAACAAAGTTCAGGAATATTCCTTTATCCCATTGTTTTGCAAATCTATGTACACTACAAACTGTATGATTGTTTGAAGAGAAATGCATCTGTACCAGGTTTTTTTTATGTGGACCCAGCTGATTTAAGTTCTTTTGCTTGTTTTTTCAAAGATATTTTGTTTAGGCACTTCAGTTACTAAACATTGATATTTAAGCAAATACAAGAATATGTAATATAATATTGTTTTAATTAAATAAAAATTTTTTGAGTAGTTCTCCAACTATGTGTGATTAACCTAAAATCGGTTCGGATATCGCTGTTTTACTAACCCGACAGCTTATTATTCTAAATAGGAAGCCTTCATTTTGTTTGCAAATAATAATATTAAAGATTCTAACTACGAGCAAGAATGAGTCCTTACATTTAAAGAGCACCTGTCATTTCAGCTCCATCATGGCAGCGCCTGTTAGCGGGCTTCCACTCACCTGCTGCCACCATGTCCCTCACCTTGTTGTGTCACTTCCGCATCACCAGCCATCCCATTAAAGTGAATGGGACTGAGTCAACAGAGGGTCAGAGGAGGAGCCGCTGTGGGACAGATATGACAGTTGCTCTTTAAAAATTATGATTTAAATCGAATTGATTTAAATCAAGCCTTTTTTACTAGTGATTTAAATTGTGATTTAAATTGACTTGATTTAACTCAAATCCACCCTGCTTACTGGAGTGAGGGCACAATCCTAACCTGGAGTTGGGCCAGCAAAGTTTGACTGGCACAAGTGCCACCATAAAGCTCGTTTTGGACCACTCTTGGAGTCGTGGGGAATGGCGCACCTCTGTGTCCTGACTCTGATTCCAAGAGTGGTCCAAATATACTTTACAGCGGTGGTATTCAAACTGTGGGTCGGGACCCACTTGGTGAGTCGCGACCTGATGTCAGGTGGGTTGCAGAAAGCTGGGAGCAGCCTTCTTGGGAACTGCATACCTCACTCTTCTTATATTACTTTTATGAGTGTTAACAGTTTGAATTTTCAAGTGAGGGTTTTTTTTTTTAATTTTGTTTTCAGTTCAGTACTTTTACATCATATTTTGTCCTAATCTTGCTTTTTGTCAGGAATGTTTCATGGTTGTGCAATTGCTGCAGTCCAAGAATGCCAATTTGCACTTCACAGGTATCATTTTATTATGTTACAATGACAACACTTCCTGCTTGATGATGTCATTTCCTACCACAACATCGCTTCCAGATTAATGGCATCACTTCAGTTGGGTCCTGACACGAGGGCCATTCTGAAAAGTGGGTCCCAGTCTAAAAATTTTTAATACCACTGCTTTACAGTGTCGCTTGTGCTGATCAAACGAGAGAGAGTACATGCAGACAACCAGTTTTCCTGTCATTCAGTGACAGTTGCAATACGAGTCCCTTACCATCTCACACAATATCCACCAGCTTTATTTTATTTGCCTTGCTTGGTGGCAAATCAAGTTGATTTCTTGATGTTCATTTTAAGCTTACCTTTTGCTCAATGAAACAGTTTACCTAATTTATGCATGCTACTCTATTCAGTTTGGAAGGTACCTACAAGGTCATAGTCCAACCTCCTGCCTTTAGCAGGAAGTCTTCCTAGAGCATCTCCATCAGGTGCCTGTCAAGCCTCTGCTTGAAAGTGTCCTGTGAGGGAGAATCCACCGCCTCCCTTGGCAACTGCCCTTATCGTCAATAAATTTTTCCTGATGTCCAGCCTGAATCTCCTCTTGCAGTTTGTACCCATTGGACCTAGTTCTACTGTCAAAGGCAGATGAGAACAGATTTGTTCCTTCTTGCTTACGACAACCCTTCAGATATTTGAAGAGTGCTATCATATCCCCTCTTAGCCTTCTCTTCTCCAAGCTAAACATACCCAGTTCCCTCAACCTTTCCTCATAGGACTTGTTTTCCTATGTTTTCCTGATCATTTTCGTTTCTCTTCTCTGGACCTGCTCCAATGTGGCTGCATCTTTCTTGAACTGAGGTGCCCAGAATTGGACACAGTACTCCAGGTGAGGTTGCACCAATGCGGAGTAAAGCGGAACCACAGCTTCTTGCGACTTGGATGCTATGGTTCTATTAATGCAGGCTAAAATGGCATTAGCCTTCTTTGTAGCTGTAGCTCACTGCTGACTCATGTTCATCTTGTGATCCACTGCAACTCCAAGATCCCTCTCACATGTTGTGCTGCCAAGCCAGGTTTATACCCATTCTATACCTGCGTCTTTGGTTATTTTTGCCTAAGTGTAGAACCTTGCATTTTTCCCTGTTGAACTTCATCTTATTCTTTTTAGCCCAGTATTCCATTTTATCAAGGTCTTCCTGAAGCCTGTCTTCTATAGTGTTTGCTACTCCTCCCAGTTTTGTGTCATCCGCAAATTCGATGAGGTCCCCTTGTATCCCTTCATCCAGATTATTGATGAAGATGTTAAAGAGAACCAGGCCCAAGACAGACCCCTGGGGCACTCCACTTGAAACAATCTTCCAGGTTGAAGCAAAGCCATTGACAATCACTCTTTGTATACGGTTATCCAACCAGCTGCGGATCCACCTAACAATGATTTTATTTAGTCCATATTTTTTCAGCTTGCTGATTAAGATGTAATGAGGAACCTTGTCTGAAGTCAAGATAAATCACATCCACAGCATTCCCACCATCTAGTAAGCTAGTACTTACTGTTTCTCTGTGGGTTTTTTTCTGAAGGTGCACACTGCTCATGGTGGTAGTGGGAATATTTTTTCTCTTTGTTGATTTTTTTACCAGTTCATGCTGCATTGGCCTTCATTTTTTTAAAAACCTTTCCTCATCTGCTTCAGATGTTGGTTACTGGATTTGGTCTGTAGAGAGTATTGAGTCCTTCCCAAGGACCTGCGTAACACAGATATTTCTGTAAAATGTGTGCTGTTCCAAATAAGGCTGCTTCCTATGTAGTGATTTCATTTATACCTAGGACATTCAGATGTTTTTCCAAGTCTTTTGGTGGTATTATTATCATCTGAGGAGTCAAATAGTGTTCATTTCCATTTGACTACACATAATATATTAATGTACTTTAATAAGCATGATACATGTTGTTAGATTCAGGAGTTCTTAGTGAACAGGAGTATTGGAAAATAAGTAGTAATCTCATCAGTTGGTAATATTGCCATTATTAGAGTGATACAGTGAAAATGAATAATTTATTGAATGCTATTACTGCGGTCTGTGTATTACTGAAATCACAGTGGGATATAATGGAATTCTCTATGTGCATGTATGAAAATAGCAAACGTTTTCTAGATATTGTTGAGCTAATGACATCTTTAGTGTTAAATGTTAGATTATTGCATCTATTTTACCTATTAGTTAAATAAAATTTTGATGAAAACTGTTACTTTACAAATCTGAAAAGACTTGCATGCCAAATGCTTTTCTTAAATTTAATGATACATTAAGGGAAGAATTCAGGGCGTCTCTGCCTTACTTTTGTAAATTATCTTCTCATAGTCTTTATTCATAAAATTAAGCAGTTGTCTGGTGGCCATTTTCAAGTCAGTTCTGCAGAGATTGCTTTATAGAGCAAAGCCATTCATGTGAAGGAGTTCACCATATTGCAACAAACTTTTTGTGGGGTGGTTTTAGTGGTGAAAATAGAAAACCGATTGCCATATGGAATCACCTCTGCACGGTTGTATAAGCAGCAGCCCCTGATCTGACTTTTAGCACATATAAGAGCATTAGCTGGAAAAGGCTGTGAAAAGAAGCAGCTAATTTTTAAACTTAAATTTTTAAACTCAGAGTTTGTGTAACTTGGAGGCAAAATGAAGCAATACAGTGGGCCTCTGTATCCAGGGACTCTGCATCCATGGATTTAACTATCCGTGGATTGAAACTGTATTTTAAAAAATGGTTTTCACCTACCCTGCTGTAGACTCCTGCCATTTCATAGCTCCCTCACTTGCCTCATTTGCACCATTCACCTAAGTTTAGGCAATTTGCACAAATTTGGGTAATTGCCACAAGTTTGGGCAATTAACACAATTTGCACAAAGCAAATTTGTGCAATTTGTGTCAATTTATGCAATTCTTGCCATTTTATCAGTGTTACATATTGTATATGAGCATTCATAGATTATGGCATCAATGTGGGGAACCAAACCAAGCCCCTTCAGATACAGAGGGCTCATTGCATGAATAAATGTTCTCCTGGCAAAAAGATAAATATGTGAACAGCTATGCTTCCAAGATGGATTTTTTTTAATTTAAATGAATTTGATTTTTTAAAACTTGAATTAAAATTTTTTTGGACAGAACCATAATTGAAAAATTAGGGCTCAATTCTAACCTGGAGTTAGGTCAGCACAAGTCCCTCATGCCAGCCAAGGAGTGTCACAAACGCTTGTGGCAAACACAAACTAAAGTTCTTTAGTTTTAGTTTTAGGGCTTTCTCGGTGGTGGCCCCCCAACTTTTGAACACCCTCCCCTTAGAATTGAGAACTGCTCTCTCTTTGATTATATTTCGGCAGGGACTGAAAACCTTTTTATTTCAAAAAGCTTTTAACTGTTGACAGGCTGGCTGGCTTTCTTTTTATATTAGAATCCACGGGGCTTGTTTTAGTTTTTTAATTATTTTAAAATTGTTTTTAATTACTGTTTTTTAATTGTCAATATTGTATTTTAATTGTTGTAAGCTGCCTTGTGTGCCCATGGGTCAGAAAGGCGGGGTATAAATGAAATAAATAAAAATAAATAAATAAAGCACATTTGGACCACTCTCAGAGTCAGGGAGGATGGTGCATGTCCATGTGCCAGCCTCCCTGACTCTGAGAGTGGTGCAAACGCATTTTACAGCATATTTGCGACACTCCTAGACCTTGTGCTGGCCTAACTCCAGGTTAGAATTGTGCTCTTAATTCAAATTCATAGTATTGCTTAACCCCCAAGCCCCCTTTTTCCAGCATGATATGTTAATTGAGCCCAGCTAAACCACAGGTGAAGCCATACGTTCCATAAAATGTTAACTGTTATGTGAGAAGCTAAAGAAATTTGTGTTAAATTGTGAAAGTATTCCCTCATCCAAATCTTTTTGCACTGCTCTGTATTAACTTAATGAAAATTTATCTTCAAACTAACCCCACCAGTTGAAACATACTGCTTTCCACTTTTATGTTCTATTTTAATTACAGTCAAAATTATAATTTTCCTTTTAATTATAGTCAAAAAGCTTCTACTTAAGAATTTGACATTTTAAGCTGATAGATCTATTCTCATCAAACTGCCTTGGAAAATATAATGGAAGGAGTTAAGACTTTTTTTTAATTAATTCATTTTGATGCTAAGTTTTTCCTTTGGTTTGGTTACCAGTATTGCCTCTGTATTTAAGGCAATGCAAAATATTAGTGTGGAATATATTAAAGCAAATTAGATTTCTGCATAATGGTGTCATTTTTTCTTTATTTGAAGGTCATTCCGTGAGATTGCTGGGTCAGAAAAAGGATAATGGAAAGCGGTTAGGGGGAGCTCGATTGGATTTGCCAAAGATCAGAAAGAACCCACTGATAGAAATAATTTCCATCAATACAGGGTAAGCATCATTCAAACTGACATAAAATATTCAATACTGCCTAGAAATTCAATTTCATTTCTGTCCATTCTTAACGTAGATCTGCCTCAGGTCATATTATGGAGCACAATTTAGAGAGAACATTGAAGATTCCAGTGGCATTCAGTGCTACTCCTTTAAAAACAATGATTAATTTGCATAATGATTAATTTGCTTATATTTCATAATATTGAAAGATCTGTATGTGTGTTTAATTGCAACCCTTCTTATATCTGATCTTTCCTGAAAAGAACTTTGGTATGATGGGCCTTTTCAGTATGGTAACTAATCTCTCCTGTTCTGGCTTTGGAATTCATATACCTGTTCCAGTTCATATATGCATTGTGAGGTTGGTGTAATCACCACAAGGTGACTTTTTCCATCAGTATTCATAAATTAGGATAGAAAATAATGCTAGTACATTTTCAGGACATTTAACTTTCAGTTTTAGTGGGCATATCAGCTTCAGAAAATATATTGGAATAAATGAGGTCATAGTAAGCCTTTTAAATCTACTGCACATTTAAAGATGTGTATCTTATTTATACATGCCTTAAAACATTGTAAAATGTTGCAGAAATTTGAAAATAGCAACAAAAGTATGATTTTATTGCATGTCTAAAAAGTGTATGCTGGTGAGTTTAGGTGAAATATACTGTATTATCTATTTGAATTATTTATGCAACAGGAGACAGAGCTGCAAACTTAGTTTAGGACAAATGTAATTCGTACTATCCCTTTTATTGGGTCTAATAAAGTCAACTGGTCTAATAAAGGTCAACATGCAGACAAATTTCCATTCCCTCCCACGTTCTGCTGTGCATTTTTTTTCCAGCTGCCAACTCAATATTTCATGGCATCTTCGCTATCAGACTATTCCTGGGTTTTTCATTTTATTTACAACAATTATCTATTTATCTAATTCTGCCTACCTTGGGGCCTCCCTAAGTATATAGACACCAGTACCTAGTCTAATAGGCGCTCAGATGACTGACTCAGATGGCTGTTACTTATTAGTATGTAGATCTCTGACAGCAGTTCTCCTTGAAACTGAGGCTTTATCATTTTAGAGTTACCATATAGATCAACCTTCAGTGTGTATGGTGAGGTAGAAAAGAGAAGGTAAATAAGAAATAACATGTCGCAAGTTTTTCACCTTTCATTCTCAGATCTAAGCTTGTGAAGTACACATAGGTTGCAGTCAAATATGTTTTAAATAGTTTTTTAAATAGTTTGGAACAAATCAAATGCTTGTGTGTTTCCTTCACTTATACACTTAGCTTAATAGAATGCTTTGTGGGTTGCTCAAACCACATTATGTCTAAACTAGCAAAACTATGGCTTGAACAAACTGAGATTGTAACTATTATTTTGATCCTGGTTTGGAAGGCTTGTTCACTGTTTTTACCAGCTCAAATATAATGGCAAGTTGTGTTTTGATTGAATCAGCATGAGTTCTGTTAGACAAGCTTGCTTAGTGGGGCAAGGGGGGGAGTGCTTGAGCCCATTGCTCACTTCCAACGCTCCTGGTTTGGAAGTTTGGAGAATGTGATGTTTGAATGCAGCCACAAAATCTTTCACCATGTATGATGAGATAAATGATGTAAGCTGTAATGAGTGGTGTGGGCACATCTGTACCAAGGGCAAGAAGATGCAAGTAAACAACTTTGGTATCTCTTTCCATGAACCATGAAGTTTATGCTTAAAAGTCAGGAGAGATTGTGCTGGTGTGGAAAGAGAAAGAAATACTGTTTACTTCGATTTTGCCTGAGGTCTCTTTCTGATGTGTGTTACTGGAAAACATCAAATATGCTACTTTTCTAATTAAGCTATTTTAAATAGGGTCTCTGACACACAGTATTTTTCCAGTTACTTTTTTCAACAATGTAACTGCATGTTTTAAAATCTAACAGAGCTTACTATTTTGACAATCTTATTTATGAATTTTACATCTCTGAGTATATTAGAGCTGATATCAGGAACACTGATCTGCTGATGCATTTATTTGTTTTTGTGTTTAGTTCTATATCCTCTCTCTTGTCTTGGGGGCTTAGGGCAAGTCATGTATGTAGTTTTGATAGTTGAGAATATGTGTTCTCACATAATATGTGAGAATATGTGATGCCACAGCATCTTCTGCAAGGTAATTGGGTCCAGTCTTGTTATTCAGCATGTTAGATGCATGCCCATGATTACCACTTATCCCCTGAGTAGGGTATTACAGCTTATTCCCTGAGTAGGGTAGCACTGACATTGCTGGTCTTTTGGGTAGTCTATCCTTTAGGTGCAATCACTACACATAAAGAATACAACAGTTAGACTTGCAAAGCCATTTCATCCAGTGATCTTTCAGAACTGTAGACTTAACACTGCTTCCTTCTGCTGCTACAGGTAGCATCAGAGGAGTAGAAAGAAGGGAAGTGCCCCTTGTTCCTGTGTGTGTTCCTTAAAAATATGAAACATGTACACATGGGGGAAAACAAATTTTGTATTATTCCTGTGCAGTGGCCAATGGCAAAGCTATGTATTTCAACAGAGAAAGACAAGAGTGGCAAGGGTGAAAGATGCAACAAAATTTGTGGGGATAGTTGGCGGTAATAGGAGGGGAAATAAAAATAAAACAGTAAGGTTGTCCTCTTATTCACTGTTTGTTAGAGAAGGCAATATTGTTGTTATTTATATGTTTTTCCAAAAAAAAGTTCACGAAGTGGTTTTCAGAGAAAATCAAATTTTAAAGCGCTCACACAAAAAATGCAGAACACCACCAACAAAACAGTCATTAGAAAAGACACTGCGCTGGGGTGAAGAGAGACTCTTCCCCTGCTGAATCTAAGAGCACCACTTCAAAAAGTGCATCTTTGTCCAGTTAGCATGAAGAACACTAGGGTCTAGTGACTCAAACTTTTATAGACTTTTCACCTATAGGATCTGTCACCCCGGGAACAGCCCCCTCGAAGAGCGCCCGACGCGGGGGGTCTTACCTGCTGCCCAGGGGCTGGAGGCAGGCTCCGGAGTGGTCCCTGAGCTCCGCGGAGGCGTCCGCGGCAGCTCCATCGGCTTGGGGCCGGGCCGCAGCGAGCCACCCGCGCCGCGGAGCTGTTGGTGGGGGCGCGGCGGCAGCGCTCCGTCCTCCCTGCCCTGGCACCGGCCGGCAGGGGAGGGCTGGGGAACAACCGAGCGCGGAGCCGCTCCGGGGAGGCCCGGGGCTCCGCGCTGCAGGCCTCTGTGTTTTTCGGCGCCTGGCGATGACGTCATCCCAGGCGCCGGGCCAGTATGCGAGATCTCGCGGGATCTCACGAGAGGGGAGGGCCCGGAAGGGGAGGAGCTCCCGGCTGAGGCCCAGGAGCTCATAAGGAGCAGAGCGGGCCAGGAGAGAGGTCGTCCGGCCCCGAGCTGGAGGGCTGGAGGACGGGCGGCTTCTGACGAGCCGGTCTGCGCACCCAGTCTCGCTCCTTACCCTGGCCTTTACGGGGCAAACAGCACCCCGCTCCTTGAGGATCCGGGGACACCTGCACCTGTGCCTTGGGGTGCGTGGGGGCACCACCCTGCCGGGCTCCCGGGATCGCCATCAACAGGAGGGCGCGCGGCGTGGGGCACCGACCCTCGCCCCTCATCACACCCTGATCCTTGGAGGGCCACTCCACGCTGGGAAGGTGGGCTCCCGAGAAGGACCCCAGCAAAGAAGGCAAACTGGGGGAGCAAGCGCCGCCAGTCGGTGTAAAGACTGTTCAGGGACCCCTGTGACTGGAACAGGGGGACCCTAGGCGGGGGGGGACTCGCTCCGGGAATCAGCATACAAGCCTCCATGAGTGTAAAAACTCTCACGGCAATAAAACGCTGGACTCGCACGTGCAACCGACTCTCGCCTGCTTATTGCCGTACGGCCCGAGATAAAAGTCATCGCAGGGTGAGTACCAGCCCCTTTGACCCCACCGGCGGCATGGATGATGACAGGATCCTTTTGTGGGATGATCTTTCCTGTTAGTTGATGGCCCCCTGGTGGTGCTGCCTTTGCCTGATTGTCTCTTCTCCACCAAATGCACTGTGCCCCTCACTAGTGTCACCTCTATGCACAGATCAGCTGATGCAAACTAGATCTCAGTGGCTACAAAGAAAGAGCAAGTGCACTGAAGAAAGTGCCTGCAAAAAAGATTGCTCAAAATAATTCAAACAAATAATTGCCTAACCTTGCCTAGTTAGCAGTCATCAGAAGCTCAGCTCTGATTTAGCAGCAGAAGCAGCTTTACTAATTTTAATTTTAGTGATGGCTTCCCTCCCTTTCCCCATCTTGGTCAGGGATGTTAGACAGGGGCCTTGTTTGCATAACTTTGGAAATTTTCCTGCTGAAGCTGTACCTGTTCCTTTCCCAGGGCAGGATCTGGGAAAGGACAAACCAGCAGTATGCCATCTTTGACTTGCTTTGATCCAGCCTCTCCCCCCACCCCCCAACTTGAAGTAGAGAAGGCCATTGAAGCTGCATGGAGTGGCTGAGACTTGAAAGACCTCAAGCTTTTTTTCCTTTCCACTACAAAGCTGAAGCAGCAAAGCTTGCCACTTGTGCAGCTGGAGGTAGGCACCAGAGAAGCAAAGAAAGGTGCAACACCCCACTCCACCCCCGGGCAGGAAACAGCTTTGCGCTGCTTTGTGCCATGAGAGGAGAAATGCCAGCAGCAGTGACTTCGTCCACAGCTAGTCAAGAAGGAGGATCAGACCAGTTCTGGGCAGTGCAGTTGGACCTGACATCAGCCGGGGCAGGGTCTTCTCCAAGGTGCACATATCATTGTGGATAACCTTCCTCTGCAGCAAGTAGCTATCTAGCCATACCTCAATGACATTCTGATCCCCTCTCGTGGTCATTATCAATATTGGGTTCAGGATGACCTTAGGACAGTGGAATGCTTTCAGGGTCAACATCAACAGAAGCAGTCTTACAGCTAGCCAGAGTGTAGAGAACCTAGTTATCATCTTGGACATGATGGTTCTGGTTCTTTCTGTGGTGCACCCAAGATCATTGCTCTAATCTTTGATTTGAAGGCACCCCCCTTCGCATATTGGGTGTTTTAGTCCTGGTGTAATGCCTGGAGATGCTGGCACTATGCCAAGACATCATCCAGTGGGTGAAGTTCTCAGCAAGGGCTCTTATGATTTCAAGATCTCATATCCAGTGCCTATGTCTCAGACTTAACTGTGCAACCTGACCTCTTGTGCTGCCTCAAGGACAACTTCTGTGGCAGTGCATAGTGGTCTTTGTTGCTGGTTCCTGTTGCTGTGAAGGGGCTCCAAATGCTTAGTTCAGTCTGGGCAACCAAGGAGAAATCATGGTTAAGTGATTTTGAGTTGGTTGCTCATGCTGTCCTTCATCCCCTATTCTACTGGGCAAATTCTTCTGTTCATGGTCTTTGTCAATCATCTTCTGTTATGTCATCACTATGGTTAATATTAATAGTGGGTCTGAATGGACTGCAGCCAAAATGCTTCTCAAAGTAAAAAAGGACACTGTGCTAAAAAATTTTCTTTAAAAAAAGGCCATGTAGATTAAATTATATACACACAACTTGGAAGTTCAGCGATACAGTCATGGCACAGACATAGCACCAGGCAAGTATATCTGAAATTTGTTGATTTGTTGGACATTTGAAAAAAAAAAATTCCATATCTTAGATTCTCTGTCACCTCTTCTCCTGACTGCCAGTATCTTTTCAATATAATCTTATCGCCTGTCGTGCATGCTGGTGATGGTATCGATAGGGGTGTTATACCCCTAAATTATTTCCTTATTCTTTGTTCACTTTTTTTGGTACAGTTTTGATTAGGAACTATTAAAATGAAATTAGATACTTTATTTCATTTGGAAAGGCGACAATGCACTTTGTTCATTTATTCAAACAGTAATTCAGTTGCCAGCCAAACATTCTTATCTAATCTCCTGTATTGATCTCATAATCATCTGGGAACTAAAAAAAAACCTTGTTCTCAAACAATTGCTTCTGCATTGTATCATAAGCCAAAAATTGAGAGAGACGATTTCAGGCAGGAGGTAAGTATGATTCGGATGTATACAGTATTCATTTATATGTTTGCTTTTACTTTACTGATATTATAAGAGGAGGAAACTGTCCCAACTTCTCTACCTGGAGATGGGCAAACTTGACTTCCCAGTGTCTGGACAAGAACTTTGGTTTTCCATTTAGAGAAAATGTTGGTCAGACTGGTGGTTAACAAAGTTCATTTGGTGAAACGGTTCTGTTGGCATGCTTACAAAGTTAAAAACTTGAGTCTTGCTAGACCAGATGAAATTTACCTATTCTAGCTTCCTGTTTCCAGCAGTGATCAATAACTGATCTTTTATAATGATAGGTATATATTGCTGTGTATTAATAAAAAATACTTTAGTAATCAAGTATATTAATAATACAGTATATATTTAAGTTGCATTTAATTAATGATACAATTATTATAATATAATTAATATAATTTCTTCCTGAGTAAATAATTTGTATTTCTTTTACATATGGGACAGGGAAAAGGTTACACATAGGATTAGGGGAAACAAAGGTTTACACAATAGGTAGTGGAGGGTTACAACCATAGATTATATATTATAATCATCTACAATAATTTTCTTCTACATCTACATCTATCAATCAGCATACTACAACCTCATAAATTCCTTATATCTACAATTCAATTACAGTATTAATTTCAGTGGTATATGTACATAATCTCTTATATTCAATTGCTTTTCATCCTGTCTTTGCTAAATAATAAAGCAGTTTCTCCTCTTAAAACATATATACATACACCAGACAACAATAATTGCAAGAGAAAAAAAGAAATAAGTGAGGAAGAATTACAGCCTAAAATATAATAATCTACAGTCTACAATGTCCTACAAGTTTCTATCAGTGTTTAACATACACTTCTATATTCTAGTAGTTCAGTTAAAATGTAATCTCAATATGGTGTATACATCATCTCCTTAAGTTTAATTGCATTCTTGTTATTTCTTATATCTTACAATTTCATCAAATGAATTAAAAAAACCAGTTTGGTCCAGTTATAACATAATTCTGATATCTTCTATCTTATTTTAAAGTGAATTGCTATTTAAAAATACATTTATTCCTTTTCCTCTCTGGCTTTTTATCTATTCATCCTGCCTTTGCTAAATTTCAAAATAAAGAAAAAGAAAATTCTTCTGTTAAAACATACACACCTCAATTAATCTAACATTTAACTGTAACAGAAATGTCTTATAATAAATTCAAAAGTCTACTCTTTACTAATACTCTAAGTAGGATTATATAATTTCAAACTATTTTATAGTGTCTAAACAAATCATCTATATTCATTTTCAATTACATTCTCACCCAAAAGCCACCAGTTTTGTTTATTAATCAAATATATATTAATATTGTATTAATGCAAAGCAATTCAAGTCCTCAAAAGATTCTTTCCCTCTGACCTTCTGGAGTCCATCCGAGTTGTCTGCGTTTCAGACTGAGGAAGAGAAAGAGAAAAAAAATGACACCTCCCTTTGTGATTCCTTTGGTTCGACGCCATGTTCTCAAGTTATTTATATCCAAACGAGTGAATCTCCTGGTTATCTATATATATAAAAACGGACGTATGTGTGTGTGTGTGTATGTATGTTCCTTATACACGTCTCCGTCCCTTGACCCACGGCCACGAAACTTGGCACACACGTACCTTGCAGCCTGGAAGGAATCACTGTGGGGGTCAGACCCCCCTACAGCCCCCCCGTTTTTCAGGGAGGGGGCCCGGATCGTCAGGAACCAAGGGGATTGCATGGGGCTACAGGTCTGCTGCCACCCTGTGGTCACAGACGATTCTGCAGGTTATGTGGGAGGGCTGAGCAGCTCAGCTACCAGACAGAGGCAGAACAGAAAGCGAAACTAAATGCTTTGCCTGCGTTGCCTGACTGGCCCAGGGTGGAAAGAGCAGGATCCAGAGACTTCCAGCACCCAGTCAGATCTGAGAGGGGCCTATGTCCAGGGAGCTAACAGGCCACCTCTGCCTGTTTCTCATACGTCAGGGCTATCCTGCAACAGGGCCTGCACACAGTAAGTGGGACCTTCATATTGCTCTCTTAGGTTAGGGTGTCCCTGTTTCCTCATTCATTTCACAGTGATAGTGTGCGTTTTGGGTTCCACGTCAGCAATACTGTGTTATTTCAGGGACGAGTTCTATATGTCTATCTATGGATCTCACTATGTCATACGTTTGAGGGAGGTTGTGTGTATGTTCCACCATTACTCTGGAACGCCTGGAACGATGTTCACCACACGTGGTGCACTTATTCCTTATGATCTGGACAGCTCTACTGTGGGGGTAGGGCCCCCCTTACGCCCCCAGAGGTGGGGGTGCACTGCAGAACAAACTCATTCCTCCTCCTAATACAGCCTGGGGATAATGTCTGCCCCCGGGCAACGCCGGGTCACAAAAAGCTAGTTTCTCAATAAAACTTCACTTGTCATGTCTTCGCTGAGATGAATACTTCATTTGAAAGTAGGTTTGACCTTTACTTAACATTTACCACAATGCTTATCTCCCAACCATCAATCAAACAACTTCACATAAAATGCCGGTTCTTTCTTCTTTCTCAGACTTGTAAAGAGAAAAGACAGAATCATTTTTTTATTCTTATTTTTTTTCCTCCCTTTTTTGCAATAGTCAAATTTAAATCCTCAGGTGGTTTGGTAGAAATTCCCTAGTATTCTCTTGTCATACCATGTTGCATTCCAGATAGGGTCCCAGCTCTTACGAAACCTCTCCTTTGAACCCTTCTGGCTCTCTTGTCGCCACCTCATTAAATCGTAAAAGCAAATTACACTTCTCCATTTATCCTACAGTCAGTTAATTCTTAGTTGACACTGATGATTATTTTTCCATTATTTTTTTTAATCTGCATTCCTCCTGCACAAACATTCTTACCTCTGTAAGGATCTACTAACAGAGGTTACAACTCACAGTTCTTAATCATCTTCAAATGCATTCCATGATGTTCTCTCTCTCCGAGGTTGTCAGCACTTTGCCGGCATTCCAGTAATGGTGCCAGTTTCTTCTATCTCCCCGCGTCCAGACTGCCAAGTTCCCCTCTGGATTTGCCATTCCTAGAGGAGTTTGACATAGCGTCTGATGCCCCAAAAACCTTCGCCTAGGAATTTGGGAAGGAATTTCCCATCAGGGAGCCCCCCAAAAGAGATAAAAGTTGGCAACAGTCCTAGAGCTTAGGAAGCTGCTGCCATTTCGTGGCCGACAAACCACGCCCTCCCAATATAATTTCTTAATTAAATTTCATTTCATCATATGGAAGGAGTGCAAAAATTTTGTGTGACCCCCCCAAGTAGCACAAGGCTTAGGTACACCACTGTGCAGCCATATCCCTAATGTTGAAGTGAGATACTTGTGTGTTTTCTCCCATGGAGCAAATATCATCTTCAGGATATGCATGTTGAGTGTTCTAGGCTGGGGAAGCAATGCCAGGTTAAATACCCTTAGCACCAGCTCACTCCCCCTTCAAAGTAGCAAGGTGGGCTAATTAGTAACACACACAACCTCTGAGCATCTTTGGATTTCCTCTTCATATCTGATTTGGTTTTTAGTGCAGTAGATTTTGACATAAAACAGAAGATAGGAAAGCATTGGCCCCAGGGAAGATGGTCAAAAGAAGAGGCGAGACACAGCATAAACTGGCTCGAACTCAGAGCCATACGCCTGGCCCGCCTTCACTTCCAAGCCCAGGTACACAAAGCCCATGTTCTAATCCGCACAGACAATATGACAGCAAAAGCCCATATCAATCGGGAGGGGGGAACAAGATCAAAATCCCTCATGTGGAAGACCACCCTTCTTTTTCTGTGGGCAGAACAGTACCTTCTATCCATCATGGCAGAGCATCTGGCGGGGATCAGGAACGTTGCAGCAGACTGGCTGAGCCATCAACATCTGAGCGACACGGAGTGGCAACTCCACCCAGAGGTGTTTCTGGAGGTGTCTCAGAGGCTGGGGGTCCCCACAGTAGACCTCTTCACATCCAGGGAGAACACTCAATTGCCATGCTTTTTCTCACAGTCCCTCACTCTGGGAGCGGAGGGCCAAGATGCCATTCAGAGTCTCTGACCTTCAGGCCTACTTTATGCCTTTCCCCCAATCCAGTTATTGCCACTCCTACTAAAAAAGATCAGTTTCCATCAGGCAGAGGTTGTCCTGGTGGCTCCTCACTGGCCCAGAAGACCAACTAACAGCATGGAGGTTGAGCAGAAAGCTCTAATTTGTTGGGGGTACTCAGAGCAGGTCCTTAACACCTTACTAGCCTCTAAGAGAGAGTCAACCAAGTGGCCATGTGGTTGACTATGGGGCCACGTGGCATACCTTTCAACAGTGGTGCTCCGAGAGAGGGTACAGGGCCACCCACCCTTCCATCTGTCAGGTCCTGGAGTTTCTCCAGGCAGGGCTCGAGAAGGGTCTCAGTACCAACACACTTCACAGGCAAGTAGCAGCCATCAGCAGTACCCTAGGTGCAGGATTGGGACCCATTATCTCAGCCCATCCCCACATTAAACGTTTTTTTAAAAGGGGTGGTTCTCCTAAATCCCCCAGTTGTGCACAGATTTCCCACCTGGGATTTGCATGTGGTGTTAAATGGCCTCACAAGCCCCCCTTTCGAACCCATGGGCACTATTCCCTTTAAAGAGCTTACCATTAAGGTGCTCTTCCTGGTCGCCATTACTTCGGCCAGGAGGGTCTCCGAATTGGGGGCTTTTTCAATCAATCCCAACCTGTGCACTTTCCGCAAGGACCGGGTGGTCCTTTGTCCCAATCCTGCCTTCCTGCCAAAAATCAACACCATATTCCACCAAGAGCAGGACCTCATCCTCCCCTCCTTCTGTTGCCACCCACAACATCCCAAGGAATGTAAATGGCATGCCTTGGATGTCAGAAGGGCCCTCCGTTTTTACACTGAGTGAACAAAATCCTTCAGGAAAACTGATTCTCTCTTTGTGGGTTTCTATGGCTACAAGGAAGGTTTGAAGGTATCCAGGCGTTCCTTAGCCAAATGTCTCAAGGAGGCTATTGAACTGGCTTACAGGGCAGCAGGTAAACAGCTCCCAGTGGGAATTATGGCCCATTCCACGAGGGGGGTGGCCACCTCCGCAGCTTCTGAAGGAACCCAGTCCTTGGCAGACATTTGTAGGGCAGCCACGTGGGCCTCCCCGATCACCTTCACCAAACACTACAGGGTGGATCTGGCGGTCTCTGCCCAGGCAACCTTTGGCAGGAAGGTGCTCCAGAGGGTGGCGGTGCCCTAGCAGACAGCTGCTCCCTCTTCCCACGCGGCAAGTACTACTTTGACACATCCTATGTGGTGACGAATGCCCCACCTTAGTCCCCCAGAGAAAATGGAATTCTTACCTGAGAATCTCCTGTTCTGGGGGTAGGAAGGTGGGGCATTCGGCCCACTGCAGGGGAAACAGTGTTGGTAGGTCAGTTCTCCTGGTTACTTGTTGGGACGGGTAGTGTTGGGTCGGTGTCAGCACCACCCCAGGTTCCCTAACAATTTCCCATCATTGTTAATTACCTCTACTCCTTTCTCATCTTTATCCTGGTAAGAGGAAATATTCTAGTTCAGTTTGGTTTAGGTGCCTGGTTGGGCATGTTAAGGTGGAAGGACTCCAGGTTCCAGCTTTACAGACCAGACTGGGGCTTGGGGTGCCCTTCCACAGGAAGAGGAGACTTCAACGAAGTTCCAGCCCTGCCTCTGTCAAAGGAAGGGCATACCCAGGTGGTGACGAATGCCCCACCTTCCTATCCCCAGAACAGGAGATTCTCAGGTAAGAATTCCGTTTTATCTGCACCTGGCTCAAGTAGAGTGCATTTTAAAGTGTCTGCACTCTTAAAACATGCATCTAAATGTAGTCTTTTAAACCTGGATCCCTCTATTAATATTCTACCTAGTCTCAAAGAAAGCTGCTGTTAATAGCTTTACAGCCTGAATGTGTGTTTACTTAGAAGTATGGTCCACTGTTCATTGGAGTCCAGTGTCTGATAAGTGTGTCTGTGGTGGTAGCCTCAACCACTTTTTATGTTAGGCATTTCAAAAACATAATTATTTGACCTATATTTTCTTAAATCTGTTTATATGTCAAAGACATTTCATACTTGAAATGAAACGCATAGATGAAATTTGCCTACTGACGTAAAATGCAGCATCATAATTGACCTTTATTTCTCAGTAGAAGGCCCTCTTTGTTAATGAGAAACAGAACTTTAAAGTTGAGAAGCAAGTGCTGACAGCTTAGTTTAAGCAAAAGCCGATTACTCATTTGATTTTCCTCCCTCTTCCATACTGAAAGATTTCTATGGTTTCCCTTCATTAACTGACATTCTAGGCCCAAGCGGGGGGGGGGGCTTCATATTATATAATTTTTTGTGGACATGTTGGTAAACATAATATTGAACAATGTGTTCTTTGGATGCGTAAAAGGCTGTGATGGCCATAGAAAAAGAACTGTAGTGATATAGCTATAATTTTTTTTCTATATTAGAACATTTTCTGTGTTAGAAAATTAAGTGAAAACCATTGGATTTAAATAGTGTTAAATCCACTGAACAATATTAATTTTGTTCCATAGCCAAATGCCAATCTAATTAGAGGTTTTTGGTAAATGCTCACTTTGCTTACTTGCTGCCATTGAGGGGGATCTTTTAATTTCTATATAGATGTTCTCCTTTCATATTGAGAAAATTCTGTTTGGGAGCTGAGAACCATTACTGCTTCAATCGGATAATGTGCAACAAGGCTGAATCTATGTTTTGGAATCCTGGGTGACAGCAATGTACTTTTAGGAGCCAACTCTTGCAGCTTGTCAACATTCTCAGGTACCTGAGCAATCTGGTATCTGAAACCATTTCAGCACTGATAACTAGATGTTGGGTTTTTTGGTGATAACGAAATAAAATACACCCTTTCTGCACTTTTCATTTTTTTTTTTGTAAAATAAACAAAACCCAACATCTGTGAAGAAATAAAACAATTCTCTATATCACTAGTACATTTTTAAAGGAACAATTTATAATTATAATTTCCAACAATTTGCCCTTGTAATAAAAACACATTACACTGCTTTCTGCACTTCAAACTTGGGAAGACACCAAAATCTGCAAAAAAATAAAACAGTTTTCACCCACCTCTACTGATAATATGCTTTGTTTTGTTTCACTCCATTTTGGCTGCATGGTACATGAGATGAAGCAAGAACTATCAACTGAAGAACATTCAGGTGTAGGATATATTTTGGAGAAACAAACAAAATCTGAATTTTACAGTGTCATGTGTCTCAGAAAGGTGGTGTCTTTCTGCTTGAGAATTGTTTAAAAATAACTAAATTCTCTCAAATGTAGAAGTCAATGTTATTGTCTGTCTATAACTCTTTAGAGTTTCTGCTGACAAGCCTCAAGCATGTGGAAGCACCAGCTGGAGAATATCAAATATTCATGGTACGAGATTGTTAACAATAACAAAATGGAAATACAGTTCTGCAGATCACAGGCTGTCCCATAACTCTTCCAATCTAACTAGCTGACAGCATATATTTTAAAGAAATGTCATGTTTTTTGGCTGTGACTTGAAAAATATGTGTCCGAATCTTTATGGTTCCAGATTGGATTCAAATCGGGTTTGGTTAAGTGTTTTTATTGGGCCATGTCCAGGGAAGTTGTATTCAAAAATGGTGTGTAAACTCACTTTTATTTTTAACCCTAAAGGGGAATCCATTTATCAGGGATGTGCATAAAAAATATTTGTTTTGTATCATGTCATTTGGTGGTCTCATGTCATTTTGTTGGTTCAGTTTGCTTTGCTTTGTGCCCAAGGATGGCTGCTTTGTTTCAATTTTGATTTTTTAAATCATTTCCCAATGATTTCAGTGAGCAGTGGGCAAAATTCATCACTTTTTTTTATTGCTTTTCGAATTGGATGAAATTTACAGGATGTACCGTAAGCCATTTTAAGAAGACAAAGCTGTGTAAATTTCATGAGAGCAACTGCTAGAGTTCTCATCCTAGAGGCAGTCGAGTCTTTTAAAAATAAGATTCTTCTTCTTGAGTCTTACAATTCTTTTTTTTTTTTAAAGTTTCTCCACATCTTGCCACATGGTACATTGGGTTTTTGAAGCCAATTTACTTAAACTTTAGATATAATTCAGAGATGTGCTTGGGTAAAATCTCAGCTAAATTTTAAGGAATATAGGTGTTGAGGTTCGGAGTCATGTATTTATTACAATATTTATATACAGGTTGAGCCTAACTATGCACAGATTTTTCATCTGTGGATTTGACTCAACGCAGGTCCCCTGGATCCGTGTTGAGCCAAATTAAGCTCAGCCTAAAACCTCTGAAGATGAATGGCACTGTACTCTGGTTGCCTCCAGAGGCTCTTCTGAGGCCCGCCGAGGCCACGCAGGTCCTTCCATGGCCTCAGTGGGCCTCAGAATGGCAGTTTTGGCCAAAAAAAGTCACTTCCCAGTTTCTGGGGAAAATGGGAAGTGATGTTATTCCCTATAAGCAGTGGCGTCATTCACCCGGTACGCTGGGCGGGACTTACCTTTGAGCGGCAGTCCGCCCGTTGCGTCACGC
>JAJKFI010000019.1:10326623-10341629 GCA_029204185.1 Lerista edwardsae | reverse complement strand
GGCGGGTGGGAAAGCGGCGGAACGCAGCGTGACGCAACGGGCGGACTGCCGCTCAAAGGTAAGTCCCGCCCAGCGTACCGGGTGAATAACGCCACTGCCTATATAATAAGGCATTAAAAGTTCTGTTGCTGTCTGGAAGGTGGGGGCAAAAAATCTTTGGGTTTAATTACCTGCAGATTTTTTTTTTATATGCGAGGTTTCTGGGAACGGAACCGTCATGGTTAAAAAGGGCCCACCTGTACTGTCTTTCTCAACACACACTGTTGAAAACACACTTTCTCAACACACTCTGCTGTTTACATAGGCAGGCTAAATACAAGTCTATTTTTCAATGAGATTTTTAAAAGTATCAGTCCAATCTAATAGAACTTCCATTTCTCCATGTGTCTCCCTTCATAGTGCAGTCACCATCCTGGCTGTCAGCTTTTGCACTTTCCAAGCTTTTGCAGACAGCTGTAACCAAGGTTCTCAAGGATGTTATTTGTTTGGTTTTTTTGAGACTATGTCTCGTTTCAAAGTTATGCTCAGACATAAATGTTTCAGTTTTTTCAGTGTCAAGACTTAATATTATAATCTCCCAGTTTTTGTCTTAGCTGTTGTGCCCCTTTTGCCATACCATGACCCCATACAAAAAATGATCATGCATCTAGTCAAGCCACTGGTCTAATCTTATGCAGTACAGTCAACTCTGATTGACAGCAACGATTCCAAGTGTCAGTCAGTGGTCCTATGCAGTCTGTAGTATCCTGGAACAGGAGATTTCTGGCATATTGTATTTGGAACCTCATAAAATGGAAAGTTTCCAAAGCTTTGTTCCCCTAAAAAAAAATCATGCAAGCAAAATTATTCATTTACCGTATTTCTTCATTCAGCACTTTCAAAGCAGCATACAAAATCAATCTGATGAAATAATCTGAACTGATATAATAGCAAAAGTTTGTATAAAACATACACTAAATAATCAAAAGCAGTAGAACAAAAAAATACCAAGGGCAGTAGCTGCCTCCCAAAAGTATAATAAAACAAAATTAGCTTGATTTGTTTATAGAATGCCATAGGGGATGAAAATAAATGAATCACAGTGAAAAAGCTTTCCAAAAATTCATGTTGACAACCAGAAAGCTTCTGATTTTGTAGAAGTAAGTCTGCTTTTAGGTAGGAATTTTAGGGGCTCTCATAGATACTAGGACCTGTACTGGTTAGGGCAGGGGTGAACAGCCCATGGCATACTTGCCACTGGGGGTACACAGACACTCTAAGAGGCTCACACAAGTTGAAAAACATTTTAATAACAAAGCACTGCAGCAGTTTATGGTTTGCTTGATTTATTTGCTACTCCTTACACAGCATGCCTCCAAGTATCTAATGCTGCAGTGGACATATTCAGGGTGGCCACATCTACTCCGCTTGACTTTCTCTGGTTGGAAGATGGGAAGAAAAGCGAGAAAAGAATGATGGACAGGCGGGAGAGTCAATAGGACTGGGTTTTTTCTCTGTACCTCCTGGCACTTTGAGATATACTGTCCTTGAACTTGGAGGCTCTATTTAGCTAGCGTAAATAGAAGCTCGCTGTCACACGGCCAGAGGAGAGAACCACACTGTGAAGGCTACATCTGGGACTGAGGATTTGGAGAATCTCAGATTACTGTATATTTGTAAAAAAACCCATTGAAAAATGGTGGTTTAGATTAGCCTGCCAATGTAAGCCGCCTTGGGCATTTGCTTTGGCATGGGAATGGCGGGGTATAAATTCTTCAAAATAAAAAATATAAATAAATATTGTAACTGCAAAAAGCAACATTAAGATGGAGTGGCGCATTCAAGATTCTCTATCAAAAAAGTGGCACATGTGGGTGGCCCTGGGTTAGGGCTTGGTAGATCAAGGTCAGCACTTGGGAAAAACACTGATAGTTTATGTAATTGTTCTAACATAGCTATAATATTATTCTGCTAGGTAAGCCCCTCGCCATTACTGATCAGGCTGTTGCATTCTGCACTAGCAGATATTTTCAAACCCTCTTCATGGGCAACCCTATGTAGAGCTTGTTAAAATAGAGATCACCAGGCAGGAAGTTAAAATAGAGATCGCAGAGATCCCAAGGCAGGGAGGACGGTAGTTAGAAAACAGCAGTCAACAGGGTTGTTATTGCCTCACCTGGTTCTGAGGAAAGGGGAGACAAAGCTGGGTCTTATTAATACAGTGATGACATTGCAGCCATAACTCCAAATGACTTTCACCAGCATTTTCGTGCCAATGTTAAAGAATATGAGGAGCAAAATTGGACTTTGAGGCACTCTGTGTGATAAGTCCCATGCAGAGAAGCAGTAATCTCTCAGCACCATCTCTGGGAATTATGTAAAGTATTGTGGTATGTGTGGTTTATTCCAAGTTCAGAATATAATTGCTACAAATTGTAGTTTCTCTTGGTTGGGTGGAGAATAGAGAACTCAGTACCTTTACATGGCAATCTTCCATGTGGTCTTTCTGTGTTTGTTATTACTTTTGGCTTATCTGGCACTAGACCATCCCATATTCATATGCTCATTTAAGAGTTTTCAATTGTTGGACATAAATCAGATAAATTGGTTTCTACATGTCATGTTGTTTTCTAGATTGTAGATCTTTAATGCACCATTGGTTTTCAACAATGGAATCAATGTAATGAAATCCATGGACTTTTTTTTTTTAAAGCAGAATAGAGACATGCCACATACAATGTATCCTTGAAGTACTGGAGGAAAGAGATGTTTAAACAGTTGCCCCAGTATAACTTACTGAAGTTTAATTCAGATGACCAATAATTTCCCAGAAGCAGTTTAAAGACTTCACCTGTGATTACTATTCTGGTGGGGAAGATAGTAGGGTGTCACTTCCAGCGCTAGTATTATTTTGGGATGTTGTTGATTGTTGTGCTTTCTATAAAAGAAAAGTAATTAGCAATATAGTGGAGAGGAAATTTAGCTTTAACATATTCTGCAGCCTTGGGATTTGCATGTAGAAGGGTAGCAATGTTGGATGCAGGAGATCCTCCACCTCCTCACATCATTTTCACAAGGCTCTTGGTTGTCCAAATGTATCTTTAGACTAGTGTTTCTCAGTTTTTTCAACTGGTGGCTCCCTTGTCCTAATGGGAGATTGGCCGTGGTGGCTCTGCATTAGGAATACAATCCTATATATTGTATAGGGCAGCAAGTTTTTAAATGGGAATTCCGCAGCTCCCCCGGCTAATTTCCACTGCTCCCTGGGGAGCCATGGCTCATAGTTTGGGAACCACTGCCATAGGAAAAAAATGTCTGTAAAACATGTGGTTCTCCAGTTTTACTTTACCGAATGGTATCTGTTTCTACTGCAGTGGCATCGCTCCATAGAACTGCAGTACCACATGGTTCCGGGAGGCACTTTGAGGTCTCTCCGGGGGGGGGCAAGTCTTTCTGCTCATGCCCCCCCCCAGCAATTTGGCCTATGGAGCCTTTGGCCAGTGACTGAGGATGGCAGGCAATAAGACCTGCCCACTGGCTCCGCAGCATTCAGTCACTCAAAGCTATGCCACCTGCTTCCGATAAAGCGGAAAGGACTGTATAGCTCCAAGTCACCCTGAGACCAGCTGCGGCCTCCACCACCACAGCAGTCAGTCTCAGAGCAATTGCACACCTCGGAGTGATGCAATCGCTTTTTCCAAATCTTCAGTGAGAAGCCAACTCCATTTGTATCATTTCTGCTTAGCTTCCAAATAAATAAACTGCAACCACCACCACCCAAAAAAACTAGAGCTACTTATGAACATAGAAAGCCAGCAAAGGAGAGGGGATGCTTTCCAGTGTATTGCATAGAATGCAGCATTTATGGCTATTTGCCTGTTGGGCAGGAGTTGTGGGTATGGCTGTGTAGTGATTTCCTGGCCCTTGAATGAGCTTTTTACCTTGAAGCAAAGGTAGTTGACCTGATGAAGCTGAGAGAGGCAGAGAGGTATGTGGATGAGATCAGGGACATGATAGAAATGTCCTATGACAGCTCTGCTGCTGTCACAGAAAATGAGTTGGGGGATATGAGTCCAAGGAAGAGAGCCATAATCCTTTAGTAGGGCCTATTCCTTGGAGGAGGATGGGCCTGTATCTTTTCATGCCAAAAACAGTCTTCTTTGAATGGGTATATTGGAGGTAGAATAGCTCTGTATATCAGGGAAGGTATAAAATCCAACAGACTAGAAAAGGCTAATAGAGGGAAAATGCTCCTCCACAGAATAAGTATGGGTGGAAATATCAAGCCTCCAAAATGCTGTTGACATGCTGTTGCCCTCCCGACCAAGTATGACTCTCACTTGGAGAAAGAAATCAGGAACGCCTCTAGAGGAGAAGGTGTTGTAATAAAGGGTGATTTCAGTTTTCTACAGCAGTTGTGGGAGAAAAGAATGTTTCCCCACCCAGTTTATGCGCTTCTCAGAGGTAGCTGGTGGGCCACTGTGGCAAACAGAATGTTAGACTAGTTTAGTCTTTCGCCTGATCCAGCAGGGCTTTTCATATGTTCTTACATTGTTTCCTAAACGTCAGTTTTTTAAAAAATGTGTCTTGTGTTTAATGAACTGAAGCCTTATTTTTTAAGGCAGTTTAAACATGTTGTGGGGGACAGTGTCAGCAAAGATCAAGCATGAAAGTTCTACTCATCGTCTATCATTTTATTTTTAAATTTTCTGCAAATGCTAGGCAATCCCATGATTGTTTTGCACTGCAGGTCAAAGCCAGACTTGGTGTCTTTTTGTTTTTGATAAATGAATAGTGTTTTTTATGTTTAGGGGTTTGTGGGTGAGTCATGCGTGTTATATCTTCCTTTTAAAGCCTCAATTATCTTGAAGAAAGGTAACTTGTTGCTCAACAACTAGAGTTTCTTTGAGACTGAAAAATACAGCTGGGAGTGTGTTTACAAAAGGGGGTTGCTTAGTCATCTGTTTTCTCCAACTCCTGCCAGTCTGTTTTTCTTCTTACTCAGATAAACTGTCATATATTCCTTGGCATATATTCCTTTTCTGCAGATTAGATTGCTCATGATCCATTGTACTTCTTTCCACTGGTTTCAGAGTAAATAACAAATTGAGCTCCTTGATATTTGTACTGATTGACTTTCTTTGTGAAACTTATCAAAAGGAAAGAAGAACCAATATGAGAGATGCAGAAAAGGAAATGGGACTCATGTATACTAAGAGTGCAATCCTAACCTGGAGTTAGGCTAGCACAAGTCCTTTGTGCCTGCTCAGGAACATAAAGCACATTTGGACTACTCTCGGAGTCAGGGAGGATGGTGCACATTTGTGTGCTGGCCTCCCAGACTTCAAGAGCGATGCAAACATGCTTTAAACTGCATATGCAACACTTCTAGGCTGGCACAAGGGAATTGTGCCTGACTAATTCCAGGTTAGAATTGCATCCTAAAGAAATTAAGCTACAGGTTTGAATCTGTTATGAGCTTAATAATAACAGGGTCCACTAAAACCAATGGAACTTCTGAAGAGCATATGATTTCTCTCTCTCTCTCTGTGTGTGTGTGTGTGTGTGTGTGTGTGTGTGTGTGTGTGTGATGTCTGCATTGTGCTTGCATACCATGCCAGTTATACAAGATAGCCCCTATGAACTTCTATAAGCAATGAAACTGCAGCGATAACTCATTTAATACTACTTCATGTAATGCTGTTTCATTATAATGCTCTTTTTCTGGGTATAATTTTACAGTGTTGTTAAAAGTATAGCTGCACAGTGCTTTCCGCCAATGGGAGAGGTATATTCTAGTTAGAACTGCACTAGGCATTCTGCTTAGTGTGGGTCAACTGACTCTTTCCTACGCCAGTTTCAAACTCAGTCATGTTGCCAAGATCCTTGATGTTTGGTCTGAGAATAGTCTGCCTGGGAATGCAGCATCATTGTCAAGGGTTGTTCCGGCAGGCATGACTTGCTACTGGGAAATGCTTTGGTAGGAGAAAGAGCAATATATTCTAGATGTGTTCTTCAAAAAGAAGCATGCAGTTCCTAAGAACGAGTCATAACCTGGCTTACCTCCCCCCCCCCCCCAGGGTAGCTCCTCCCTTCATCTCCTATAGTTGCCATGTAGGAGAAGTGACATGATGATCAGTTATGCAGCAGGCTCTGACCTAATGTAAGTATTTAATACATTTTTTAAAATGGTGATACTATGAACACATATCCAGTAGAACAGCGTTAATTACTTCCTGTAACACTGCTTCCTGTAACACTATTTTATTGTCATATTATGTCCTGAGTGTAATTTTTACAGTATTATACAAAAGAGAAAGGTTAAAATCCATAAAACCATTCAGAAGTTTGGTGTGGAAATGGAAGCTGCATATTCTGCACATATGTTGTGCCGATGCAAGTGGTGTATTCTAGGTAGTATGAAGCCAAAACCTTTGCCATGTAGGAAGAGTGATGGCACTGGTGGTCAATTACAAAGCAGGCTCCAACCTAATGCACTGGTAAGTACAGTACTGTGAAGGCATTTACATTAGAACAGTTGTTATAATTAACTTCTATGGCTCTGTTCTGTGCAGTACTCTTGTTTCCAGAAATGCTTTCACAGCATTACAGAAAATATTACTCTACAGAAATCATAACTATGGATAAAACAGGACAGCAAGGGATGGGATGGAGTAATTGTTTTTCTAAAAGTGAAGGAGTAGAGGTAAGATTGTTGACATTTTAAATAGATGGGATAAGGTGAGGGTCTGACATGCCTTTACAGGGTCAGTCGCAACCTGTCCCTCTTTCTGGCCCTTCTCCTATCCCTGTGTCCCTTGGCATTGTAAGCAATGATCCCCTGAATCTAAAACAGCTGCTCTTGAATGCCAGGTGAGTTGAATGATAAAATCTGTCTAGTCCAGGATCTAATCCTAGATGAGGTTGCTGACCTGGTGTGTATCACAGAGACCTGGCTAGATGAGTTGTGAGGTGTAAGTCTCTGCTAGATTTGCCTGCCAGTTTTCTTGGTACTACAGCAGCCACAACTACGGGTAGGGAGGTGGGGTTGTAATGTTATATTGTGATGCCATCCATCTTACCAGGTACCCTGTCCAGCAGTCCACTGGGCTTGAGTACTTTTGTGTTATGTTGGAAAGGTGAGACAAAATACAGATTCTGTTGGTTTACTGCTTGCCATGCTGCCTAGTGGGCGATCTCAAGTAGGCTGTTGGTGCCCTCACCTCTTCTGGGGGACTTTAGCATCCAAGCTCTGGCCCCAGGAACAGCTGCGACTAAAAGACGTCATAGTCATCATGGCAACCATGGTCTATTCCAGAGAACATCTGCCACAACATACAATGTGGGTGACATGCTGGACCTGGTGATTACTGCTGGGTAGGTTGATGGTGATCTGTATGTGGAGGAGATTAAGATCTTTGTCATGGCCAGATCACTTCCCAGTGGGGTTTAGGCTTATCATTGCTTTTCACCTCCGTGATGGTGGGGGACACATTTTATGGTCTGCCCCCAGAGACTGATGGCTTCACATTGAATGCTGAGGGATTTTCCCATTGCCAGAGCCTCACCCAGTGCCCTGGATGACGGAAATGACAGGGGCTCTGGATGTATTGCTCCTGAAATCCAGCCAGAGCAGCCCCTTGGTTTTCTGGGGAGCTGCGGGCGATAAAGTGGCAGGGCAGACATCTAGAGCAGTATTTTTCAGTCTGTGTCTCATAACCTCAATGGAGTCACAAAGCCTCATTACAGAGTCAAAGCAACTTTTCAAAGTCTGTGCAAGAGAGGACTTTGATCCAAAAATAGTCCTGCCTTATCACAACTGAATTCTTGTTATAATCCCGCACAGCCTCTTCTTGCTGTCTTGCCTTGCAACATGTAAGACTGGCCAACCTCACGGGGTTGTTGTGCAGACCGAAGGTGTAATGGGAACTGGGCAGGTGGGGGCATGAGGTGGGCAATAGTGGGATGATGGGGTAGGTGGATTGACTGTGGGCTCTCATACTTTATTTTGGGGGGGAAGGGTTGCGACACAAAAAGGTTGAAGACCACTGGTCTAGAGAAACAGTGACTTGCCTGCTTGACCTTCGTCCAGTATGGCTAATTAGATCTCCCCAGGGAGGGCTGGCTGAGTAGATGGGGAAGGTGATGAATTCATTTCTGAATAATTACTGAGAAAAAGATCTCAGTATTAAATTAGTAACATTGATGTATGCTTGGAGTACATACATCGTTCTGCTCTATATTGTTCAACAGTGCTCCATTTGGAGCATGAACTTTAGCAAAGTTAGGAATATGGGAGCAATTTTTGCATACACACTGCACTGGGTAGCTTATTCTCAAAGATGTGGTGTTGCCTTTTTAAAATGACTTTATTCTTTTCACCGTTATTCTGTCCATGCAATTCAGAATTGTATTCTCACAGAGGGTACTGAAACTCTTATATTTTGGAATCATGTCTGATAACTATCTCTGACTGTCTAAATTAAGCTTGCTAGCTTTTGCCCCACTCACAGAGAACTCTTAACCCCTTTCTTCCGGATGTTTTGACCAGTCCTAAAACAATACCTTTTATCCCAAGAACTTGTTATATGTAACAGACTTAACTGTAGACTAATGTTTCCTGTGAGATTTGACCACTCTAAAAGGCTGTATCCCAAAAGCCATTGAGGAAGTGGAAACAATAGGTCTTATCGCAAGCTGTGGTGTACTTTTCAGCTGAATTTTTTAATGTGACTGGTTCAGGGGCTCCTTGATCTACTTAAGTGTATTGCTCGCTATGCAGAAGTGTGACAGGTTTGAACTCTCTTCTTTTCCTTGCCAATTTAAAAGGACTGTTTTAAATTGAATAGAACCATTTTAATATGTTGCATTTGTGTAGATTTTATTTTTCTGCAGAATGCTATACAACAAATAGTAAATACAGCATATAGTAAATACTGTACTGTGAGGGGACACTGATTTCCTTCACTCAGACAGAATGGAGAAAAAGAGTCCAATCAGATTGGACAGTAACTGTGAGTTATATAAACAAGGTGCCTTTAAAATCAGCACTTTCACCCCTACAGTTCCTTTACTCTAATTTCCAGTTATTTTTTTTCCTTTTCAGTGGTAATTGGGCATAGGAATGCAGCCTTGCTGTGGTAGCTTGCCATTTAAGCTACTATCATAATTTTTAGTTCATTATAATTATTCACTTTTACAAAATGGAGCAACGAGGCAGTGGTGCAGATTATTTAAGTGATGTATCTTGCCTTTTCCTCACATTGTGGATGCCTAAGGCAGCTAACAAATACATCAAAATAGATGCAAAATAATGCATAATTAAAAACTACATATTTACAACATTATAACATTATATTTTTAAAATGGTAGAATTTAAAAACACAATAACCAACTTAAGAGTATTCACAGTCTAGAAAACTAGAAAAAAGTCTAGAACAGTCTAGAAAAAGGCAGAGCACAAAATTAACAATGAAGCAACAATATTACCTTCAGGTGGAAATTCATAGCATAAAAACTAGAGATGTTTGAAAATGATGTTATTTTTTCACAAATTTTGTTATTTGAAAGGCAGAAAGCAGTGTTATGTGTTTTTATTCTCTCATTCCTTTCTCATTTTAGTGATTTTAAATGTTTAAGTGTACTGGGTGATACTGTGTCAGCATGATGTAGGAGGAAATCAAGCCAATACAGTGATTTTTCCAGGCCCCTGTGCCTTTAAGCTTAGGGACCGTCAATTTGAGGTTTCGTTTACCCGATGTGCATTCCTATCCTGTTTGCATCCTAAGAATTAATGCTGTTCCCAGCCCAACTTCCCTGATCCCAGCCGGTCTGGGCTTCCTTTACTGTGGCTTACCAAGGACCCGTTGATTGAAAAGAATGCCAGCAGGACTTCGTTGTTGCAGAAAGAGAAGTACATTTTACTCATGTGCAGACATAAGCAAAAGGGACACAAGATGCAGCATGCTTCCAAGGAGATTACAGAACTTGTGTCTCCAAGG
Source organism: Lerista edwardsae (assembly GCA_029204185.1). NCBI lineage: Eukaryota > Metazoa > Chordata > Lepidosauria > Squamata > Scincidae > Lerista > Lerista edwardsae. The sequence continues at coordinate 10,331,649 of JAJKFI010000019.1, read as the reverse complement.
AGGTACAGGACTTGTGTAAATTGTACATTTGAGTTTGGTCAGTTATACAATTGAATATGCAAAATGTGGGATTGACAACATGATGGGTGTGTTTTCAGGCTTTTGCTCCCCTCCCCTCCACTGTGACCGTAGGAAGGGTCAAGGAGATGCAGACATAGGTACAATAGGTTGGCACACAAAAGCAGACAGGAGACATTTAGACAGATTTAGCCACAATCACAGTGGTAAGTACTTTCAGGAAGAGGGCTTGCATTCAAATAGTGATTTAAATCACCCTGAGGAGTGGCCAGCTATTCTGATGAGAAAGAACTCTTGGCAGATAAGAACTTGATTGGATTTTTAGGCTTGATTGAATTTTAGGCAGGACTTTGCATAAGCCTTTTGTCAGAGACCAGATTTGCATTACAAGATCCTGGGGGGGGGGGGAGGTGACGTACAGATGTCTGGCACCAATTCTTTACTCTCAGGATGTGATCCAAAATGGAGTCAGGTCTCCGCATGTTTTTTGGGACAGGGAGGATGTTCACCACCTTCCCCTCCGTCCATGACATCCTGGTCTGACCTTCTCCTTTCCAGGTCCTGCATTATGTGCATCTGACCACTGCAATGCAAGTGTTCTCTGGAAGGCCAAATTAACCATAAATGGGGTACAGAGCCAGGCTAAGGGGGGCTCTTAACAGTTGCTCTTGCCAAGAAGTGTTTTTCCCACCAGAGTTGCCAAACCTCTTGTTGCCACTGTGCTACATTACAAGGGTCTTCAATGGTTCAGGCTTGCACTGTTGGAGGAAAAAGAGCTTAGTGGTTTCACGTGGCTGCAGCCGTGTGCTGTGAGCCAGGAGAGTTCATGATAGTTGCCAGGCATGGCTGGGGGAGCTACACTTCCAGCCAGGTAGGGGAGCTTGGTGTATGTCTGAGAGAATCCTGGGGGGGGGGGACCTCCCACATCAAGCACATGCATCCATGGTATTATTTCTAATTAGAAAAGTAATTTATTTTAATTTCTGGAAAATACCTTAAACACCATAATGTGGTGTTTTGTGGTTTTATTCAGATATTTTTCACACCAAAAAGGTAGTGTTTTGTGTTGTTATGAGTTTTTAACAAAAATAAATACCCCTACATAAAACCCATTGTAAAAACACAGGTAATACATTTTAAAAAGCATCTCAATAGAACAGTGATTGAAGTAGGATGCAGCAATAGAGGAAATGTAAATGCAGCAAACCTCGCACTCATCCTAATTTTTAAACCCTGCTGGAAAGTGTCTGCAGAGGGGACAGCTCTTCAAACATAAGGGAGGAAGTACCTTAACTGAGGTACCACCACAGAGGAGGTCTTACCTCTTGTTGCCACCCCCTAACCCTCTGCCAGGAATGGCATGTATAGGGGGGCCTTCTCAGATTTCAGGAGGCAAACCAGAATGTATGGAAGAAGATGATCCCTCGGATGTCCTGGTCTTAAGCCTTAAAGGGCCTTAACGTTTAAAACCTGGCACCTTGAATTGTGCCCAGAAATGAATTAGCAGTCATTGTAGTTGTTGAGCCATGGCCTGACAGAGTTGAACTACTGAGCCTTATTACAAGGGGTGCTACACCCTGCACTAATTGCAATTTTCAAACAGTCTTCAAGGGCAGACCCATATGAAGCCCATTCAGTACCCTTGTTGAAAACATGGGATTTAATTCCAAGTCCAATATTCTGTCTGGTCTGCTATTGTTCAGTCGCCAAGTCGTGTCTGACTGTTCTCGACCCCATGGACCACAGCACGCCAGTCCTCTCTGTCTTCCACAAGCTTCTGGAGTTAGTCAGCAGAGACAGCCACAGTATTATTTCTAATTGGGAATCTATTTTAATTTCTGAAAAATACCTTAAAACACCAAAATGCGTTTTTTGTGTTTTTATGTAAATATTTTAACCCCCCAAATGTGATGTTTTGTGTTTTTATGTAGTGTTTAACAAAAAAAAAACAACACGCACCCCTACTAATGTTACTTCTGCAGTTGTAGTATTCATCAATAATAAATTTAAGTTACAAAATAGGAAATGCAGCAGTGGTTTGTTTTAGACAGACTGGACAGTCTGCCTTTCATATTTTTGCAACTTGTGTAATGCAACTTGCATTCTCAAGATTTTGGTTGTGAGTGGATTGCTAACCATGTCATATCTATGTTGGCGTCTTATATTTTTTTCCCCATTGGTCTGAATTGGTTTGCTTCTGTCAGTTATTTCATCTGTTCCTAAGGACACCTTTTCACTATCTCCCAGGGGATCCCTCTTTTGCCAAGGCTCATCCTCTCCGTAGTGTTAAAGGTCAGCTGTCTTGCTTCACGCTGATGGGGAGAGGGGAGGGGATCATGTCTGTTCAGAAGTAAGTCCCATTATGTGCAATAGAGCTTATTCTTAGGAAAGTGTGTATAGGCACAGAGTCTAATGCTGCTGCTGCTGCTGTCCCAATCCTATTCTTGCTCATTCTTAGCATGAGGAAGAAGGGGAAAGAGGGGCTCCCCCCAATTCACAGAGCAAGAGAGGCAAGGTAAGGTGACGTTCCTTTGAAAAAGGTTGAAAATTGCTGTCTTGGAAGATCCAGACAGGGATGCTGCCCTGGAGAGAGCTTCAGCGTTGCTGAATGGCCTTCATTGGGCTGCTGGAGAGAGGGGGGCAGGAAGGTGTCTTGCAAGAGGTCAGGCAGTTTTTGAGCACATGTGCTTCAGATTTAAGGAAGGAGGCAAAGCTCCTTCTTTATGGAGGAGAAACAAAAACCTCACCTCAGGAAGGGGAAGCTCAAGGTAGCTTGGAATCCCCTCCCCCATCTGAGGAGCTGGTAAGCTAGCCCGGAGGATTGTTCCCCCACAGCTGGGAGGAGGGAAGAGACAGCAGGCCACACTACCTCTCTCTAAACAGTATAAAACTGAGTGGGTCTCACACTTTTTAGAGGCCCTAGAAGCTGCTGCCTGCTATATGAATGCCGAAGGGTGTGGCTATAATGGTAGTTGGGCAGCAGTTCTCCCCCGCCCCAAGTAGCAGTGTGTCTAAGCCTTGATGCACATAGCCTAACCTGCCCTGTCAGTTTTGCAAACCACCAAAAATTGGGTCACAACCCATTGGTGTGTCCTGGACCCACAGTTTGAGAACCTCTGGTGTATAAGGCAAGAGATACCGTGGAAGTGAGAGCAAAGGTAGAGGAGGACTCTCCCTGACTCTGTCAGAACAGAGAAGTGAGTTAAAAGACATTTACATCCAGCTGGACCCAAGTTGGTATGGTAGTGTGGCCACATTTGGAGTGGATTACGCTTTGGTAGGGAGAGAGAAGGTAGCTCCCTGCCTCTTCTTCTAAGCTGTTGCTTCTCCTGTTGGTCTTTCCTCTCCTGTGTTGATCTTCCTCGAGGTGCAATCTTCCAGAGGCCCTCAACTGATGGCTTTTCTCTTTGAATGAGCAGCAATGCATTTCCCGCTCTGCAATGTCAGGAATACAACAATACTCAGGGGTGCTGTTTATCGCATGACTCATTTAGGTCCACAGCAGTAAGCAAAGCATTAGTCCCCCTGCCCTGACTAAAATTGTGTAATTGTATATTACTTCCAGTTGGAATAGAAATGAAACAATTTTTTTCCCTTTATCTGCTGCATAGCATACATTGGTTTCTACAAGGAGAGATGGATAAAGTGGGTACCACAATGCACTCTGAGGGACCTCAGTTGGCTTATAAAAACTGAGCTCTTTGATTACCCCTCTCTAAAAAGCACTTTATCTCGTTTAATGTCTATATGACTGTCTGTTTTCATTCTCTTCTCCAGATGAGATCTACACTTTGGGGAAGTCTTCTTTCCCTGTTCTGTCATAGTTCTGATTTCCAACTGTGAGGCACATCACTTCAGATACAGCTCATTTTAGACCTTGAGTAGTGTTGGAAAATGTGGTTGCATGCTCAATCTTCACTCTGGTCCCTCTAATTTCCTTTTGCATTTTCCAGTCTAAGATTGCAGGATTTTAAATTTGTGTTAAAATATGTATTTTATTTTATTTCACATAATGTGTCTTTGAATGCTTATCATGTGTGTATCTTATAATCCTGCAGTATTCAGTTTCCTAAGACTCTTTACATTTAAAGTTTTTTTGGTGAAAATTCCTCCCACGTTGTATAAATCTTGTGCTTTTTATAGATGCAGTCACACACTTGCATACATTCATTTCTCCATAGCCATAACAGTCGGGAAACAATTGTCTTTTTTTAAGATGGGTAACATCAGTAGCCAATGAAAATTGTTCTGACCACTTTTAGGGCACTTAAATGAAGAGAAAGGTGCAAATGAAGAGAAAGGTGTAAAGCTGAAATTCAATCCGGATAAGACAGAGGTGCTTTTGGTTCGGAAATCCACAGCTCGGGTATTGGACTATCGTCCTGCTCTGAATGGGGTTGCACTCCCTCTGAAGGAGCAGGTTCGCAGCTTGGGGGTTCTCCTGGATCCACAGCTACACCTGGAGTCCCAGGTGGCGGCTGTGGCCAGGGGAGCCTTTGCTCAGCTTCGGCTGATTCGCCAGCTGCGGCCGTACCTGAGCTGTGTGGACCTGGCCACAGTGACCCACGCCCTAGTGACATCTAGATTAGATTATTGCAATGCGCTCTACGTGGGGCTGCCTTTGAAGACGGTCCGGAAATTACAACTAGTACAGAACGCGGTGGCTCGGGTGGTTGCTGGGGCACGTCGGTTTGACTCGGTCAAGCCGTTGCTTCGGCGGCTACACTGGCTGCCGGTTCTGTTCCGGGCCCAATTCAAGGTGCTAGTTTTGACTTTTAAAGCCCTTTACGACTCGGGTCCGGGGTATTTGAGGGACCGCCTCCTTCCATATAATCCTACCCGTACTCTTAGATCATCTGGAGGGGCCCTTTTGACTGTGCCGCCACCAAGAGAAGTGAGAGGGGCGGCGGCCAGGAAGAGGGCCTTCTCGGTGGTGGCCCCCCAACTTTGGAATACCCTCTCCTTAGAATTGAGAACTGCTCCCTCGTTGTTAACATTTTGGCGGGGG
>JAJKFI010000019.1:10267866-10321623 GCA_029204185.1 Lerista edwardsae | reverse complement strand
CCCCCGCCAAAATGTTAACAACGAGGGAGCAGTTCTCAATTCTAAGGGGAGGGTATTCCAAAGTTGGGGGGCCACCACCGAGAAGGCCCTCTTCCTGGCCGCCACCCCTCTCACTTCTCCTGGTGGCGGCACAGTCAGAAGGGCCCCTCCAGATGATCTAAGAGTACGGGTAGGATTATATGGAAGGAGGCGGTCCCTCAAATACCCTGGACCCGAGCCGTAAAGGGCTTTAAAAGTCAAAACTAGCACCTTGAATTGGGCCCGGAACAGAACCGGCAGCCAGTGTAGCCGCCGAAGCAACGGCTCAACAGAGTCAAACCGACGTGCCCCAGCAACCACCCGAGCCGCCGCCTTCTGTACTAGTTGTAATTTCCGGACCGTCTTCAAAGGCAGCCCCACGTAGAGCGCATTGCAATAATCTAATCTAGATGTCACTAGGGCGTGGGTCACTGTGGCCAGGTCCGCACAGCTCAGGTACGGCTGAGCAAGTTTGTAATTGACAATTTTAAAATGAGGAAGAGCTCATTTATCTGAGCAAGACTGAAACTGAAAACGTTCGTCAGAATCAATCAATCAATCACTAGTATTTATATACCGCTTTTCAACACAAAGTTCACAAAGCGGTCTACAGGCAAATAATATTAAATGGCTCCCTGTCCCAAAAGGACTCACAATGTAAAAGAATGGAGAATACCACCAGCAACAGCCACGAGAAAGACACTGTGCTGGGGTGATGAGGGACAATTGCTCTCCCCCTGCTAAATATAAGAGGACACCACTTGAAAAAGTGCCTCTTGCCCAGTTAGCAGGGAATGCAATAATTTCCTTACTTTGAGTGGTACTACTGCGTTTTGTGTCTTTTACCTCAGCAAAGTTCTCGTCATTTGCTTTTTCTTCTAATAATGCACTGGCACTCAAGTCTTCTCCGGGCCTCAGAATGCCTTGTAAGTACATAAAACCATTACTTACAGGTTTCCCTGAAAACCGGAAGTAGCACCTTTTTTTTTTTTTTTGCCAGAAATAGGCATTCAGAGGCCTGCAGAGGCCATGGGCCTCTGTAGGTCTCAGAAAACCCATGTTCCACTTGCCTTTGGAGGGCCCAAGTGAACCTCTCCACCACACGTTTGGAATCTGCAGATTCTGAAATATCTGCAGATATCGTGGCCCCACCTGTATCTTTGTGATAGCCATGTTCTTTGGTTTCTACTAGTCTTGGCAGAGAGTTTGGTGTCCTGAAAAACCTAATGTGTAAAGATGAACTAGTTCATTATTTTACAGAAGGTTAAAAATATACACTTGCCTAATATTTATGTGAAATCTTACATTCAAGTATGATTTCTGTTAAAATGGGTGGCTTCCTTTATTGCACATTGCAGTAAAAATTTAGAAAGAAAGCTTCTCTCTTCATATGTTGGGTCTTCAAAGGATTCTAAAGTGATCAAGGATTTTTTCTGTTAAGATGGTTAAAATTTGTTTTGTTGCTCTCTTTGTGTACTAAGAATGTTCAGGTCTTCTCTGCTTACTGTGCTAATGTAGAAACACTTAATGCCAAGATAAATATTTTGGTACCAGTCTGTCATTTCTTAAAACAGTGCAGGACATCACAAAGAATTATAGGTTTTTTTCATGATCCTCTGTAATGTTTCTGAATGGCTCTTCAACACAGAAAAGCTTACAGTTCTTAAGCTAGTCTTTATTTAGACTATTTATTTATTTATTTTGTCTGCCCTCTGTCCCTCTGGTATATTGTCATAATCTGTTTCACTCCCCTGGTCAATTGTTTTTCCCACCCTCCAGTATGTCCTGATATGGAGAATTGGGTCTAGCTTTCCTTCCTGTTCACTCTTGGTGTTCCCGTTAATGTTTAATTTGTTGTTGTTTTAATATGTTGTTTTACTAACGTTGTTTTACTTATTTTGGTTACACTGTATTTTGTTTTGTTCTCTGTAAGCCGCTTTGGGCATTTGCTTCGCCATAGGAAAGGCGGGGTATAAATTCTTCAAATAAAAATAAATAAATAGACAGCCATGAAGACTATTGTGCAGAGCAAATACAGGACAAGCCTTCAATTCTGTATGTTATTTTTAAACTTCTGATCAGTATTAAAAATAAGACATTAACTTATACAGGTACAGCCTTCTCATCCACAGTTTTCCCATTCATTGATTTGACAGTGGGAGAGAAGTGCCTTTTGTTTTACTAAACACTTCCCCTTAATTAGCAATCCTTAAAAACAAAGGTTCTCTTACCTTGGCAACATAGCAGCAAGCATTCTCCAGGGGCTTAGAATAGATTGCTGTCAATTATCTCTGAATAAGACCTCCTCCGCGTCTTGGAACCCTGGGAAGTTTTGCATTTTTTCACCTGGCTCCAGGGTGAAGTTGAGGTCTTATCTCAGATTAAATGGATACTAATCGGTTCTGAGCCCCCTGGAAAATGCCTGCAGCTTTTTAAAGAAGATTTTTTTAAAAAAACTGCTGACTGCTAATTAAAGAGAGATTTTTGGTTTTTAAATGGATTTAATTTAATGTGGTTTTTGGCATCCAAGGGTTCCAGGAACGGAACCCTTGCAGATAAAAAGGCTCCACCTGTACTACCATTTTAAATTTCAAATAAGTCCATATGCTAAATTTTCAGATTTTTTTTTTCAGAGCTTGGGTCAAAAAATGATTCTGTCTTCTCTTGTGGGTACAGTAAAGTCTTGATTTAACAGGCTAAAAGGGAAGACAGGGTGTCTATTAATGCTGAAAATCCATTAAATCTTCATTGACTGTCTTCATTGACTTAAATGCACAAAATGTATATGATTCATTTTGGATTCAACTGGCTGCCTTGACCTACTGGGCCCATTGGCCGCACCTCCCTATTCAATCCTACAATCCTATTCATTGTATAGGGCAGTGAGTTTTTCATGAGGATTTCACAGTTTCCCTGGCCAGCTTCTGTGGCTTCCCAAGGAGCCACAGCTCACAGTGTTGGAACCACTTCGTAGCTATTTACTGACAGTTGAACTGCCTCAGCGGTCCTACACCCCTCACTACAGATGTTATAGAAACAAAAAACTATTTCCTTATCATCCAGAATATGTCATTTCTTTTCCTTTGGAGGAAAAGAATTTGAACAAAGAAAGGCAATACTGTTGAGTGTAAGTCATCTTGACTACACAGTTGATGCAAAAGATTGGGGTATAGATAAATAAATGCCCTCCTTTGTACTATTCTTCTGGAAGGGAGTTGTGACAAGTTGGTGCTCTATGTTCTGTACCAGATTCTGTGCTAAGCAGGAGTTGACTTCATGTGAGCATATGCCATTTACAATTAGGGAGCTTCCCCAGCGGCGTCATGCAGCCGGAACGCTGGGCGGGAGGAACGGGTGAGCGGCAGCCCGCCCGTTGCGTACCGCTCCGTTTCGCTGTCTTCCCCACCCCCGCGGGCGGGGTAAATGGCAAAACGGAGCGGTACGCAACGGGCGGGCTGCCGCTCACCCGTTCCTCCCGCCCAGCGTTCCGGCTGCATGACGCCGCTGAGCTTCCCAATACAGAACAGTATTTCAAACTCAAGATTCCAAAAAGCGTGGGATGAAAAAGGGAGTGGGGGGGAGGGAAAGGGAGCCATGTTTCTGGTAAAGTAAGCCAAATCCACATTAAATAATACTCTTGTTTTCAAGGACAAAAGAAGAATTTCCATCTTCCCACAAGAAAGCTTGCAAAGGCTGTGTCATATCTACGCTTTACCTGTGTGTGTGTTTTAAAATACAGTATAACAGGCTACACTTTAAAAACAAACGAAGACTAATCCTCTTGATAAAGGTTTCAACCACAAACTAAGGCATCCTCTCAACCTCATGCATGAGACTTACTTGAGACTATGCGAACTAAGCAGAAAAAGTGTTTTAACAAATAAGCCACCTCTTAAGCAACATCTCTCTGTTGTTTGCCACATTGTACGTCTATGGCAGCCATTCTATATACAGAAATTTACCACAACTGAAACAGGAATAGTACACACAATCCAGAAGCAATGCTCAGCTTCTGACCTGTTGTTCTTGGAAGACTGGAGGGGAACAGACCTTTTTAAAAAGTCATTATGATTCTGTGAACAGTCAATGTCCCATAATATCAAGTATGCTTTATTCCATTATTTTCTCGGTTAAATGTATTTCTGCAGCAGTGGATTTTACATGTTTGCAGTTTGGGACAGGATAATTAAAATATAAAGTGGTGAAACATGGCCATCACCATCAAGAAAACAATCCTCACCTTCAATTCTGCATCTTATAGCACAATAAAATTTTAGGCACTTTTTCCCACTTTTTAAAATTACAACCTATCGCAACCCACTAGACCAGAGAAAGAGACAGAGATAAATAATAATGTTATTCCTTACTAATAATTATTAGTAATCAGAGTCCTGTGCTTCCAAGGCTGCTAGAGATCTTACATATTGTATGTGTATGTTAACATTTGCTGGATTCTCCCTAGAAATGGAGTCCATCGTGGGCTATAGGCAATGATGGATTGTGCAACCTCCTTACATTGGTGGTGGGCTACTTCAGAGTACTGGGTGCAAGGGAGTGGCAACAGGATCCAAGCATCTTGTTGTCTCATACCTCCCTGGGGCACCTGATAGGCTGCTGTGAGATACAGGAAGCTGGACTAGATGGGCCCTTGGCCTGATCCAGCAGGGCTCTTCTTATGATCCACCAAAAAATCAGCTTGTGAGCCATTAATGGGTCCCAAATAAAATGGGACAAAATGTACTTGATAGATTTTGTTAAAAACAACAAAAGTGCATCCCCTAAACCAGTGGATCCTAAACTTTTTAGCATCAGGACCCACCTTTTAAAAAAAGTTTCACCTTACCAGCTGCTCAAACGTCTGTGGCTATAATGGTAATTGGGTAGAAGTGCTCCCCACAAGGAGCAGGTAATTTAACTCTTGATCCACATAGCCTCGTCTGCTGTGTCAGTTTTGCAACCAACCAAAAATTGGGTCCTGACCCATTGGTGGGCTCAGGACCCACAGTTTGGGGACCACTGCCTTAAACGAACCTGATTTTTTTGAATATACAAATGCACTATATCAATAGGTCATATTGGAGGGAAAACACTGCTTGATGGTCCTCGCATCCCAGGGGTGGGTTTTAAGTAGTTTATGTCTAGTGAGTTGATCTGATGTTCATTATTTTTTCCTTAACGTTTCCTTTATTACAAGTTATGTTTTCACTTACATATGCTGGTTGTGCCAAAAATGTGTGTCTTTGATGTCCACTACAATCAGGCTGAAGATCTTGTCCAGATTATGGACACGGTCGGGCAGCGCAATCCTACTTTCCGTGCAGGGCAGGTATAACGGGGTTGAGCCAGTCCTGTGCGCTTAGCACTGATGCAGGGGCACCGACTGGGTGCCCCACATCGGCGCTAATGCCAAAGGGCTGGCGCTGCTGGCAGCACCGGCCCTGTAGCACCCGCGCTGCACCTTCCTTGTGTCAGCCGAAGCCGGCCAGAGCAAGGGAGGCACCATGACAGCGCGCCCTGGGGATTGGTGGAAAGAGGGCGGAATGTGGGCAGTATGAGGGCGAGACATGGTGGGCCTCGGATTCAGCCATAAGGCCGAATCCTAGGCCCATTCCAGAGGCTGCACGGCCCTGATTTGGACCGCGCAGTCTCCTTGGATCTGTGCCCCTCTTTAGCGGGCGCAGATCCAAGGAGCGCATAGTGGGAGGCTGGAGCCTCCCCTACAGTAAGGGAGCGCACACTCCCTTGCCATGGGGAGGCTCCAACCTCCCCAACCCAGCGTTAGATATGGTGCTGGCCGGCTGGCCTTGCCATTCTGGCGCTGGGTTGGATTGCGCCCTGAGAGTCTGAGACCTTATTCTTAGTGCCCTCTTGATAGACCCTGCTTGGTTACCAATAGTGAGTGGGAAAACTGAAAATGGAATTCACAATGAAGTCCAGATTTTTTTCATTCTCTAGCATCTGATATGAAGCATATAGAAATTGTTCCTCCTGGTCAGTATTTAAACCCTTGAAAATGACATTTGGGGAATGGATACTAAATTCTAGTTAATGAAGGGAACCTTAAAACGTTTCATGATGAGGCAAGATAATGCTACACATTAGAGTCATTAGATCAGAGATTACTCTCGCTGACTTAAATAGATTTGGCATTCATCATTTTTAAGTGTACACTTAAACTTTGAAGAATCAGTACAGAAAATGACACATTGGATTAGTTAAGGCAACAGTTGTCACAATTATCTGGTTTTAGGCCTATGATCATCTTCAATACAGCTTGTGTTGAGCAGGGATGCAGTTAAAATTTTGTATCTACCAGATAGAATAGATTCTCTAGGCACTGGTATATTGCCACTTATAGGGACAATATAGTCAGAAATAAGAAAGCTGTGTGGCATCTTTCCAAGATCTGAGCCGTCTCAACAAAAACCTGAATTCTAGTCTGATCTGTATTAGAATATTTTCCATTTCTAAAGATGGTTTGACTGTAGAAGCTGCCAGCTTCAATTTATTCTAGCACTAAAAGCATTCACAATTGATCAGGAAAGAATTTTATATACCTCCTGTACTATCAGAGTAGCTTGGAGGGTCTTTGGACAAACAGCTGGTATGCTTTGTTGTTTCTTGGAGAAGAAACTGCAGTGACAGCGGGAGGATGGTCAGGTCTTCTCTTGTTGAAACATGTTATCTTACAAAGACATTCCATTGCCCCTTCCCTCATAGCATTTGGTGTTTGGCAAGAGTGATGAAGCATCTCTCAGAAGAAAGTACAAATTAAGTATGCTAATTTAGTGTACATCGTGTGCATAATTGGTGCAACTGATTTATTATAGCCATTGCCAGGATGGGGGAGGCTGAGGCCCTAAGGCAGTAATAATGTGTAGCTTAACTTGGAAGTCTTAAAGAGCCTCTGCCTTTTGCATTTCATATGCAAAATAGTCTGATAGTGTTGATTGTGCAGAATAACCAGGATTTAAATCAATGGGCACTGTTCGTGAAGGGAACCTATCCACTTGTAACAATGTTCTAAATGAAAAAAGACCTAGATTTTTAAGATGGGGAGGATGAAATATACAGAACATGCAAGAAAATGCTCACAATTAAATCAATAAAACTGTAAAGAATTTATGATGAATATAGCACTATCACGTTCCATTTTCATACACTGTTTAAATGCAAATTTACATTTATACATTTATTTAGATATACATCCCAGCATGGCTTGATTGCTAAAAATGTTGATGGCATGCTTGCATTAAAAGAGACGTACATTTAAATTTAAAATGTGTAGCATAGGCCAATGCTTTTCAGCACATGATCCATGTCACAACTGTGGGGTACTTTAACATTGCCAAAAGGGCGATCTAGTTCATCGACAAGTACAAGTGTGTGGCTGCTTTTAATTTAACTTGTATTTGTATTCTGTTCTTTCCTTGCTTTTCCTTTTGTAGACCAAGTACCCAAGAAAAACAAATAAATAAACCCACTCTTCTTCCTGGTTTATTTGCAAACCGGGTCAGACGCCTTTGATTAGGTCTCAGCTGGAGCATAATTTGAATCTTGACAGATTGAACCTAAACAGCAGGCTTTCTCCAGCTCAGCTAAACAAGGATGGGGCGTGGAAAATAAAAGCTTATTCCAGTTCACATGGAGAACAACAGTGCTGAATAAATGTGCAACTGTTAATGAATAGCATTTCAAATATTTACAAAAGGCTGAAGAAGAAAAAAGATTGGCATCCTAGGCAGCTGTTCTAGGGAAAAAACTATTAAAAATAAACATGAAAAATAATGTTCAAGTGCTAATATATCAATCAAACTTCCCGCGAACTCAGAAGAGAAAATGACTCTGGAGAAAGGAGGCTATATCTCTTATGGCCATAGTCTGGTATGTTCCAGATAAGATTAGTTCTGTCTTGTGCCTCTGTTTCATCAGTTTTAGGCTTAGAAGATCACTAGGGACAACAGGAAGAACCTCACAACCAGATTTCATAAATTTGCAGGCTTAGTTGTAAATTCCCTACTGTTCTTCAACCCATGCTGTCTTTTGCAAGTGTGTTTATGGTGACTTCATTTTTGAAAGAAGATGGAAATGCACACTTTCTAAAAGAAAATCTCAAGATAGGAAAGTATTTTTTTTTTAGAAAACAAAAAGCTAATGTACTTTTTAACATATTTAGTAGTAGCAGCAGCAGCAGCCTTTTCCTCCTTCTCCAGGGATAAAATACCCAAACTAAAAATACTGCTTCCAAAATGGAAACTATTTTATCAATGTGAATTCTAGTACTTTGACCCAAAGAAACAATTTGCATTGTCTCCAGAGTTTTGTTTGATGTTGGCACCACAGCAGTTCTCACAGCTTTTTAAACTGAACCACAGCTTGCTGGGGCATTGTTGTTGTTTTTCCTTCAAGGGAGTTGGTGATGACATTACTTGATGTGGCTGAGATTGATGAATTAATGGTTTGCATTTTACACTCTAGCAATGAAAGTAGATGTGAAAATGATGCCTGCATTTATAAGACATGATCAAACATAATGTGCAAATAATCCCTTTACATGCTTCCAAATTATAGATTCAAACAAGTCAGACAGATTTAAACTGCAGCTTAATTTACAAGTACTGTAGGAGCTGTTGGCTTGGTGCACACCCATGTGACTTATACAGTCACCTTGGTGGTTCACTGAAGCTATGTAGTTTTGGAATTTGTAATCTTAACTCTTGCCCAAATAAAAATGCCTTTTAGTAATCTAGGAAAACCCCAAACTACTTGCCTCTCTTTATAGATTCTGAGAAATTTGCAATTTCACACATGGTCTTTCTATGTGCCGCTCTGCCTAGGGAAATATAACTAAGGGCAGCATGTTTAAAATCAGTAATATTTATGACTGATTTATTGAGCTGTCTGTGTAGTAGAGGTTCCACATAGAGAACCATAATCCAGAACCGTAATCCTGAAGTATGGTTTATCACTAAGTTTTTGAATTAGTGAAATGATACAAAATGTTATTTTCCTTTGCTCTTCAATATCTGATTATGAAAAGCATATGAAATTAAACATGACTATTCCAGTGGCATGTGTTCAGTTGGAAGCAGGTTAGGCTAAGCTCCCAGGCGCGAGGTTGGTAGCCTGAGCAGGAAAAAAAAAGAATTATTTTACTTTGCTCTGAAGCAAATCAAACATGGACCTATTCTCCAAACAGGTAGCATGATTATGAGAGTTGTAGGCTTTGTAAGAGCTGCTGCTATGGAAGTATTGTACTTCTCACAAAGCCTACAACCAATAAGCACCTTTACCTTGCTTCCTGTTTGGAGAGAATAGCTCAGTGTTTGTGCTGCTTCAGAACAATTATTGGTAAGTCATTTTTCATGATCTGGTAAAATCAGACAAAATTATCTGCCAATTTACACCCCTAAGTTTTACCCTCTACTTATCCAAGAGCTCATGGCTGGCAAGATAACCTATGTCGTGTGTCTGTATTGGGATTAGAAAGTGCATAAGCTTTTCCATGTTTTAAATGGTGTTCCGTGCGCCTTGACATGTAGTCATGCCAGCCACATGACCACAGAAGCTTGTCCTAGGACAAACCCCGGCTCTTCGCCTTAGAAACGGAGATGAGCACCGCCCCCTACAGTTGGTCGCGACTAGACCATTTGGTCGTGGGGAAACCTTTACCTTTAAGCTTTTCATAGCGAGCTGCAGGATGGAGGTGCTGGCTCCTAAATAATCCTGAAACTGGGGAGCAAGGGGCCCTTATTCCTGCCCCTACTGTAAACTAACAATATAGTGGAATTTGAAAAGGTACAGTATATTGTTACTTGCAGGTATGTTCTTGACTTAATATAAAATTAGGCTGTAGTAAAATATAAATGGTCAGTTGGCAATATTTGATTAGTCTACTAACCAGCATTTTAATCCTGTTGATATACAGTATGCAAAAACAAATCTGAATGTGCCCTATTTAACTGTTACTCAGAATTTCCAAGAGGCAAATAATATATAGGAGCATCCACTGGCAGTCTTGGCCACCCTGGCGACCTGGGGCAGTACATAAAAAGCTGCCCTCTGACTGGAAGTAACTGTGGTGATGCGTTGGTTTTTGTCCTTTTTAAAATATTTTTTTGTATGCGTGTTTCTGTTTAATGTTAAAATCAATGTTTTAATGCTTTTGTTTTTGATGTTTCTACTTATTGTTGTGTTACACTGTACTTTTTATGTAGCTCTGTAAGCCACTTTGGGCATTTGCTTTGGCATGGGAAAGGTGGGGTATAAATTCTTCAAATAAAAAAATAAAATGTCATCACACCTCCACTATTGCTTCTGGCACCAATCCGACTGCCTCCCCCTTTTTTAAAAAAAAGGCAAGAAGGAGATGGCCCTCAGATGGGTATAGTCTGGCCTTATTGACATGATTCCACACCAATCTGAGGGCTGCCCCTTTCTGGAAGATTGGCACAGATTTGCTTTTTAAAAAGCAAAACAAGCCAGTAGCACTTTTTGCTTTAAAAAAAGGGGGGGCAGCGGGTGTGGGTCGATGAGAGGATTGCAGCACCGCCTTCTTCATGGTACTCCAAGGCATTTGCACCCATTGACACCTCCTCTCTAGGTATGCCAGTGGAAGCATCTATGAACCAACTGGTCTAGGATTGTTTGCAGGTTCAGGAAGATAAAGGGCTTACACAGTTTGTTTTTTATATAATTGGTCTCACAAATAAAAGAATTAGGAAGTGAAACTGGGAGCACAATCCTAACCTGGAGTAGGCCGGCACAATTACGCCAGCAAAGTTTGACTGGCACAAGGAACACCGTAAAGTATTTTTGGACCACTCTCGGAGTCAGAGACCAGCACACAGAGATGCACCATCCTCCTTGACTCCAAGAGTGGTCCAAAGGTGCTTTATGGTGTCCCTTGTGCAGGCCAAACTTTCCTGATCTAACTGTGCCGGCCTAACTCCAGATTAGGATTGCGCTCTAATGCCCATGTTTATATATCTTTTTGAGATATGTTGCTTATTCAGGTCTGGTTTGAACAATAGTGCTGTGTTAGATGTTAAAGGACACATGGGTATGTGTGTGAAATTAAGATAAATATAAAGTATGTCTTAGTCATTCTGACAATAATATTGCCCTGTGAAATATTTCATAAAAATCATAAAGTCAAATAAATACTCAGAATAATACAACACCATAAGAAAACAAATCAGGAATTATGATTTAATTATCAAGGTCACAGAGCAAGGCCATTTAAGAGGAGGCTTTATCTCAACTGGTGGTGAACTATAGCTTTGAGATACAGTGGCATGTTTGCATATTTATAACTGTGGGGGCCTACTCTCAAAGCACTTGAGTCATGCACAGTTTAAAGCCTGGCTATTCTTTTGCATAATTAAGGGAGTGTTTAGACTTGCAAGCTATTGGAATTATTTTATTTCCTAGGCATATTGGAAGAGTGAAGGAATTGTTCTTTTTTTTTTCCTGAGAACATTTCTGGCATAGAATGTTTTTGTTTTCTGCTGGGTTTTTGTACTTTTGTGCTGGGTTACATCCTTCAATATATTTCATTTTTTTCCTTGTATGTCTTTTAATCGACATGTTGGGTTTAGTCATAGTCCCTTCAGATAGTTGTTTTATGCTTCCAGCTGCTTCTAAGCAGCCATTGTGCTGAATAAGCACTTATTTCAGTATGTCTTTGATAAAATTAATGAAAGCATCTGCAGAAGTGGCAGCAGCAGCTGCAGAGCCTTCTGGAAGCCAACTTCTGCTTAACATTGTAATAAAAGGAATAGTTTTATGCTGGAAGCGAATGTTGACTTACTTTTAGCAAAAGGGGGGCTGCACCTGCCACTGCTAGTCTGGGCTATGTGGTTTGTTGATTGCTCACTCTTGTTAGTGCCTTTGTTATTGGAAAAATGAGGGTGATGTCATTTTTATCGAGTCCACTTGGCACCTTGTAGGGTGACAAATAATTTGCCTGCTGCCGTTTTGGGAAGATATTTTTCCGCAGCCTTGTTTTAGAAACTAGGCAAGCATCATGTTGTCACAGTGAAGTGCACCGTAGATACATAAAATGAAAGGAATTTATAATTGTAATCAATGCACATGGTAATTACTAAGGTGTAAGGAAACACAACTGCATATTTAGGATAATTATGCTGTTACCAGGTGGGACCCTGGAGCTTTCACGTACAATAAAAGGACTTGAGATTATGCATATGAACTGAGACATACTGCAACACCATCTAGTTTTTTCTCAATAGTCCCTCTGTTCTATAAGCCTGATATAAAATGTGTTTCAACATGGTTTCCTGTTAATCTTAATAGAAGTTGTGAGAAAAACTAGGTTGTTGGTTCCAGACAGCAAGAAGACTCATGTACCTTTAAGAGTTGTATAGAAAAGAGAATTTCACCATGGGATGTCAGCCAGCAGGTGGGTGGGGGCTATCCAGTGTTTGCACAGAGTGCCACATGTATGATTATATGCCTCTGGGGCATAGGTCATGGGTGTGTCCTCGGTGCAAGGAGCTCCAGGAACTCAGGGAACGGTCTGCTCCCTAGAGGCCTTGGTTGCGGACCTGGAAAAGCAGAGGTAGGCAGAGAGGGACCACAGTGAGACTTCTGGGGACTTGCAGGCTTTGTCCCATCCTCAGAGAGGCAGCTTATCAACTGCCAGGGAAAGAAGTCTCAGGGCTGGAGGATGTCAACCTTGTATGGAGGGAAGCAATCCTCCAGTGGGGACCCCTTCTTCCAGTGATGAGCCTGCATCCAGTCGCACTAAGGATGCTCCTTGGCGGGAGGGGGGTTGTGAGCTCCTTGTAGTGGGTGATTCTACAGTTAGGAATACAGAGAGGGAGGTATGTGATGGATGTGACGACAACATGGTGACTTGCCTGCCTGGTGCGAAGGTTGTGGACATCACGTCTCGTCTAGATAGGCTGGTAGAGAGTCCTGGGGAGGAGGTAGCGGTTGTGGTGCATGTTGGCAACAACGATGTGGGGAAATGTAGCTGGGAGGTTCTGGAAGTCCAATTTAGGTTGCTAGGCAGGAAGCTGAAGGCCAGGACCTGTTCCACATGCAGGGCCGGCTAGGCAGCTGGAGCTCAGGGGTCTTAATGCGTGGATGAGACGGTAGAGTCAGGAAGAGGGGTTTAGATTCGTTAGGCACTGGGGAACATGGGACAAGCCAGGCCTGTACAAGAGGGACGGGCTTCACTTGAACCAGAATGGAACCAGGCTGCTGGTGCATAACATTAAAAAGGTGGCAGAGCAGCTTTTAAACTGACCCCTGTGGGAAAGCCGACAGGAGCCGAGCGGCGTCCAGTTCGGAACTCCTCTTCCCTATGGGAGGAGGAGGATGGAGGAGTACCACAGAGTAATGTCGGAGTAGGAAATAGGCCTGCAAGCGTGAGTGTAAGTGACAGTTGCTCCAGGAGAAAGAGAGGCGGGATAAATGGATCAAATAAGCATCTCTCCTTAGGGAACCCCCTGTATAGGTGTTGTTATACAAATGCCCAAAGTCTCCAAGCAAAGATGGAGGAACTGGAATGTTTGGTGGCTAGGGAAAACATGGATATAGTGGGCATAATGGATATCTGATGGAATGCAGAGAACCAGTGGGATACTGCAATTCCAGGCTATTAACTCTATAGGAGGGACAGGGAAGGGAATGTTGGCGGTGGGGTGGCCATCTATGTCAGAGAAGGGCAGAGTAGAAATTGAAGGTGGGCCTGACTCCATCATAGAGTCACTGTGGGTTAAACTACCAGGACAAAAGAGTGATGTAGTAGTGGGGGTGTGCTATTGTCCTCCAGGTCAAAAACTTGAAGGGGACCTTGAAATGAGGAAACAAATCAGGGCGGTGACCAAGAAAGAATGGGTTGTAATCATGGGGGACTTCAATTGGAGTAATTAAAAAGGGGTTGAAAATAAAACAGCCAAAATTATTATACCATTGTACAAATCAATGGTAAGGCTACATCTAGAGTATTGCGTACAGTTCTGGTCACCACATCTCAAAAAGGACATAGTGGAGCTGGAAAAGGTGCAGAAGAGAGCGACAAAAATGATTAAGGGGCTGGGGCACCTCCCTTATGAAAGAAGACTGCAGCGTTTGGGACACTTCAGTCTGGAAAAAAGGTGCCTGAGAGGGGATATGATTGAGACATACAAAATCATGCATGGGAGGGATAGAGTCGATAGAGGGGTGTTCTTTTTCCTCTCTCACAATGCCAGAACCAGGGAACATCAAATTGAGTGTTGGGAGAATTAAAACAGATAAAAGGAAATACTTTTTTACCCAGCGGGTAATTAAGCTATGGAACACCTCCACAGGAGGTGGTGATGGCATCTGACCCTAGGTGCCTTTAAAGGGGACTGGACAGATTTCTGGAGGAAAAGTCCATTGTGGGCTATAGGCCATGATGGGTGGTGCAACCTCTTTACATTAATAGTAGGCTACTTCAGAGTGTCAGGTGCAAGGGAATGGCAACAGGATGCAAGCATCTTGTTGTCTACTGAGCTCCCTTAGGCACCTGGTGGACCACTGTGAGATACAGAAACAGCTGCATCTGATGAAGTTTTCCTATCTGTGCAACTCTTAAGGGCATAGAAACTCTTGGATCCAGCAAGCTGTGTAAATGCTATGTTTTGAGGTACATACTGCCCATTTTCCTTTGTAGAGATTCTTCTTGCCAAACATTCTGGCAGTAGTAGGTATGCTTAATAAACGCATCTGGATTTTTTTTTGAGCAAAAATCTCAGCATTTTGATTTAATGCTGTCAAAGTTTTAGCATAATTTCTCAAGCAAGAAGATAACACAAGAGTGTTACGTACTTAATCAATACACTTAAAAATAGATCCAGTGTATTAGTGGAACACAAGAACAAAACCAATGGTTTGAGTTTGTTTTGTTTTGTTTAAATCAGAACAGTTAGAGTTAACTCACAAACATGCAACAGAGTTGAACCAGAGACGGGCAGCCCAATCCTAATCTGTGCTAGGAGGAGCACAGCACCATAGCCTCCCCTGTGGGTTCCTTGGATCTGCACCCGCGAAATCGCAGCCGCAGATCCAAGTTCCAAGGAGCTGGTCCAGAGAAGCTGCGCGGACTAGGGACAAAGCCATGGATGTGATCTACCCCCCCCCCACGCAGAACTGTCCTCCCAGAACCGCCCCTGTGCTAGCCAAGTTCAGCTGGCACAGAGGCGGCTTGGCACCCGTGCTCCCAGGTTGACGCTACTATTAGTGTTGGCCTGGGAGCTCTAGTGCCAACACGGGGGTACTAGTCAGTGCCCCCCTGTCGGCACTAGTGACATAGTGCCGACACAACAACATTGTGTCAGCGCTACATCAGGGTTAGGATTGCACTCTTAAATAACATGAAAGAGAAGAAAAGGATAGTGAGCTGATTCTAAAATCATCTGTTTAATAAAGGGTAAATGGCAAGGTATTCACAAATGTAAAATATTCAGAATTTACTCTGGAAATCCAAGCACATGACAGAGATAAATTGAGTGGATATGCATAATGTTATTGAAGTCAAGATAATGCGCTAAATCTACACTCTCTGAAAAGTCAGGAGAACTCCCTTAGTTTTGCCGAGGAGGATAGCAGAAACGTACAAAGTGATGAGAGTCTGAGCTGTCAGCAACTAACCAAGAAAAGACTTTGGAGTCATTGTGGATAGTTTTGTGAAAACTTTGACATTGTGTACAGCAGACATGGACAAGGCCAATTCCATGTGAGTATCATTCGAAAAAGGATTAGAGCAACTATATACAACTTGGGATCCACCAAGTGGAATGCAGTACACTAGTTGTCTTTTGTGTAGGCCATTACATTTGGCTGATGGCTGCATTTGATGGTTCACAAATTATGCAGGGTGCCATAAGGCCTATGCGCTCTTCATAAGAGATCAGCCACATCCCCTTTCTGCTTATTTTGCTCATGCATATCAAATACTTTGACATTTTTGGCACACTGCCATTTGAAAATTGTAATAGCAAGCAGATTAATTCAGAAATAATCATATTCATGCATGATATAGCAATTAAACTTCTTTCTTTTTACTTCTACTAATCTCTTTTTTTCAGAACACATGTGGTGTACATTTGTGTCTTATGTATGTCATGTATTTTTGTTCAGGGATAAGCAGGCACACACAAAATCAGGTAGCCTACATCTGGAATGGATTTGGCTCACATGCTTTTAAGGCAGTAATGTTGAATTTTGGCAAAAAATACTTGCTTATTTAAGATCCACACACTGCTTTTGATTACTGGCACTTTACAACCCTATTTTTGTAGGTTTTCAGATAATTCCACGTACAAATAAAAAATAAACACAAGAAAACCATGTCAATTCAAAATGTAACTTTTAAGCTGGTGTTTCATATTGGGTTGTTATGCAATGTGTAAGGATAAAGAGAGTCGAGAGACAAAATATATATGTGCGCATGACAGATCTATAAGATTGTTAGTACTGATTGCCATTATGCATTCCCTATGCCTATGCTATTGAACACAGATGCAACCATTAAAATTTTTTTTTTTCTTGAAACAAACTAAACTACTTCTGCTTTATTTACCCAAGTCTGATTTGATTCGATCCTCCTTTTTTCCCAGTAGGCTGGAGAAAGCCTCAGCTCTTGGGCTTCCAATTCCCCTGTTCCAGGGAAGGTTAGGTGGAGGGCTGTAGGATGCATCTTCCCTTCAAGGTGTAAACTCTCCAGGACTTTGTAAGCAAGGCTGAATGATGGAATTCAGCCTGTGGTTGCATCCTGGTTGACCAGGCTAAACCATCATCTCCATAAACTGCTCCTTCATTGTTTTCCCCTTATTAAAGCAGCGGGAGACACATGCTGCTGGAATCCAGACAAAGATATTTGCCACCGCTGCTACCTTCCACCCAACAGCACTATCTAGGTGGATTCCGATCTTAGCCTTCCAGTTTCTGTGGGGTGCATCTTAGTCTCTTGCAAACAAAGTAGTCATTACTTCATCCATGTAAGGGAAGTCAGAAGATGGGAAACTGAGGAATAGCTGTGATGCTGTCTTGCTGCAACAGCAGAATTTTCTGTCACCTTAAAGATTAGCAAATGTATTATGGCATGAGTTTTCATGAACCTTCTTTATCAAATACACGGAGTACTTAAGTGGGTTTTGAAGATCTCTTAATTAGGTACACACAAAGACTCCCTCAGTAAGCAAGCATACATTTGATTATTGCAGAAAATGGAAGAATTTGAGGAAAGTGAGAAACAGGAGATGTCAGTAATTCTGTTATCTAAAGCAGCGGTTCTCAAACATTTTCACACCTGGACCACTTTTTAGAATGACAATCTGTCCGGATGCCACCAGAAGTGATGTCAGGGGCAGAAGTACAATCAAAATAATCACACAGCCCTCACCCTTTCTTTCCAGTATCCCATCATCCCATATTTTCAATGATAGCGCTACACGACCCTAGGCGCTACACAACCCACCTAGGCGCTATACAACCCACCTGAAACTGGCTCGCAACCCATCTTGTGAGTCCCGACCCACAGTTGAGAAACAGTGGTCTAAAGGCCCTGCCACCAGTGTTGTGCTGTGTAAATTACTTGGTGAACCTTTTTATTCAAAAGGTGTGTGTGCATGTGATCATTATTGTTTTGTAGGAATGATGACATATACCCCAAATGTATTCCTGATCCAAATTACAGGAGATGATTTATATTGTGCAACACTAAGTGTTTTTCTGCTACTAAGTTTTTCTACTACTACTTTTCTAGTAATTTACAGAAGTACAGTAGCTACTCTTTATACTTGAAACTAGAATTGCAGCAGCATGAATTGGCTACAAGGTTATATTATTTGTAAACATTTCTTTTAAAAGAATTTTGCTCTTCTGAAAAAGAAAATCTTCCTTGACAGTTCTTTAAAATGTTCCCAAGGACCTTAAGATTTACCTCAGGGATTGTTTTTTTTCCTCCTGAACTTACACATCTCAGAACTGAAGAGGAGCTCCAAGTACAAAAATAACCTTTCTTCTGGAAAAGGATTCTTCTTAAGTTGCATATCCATAAAAAGTTTGAGAGGTTTCTGAATAAGGTTGCTGTCAGAAATTTCAGTGTTCCTTGGTTGAAGGGTGAAAGGTTAAGATATGCTTGCCAAATCAGTGGGAGCGATATGTGCCTGGGAGCAGAAAAGAGAGTGATCACTGCATCATGAAAACAGCACAAACTGAATTTCCTGAGCCCTTGAACAGTACATGAACTTGTGTTAAAGATTTTATTTTGGGATTTAATAATGAACTGTTGTCGACTCTGGGAGAAGCAAGGGAGGATTGCTTTCATGCTGGTCTGTTTTGCTTAGTCTACTTCTATCATAATAATTTTTTTGCAAGTTTGATAACCTAAGCACTTTATGTGTCTTATTTCTAAGTTTGAAATATTTGTGAAATTATACTTATAATCGCAGACATTTCTGCAAGAGTTGATTGGTGTTGTCTTCCTAAACCGGCCTGTATGTTTAGCAGGGGGAAAGGAGGGGGTGTTCTTGGCGACATTTCCTTTAGAGACCTTTCCGATTTATTCCAGATGTTTCCTTGATGGTTTCATCTGCAGCAGCACTCCCACTGTCCATATTTATCAGTGTTTTGGTAACAATTGCTATTTATTCAGTAACATATTTCACGACTCATGTGCTATAGTT
The DNA here is from genome assembly GCA_029204185.1 of Lerista edwardsae. NCBI lineage: Eukaryota > Metazoa > Chordata > Lepidosauria > Squamata > Scincidae > Lerista > Lerista edwardsae. The sequence goes on along the minus strand of JAJKFI010000019.1, from coordinate 10,302,919 downwards.
GTTAAATCCCTTTTTTTAATTTAGCCCACACACGTTTCCAGAATTTTTAGCTTCCTTCAGTAATTTTGAACACATTTCCCTATGTGGTTTGTTATGGAACTTTAGGGCTTAATGATAGAATAAGTTAGAAGCGTGGGGGATGGGAGAGTTCAGTCCAGAAGAGGGCAGCAATGCCACTTCAAAACTATTCCAGTGGACTTCATTTTAAAATCTTGACCATGTTTGAGCATTTCATACAACATGCATGTAGAAAGTAAGCTCTGTGATATTTGTATAAGGGTGGTTTTCCTAAAAGGCAAATGATGATAGAATTTGTTAATTGTTTTATTTGTTTTAATCTTGTTGGAAACTATCTTGGTGGTCATGTGCAGAAAATTGTGGCATAAATTACTTAAATAAGTAAAAATGTACCTACCATCCTTTCTCCACACCATCTTTTGAATTTTCAAACTATTTTTCAGAAAGAAATAATTCAAAATAATGACGTGTAAGTTTATATTTATTTAAGGAATATATATTCCACCTTTCCACGCATGGTTTCACAGTTATTGTAAGGACAAAATAGGTCCACCCCCATGTTTCTTGGATGGAAAATGAAACACACATGGATAGATAATATCAGTGATCATGTTCAGTATTGTATTGCTTGTTTTTGTGTCTGCAAAGAGTGCCTGCAATATTGACAGCATAACTGGGCATGTTGATTCAGAATTTCTAATAAGCCTCTTCTTAGACCCACTGCACTAGAACTTTTGTATTTTCTTCTACTTGTTTTACAGCTATCTTCCCTAATTCTTTCAGACCTTCTCCTATCAGATGTCCTAGTATCCTCATTTTAACTGTATGTAATAAGTCCAATTTATATGAGTAAAATTTATTTCCAAATAAGTGTACTTACTATCAAAGCCACTGTGCAGGAAGTTCAATTAAAATCCTATTGGAAATCTGAATCCCAAAGAACCTCATTCTACCTTTACTATTTGCAAATGACATCCACTCCCCTTGAGACTGAAGTGCACACAGTCTATGGTAGGAGGCATGACTGGGGTGGAAAACCAATTTAGACCAAGGTAGCACATGAATTATGCCTTGTCTTGAGTAAGGAAATTTCTGCTCAGCAACAGGATTAACGTTTCAGGTTGGTGCAGGGACCAAGAAAGTAAATCAGAATCCATAGCATTTCTTGAAAAGAACTGATCAGGGGCAGGGCTGTATTGTCCATTAGGCTGAGTAGGCTGAAGCCTAGGGGCCCCGCAGGAACTAGGGCCCATCAAGTTGGCATGAATAAGTATCAGCCTAATGCATGGGACTCCAGATCCACTCCTGGGGACTCCCCATCTGGCCCACCAACCCTTCAACAGGCAAGATGCTTGCAGAGCAAGGTTTGCAGAGCTCTCCAAGAATCATGTGGGGCAAGCCTTGCTTCCAGAGATTGAGTTGGGCTGCATGTGGAAGCTGCATTGCTGGGGAGCTTCCATGCAAGTCCAAGTCTGTTCATCAGTTTTTTCCCCTTTGAAGAACAACTTAGAAGTGTAGATTCTCTGTTTTTTTGTCCCTCAGATTTCTGCCTGTGTTTCTGCTGTTTTAGGAGTGGGTGGGGAGCTTCCATGCAAATCTTCCATTTGTGACGAGAAGCACACCAGCGGCTGGATTGCCTAAGGCTGGAGGCTGGCTGCAAAGATGTGTGTGTGTGTGTGTGTGTGTGTGTTGTAACAAGGCAATAGATAGGGAGAAAAGTGATGCATTGACTGAGCTGCAGAGGCCTTATTTGAAAAGGGGGCAGGAAAACCTTGCCCACCTATCCACCAGGGGTTTCCATTCAGTGTGGCAGGAGCTTTCCTGAAGAGGTGCCCAAAATATCTGAAAGCTAGGGGCCCAGTCATGGGTTAATACAGCCCTGATAGGGGGAAGGGGAGAATGAAAAGTGTCCTTATGGGAGCACAAATTAACCCTGGAAGTAAAATACAGTAAATATTCAGACCAAGAAGAAGACTGCTTAAGTCTTAGAAAAAAGTGAAAGGCTAGCCAGATTTTATGAAGCAGACCAAAATAGTCACATTTGTCACAACAAATGAAGCTGCCTTAATGTCCAGTGTTGTCTGCTCTGGTTTGCGAAAACTATTCAAGGTGTTTTATAAGCTCTTAATGTGACTGGCTGAACACACATGAAGCTGTCTCAGTCCAAGCTGGACCATCTAATACTGAACTGTGAGTGATAGTGGCCTACTCGTTGTGGTTTAGTTCTACAAGAGTCTCTTGCTCACACTCCTCTTTTTCCCATCACAAGCTCAAGTTCAATTAGTTTATCTCATTTTGAAATGAGTTTGGTGGGCAAGTGCAAACCATAGCTCAGATGTAGACCCAAACTGTGATTTGTACTAAAGACAACTAATTGAATTGGAGCCTACAAGGAGAGGGGGCAAGAATGTTGGAGCATGTGAGGCTCACTGAGGATTTGGTGTTTTGTATGAATCAGCCCAAAGTTCTACAAGGATATTGGGTAGAAATTTCCTAACCATGCTACATGATAACTTTTTACCTAGGGGGGCCAGGACTGGTATCTTTAGTAAAGCACACAGGTGTCCTGCTTCTCAGCTATAGTCCCACTTTAGGATGACTATACGACACCAAATCACTTGATTCAACAACCTCTCTTTAATCTCATTTGTTGTCATATGTGTTCTGGCTATACAATGTGTTAATTCAGTAACTTGCCCTTATTTTACTTATTCTTTTATATTCTGCTTCCATATTTTCTTGGCCTGTGCCCAGATTCATAAGAATAGATAAAATGAGCACAGCATATTGCTGTATATTCCAACATGCTACATTTCATTCCTTAACAGTTCGCTGTCATGAGAACTTTTATGATATGAAATCTTCTCACTGTAATTACTGTAGCAATTTTTCATGCCAAGTTCTGGGTGTTCAGCGGTTGTTCTTTTCATGCTTTATATTCTCAACAACCAATATGTAAGCACATTGTTTTGTTTTAACAAGTAAAATTAAGTAATACTATGAACATATAGTACTCAGTCTTACAGTGGAATTCATGAAGTGAATTTTCTTTCTGTGAATTTCAGAAATCCCCCATCACAGTAACAGAGCGTATCCCACTCTCAACATACATCCATAGGAGGCTTGTCTGCTAATGCACACTCTCCAGTCTTTGTGTCTCTTGGGAAGGAGCTAGCTGGTAACTCAGTGGTTCCCTAACGTTTTCACATTGGGACCCACCTAAAAAAAAGTTTCACTTCACCAGCCACTATAAGACACTGTGGCTATAGTGGTGATTGGGCAGCAGTACTCCTCCCACCAAGTTGCAGGTTGTTTAACCCTTCATACACATAGCCTGATTTACCGGTCAGATTTGCGAACCACCAAAAATGGAGTCCTGACCCACTGTTGGGCAACAGGTCACACAGTTTGGTTCTAACTTGTTCTAATAACCATGTACTGTAGCTAAAAAGAACACTCACACTATATTGCTGAAGAGTCCTTGAGGTTGAGTATATTTAATTACTTATTTACCAACCATATATTTATACCGCCTTTCTCCCCCTCACATGGACAGTTAGAGCACAAGCCTTGTGGTGTAAACAGTGTGGTGTAAAAAGTTTCCTTTTTTTTTTTTGGTCAGAGTCTTGATGGCCAGAAAGCAAGAGCCTTTCCCTGATTTTTTGCTTTTGGGACTGAACAGATCAGCTGCATTTTGACAAGCAAATGTTGTTGCTGCATGGCTCCATTACTCTAATCAGATTGGCTAACCAAGGCAAAGATCAAGACAAAGATATCCGGGTGTGGCTATCTTGCCTTCCCATTGAACATATGTTGTGGTGACAGATATACAAAGATAATTTTTACTGAGTTACGTGGGCAGAATTTGAGGCAGCAGGTGACGGAGATTTGATTCTTTTGTCCTGCATCAGCTACACTTCAGGTAAGTGGAAGCAGCCGTTGCCAACAGAATAACATTATCCTTTTGGAGGGTTGGGTTGATCAGGGACTCAAATATACAGTTTTTTGAACACTTCCTTCTTGGACTGGAACCATATAGCTTTTGCCAAAGCAGTCTCCATTAGACACTTTAAAAAATTCCATTTAGATCTTGAGAAGCAGCAGCTAATAAAAAAAATTTCAGGTGAATGCATGGGATAGAACTTAACACTATACATTCAGCTTTCCAAATTTAGATTTTCTGCGAGGTGGAATCAAAATTGAATGATATATAATATTTTGCCCTAGGTAGAAATATAAGGCATGTCCTACCATATGCAACATCAAATTTCAGTTTCTCTTCAAAATATAAAGGCACTAAATCACAGAGTACTCAGTCCTAACATGGAGTTAGGTCAGCACAGTTAGGTCAGCAAAGTTTGGCTGGCACAAGGGCCACCATAAAATGCGTTTGGACCACTCTCGGAGTCAGGGAGGATGGTGCACTTTTGTGTGCTGGCCTCTCTGACTCCTAGAAACATACTTTACAGTGCCCTTTGTGCCAGCCAAACTTTGCTGGCCTAACTGTGCCGGCCAAACTCCAGGTTAGAATTGCACTCTAAATAAAATTAGGCTGACCCTTTAGTTAAGAGAGATTTATAATTGTGCTAGTGTCTGTAAAGAACTGGTGTGCAATAGATATGAAAGGGCCAATGGAAGCAGTTTGATGGTTCTCCCTCCTGTATTATCTACTGTCAGCAACTTGGTTGCAATGGGAAGAGGTAGGCCAAAGGATCCTCCCCACCCTCCCTCAAACAGCCTTTCAGCATAGTCCCTAATGCAGCAATTTTAAGGTTTCTTTTAACACCAGGACCCACTTTTAGAATGACAATCTGTTCAGGACCTACCAGAAGTGATGTCATGGCCAGAAGTGCCATCCTTGTGACACCAGAGCCTGCTGTTTTCCTGAGAATGCAGCCATAAGTTGGGTTATTTCTCAGCCATTTTCCAAAAGCAAAGTGAATACGAAAAGCCTATTTACAACCTTGACACAAGCAAAATAACCACACAGCCTTCCCCCTTTCCAGTGTCCCAATTTCCCATATTTTCAATGATGGCTGTCTTAGGTGGTACACGACTCACCTGAAATTGGCTCACAACCCACCTTGTGAGTCCTGACCCACAGTTTGAGAAATACGGCCCTAATGCATTTACCATTCTTACTGGTTTTTGTCCTAGCTTTACATAATAGTGATTGTGGCATTGGATGGATTTAAATGCTGCAGCAAGTGAAGAGTTACTGTTGCACTTTCCTGTCCACAGTGCTTCACTTTGCCATTTACTGTTCTGACTACAGTAGTGCTGATAGTTCTGGCTGGGTGGGTATATATGTTTGTGTGTGAGTGAAACTTTTGCTCCACACAGCCAAAGGCTAGGCTTAACTAGGTACTTCTGTTTTGAGTTGTCTCGGTTTTACTGACCTTCACGGGTTGAGGATCAAAGAAATGCTAAACAGCTCCACTACTAGCTCCCAGAAGTGGCTTTTTTCACCAAGAGAGACTACCACAAGAAACAGGTCCCTGTAGATAGATCAGTGGTTGCTTGGTCAAGGTGATCTTTGTGGCGAGCTTTGTGGGAACACACCAAGCTAAAACATACTAATGTGGCCTCAGTAAAGCATCTTCTTCTCCAGTGGGATCTCTTTGCCAGGCTCAGCATAGATGGATGGGAAGCTCCTCCTCTCAGGTCAGTCAAGGAGTCCCCTGAGAAGGGGGATTCACAGGTAAGTCCAAATCTCTCCGTTTTCATAAACTGTAGTGGTGGCAAGGTTTTGTCAGGTTTTCAGGGGATTTGTGGGTAGTAATGAAAGAGGTTGATTAGTATGTATAGGTAAACATTTGAGTAGAATGATATATTTCTTTGTGCCTTGACTGCAGAAATTGAGCACTGCTGTGTGTTGTTATAGATGGCATTATAGGCAGGCCTCAGCTGGAGACTTCAGTGCTGAACATTTAATGTGCCTAAATATAGAGAGAGAGAGCTCTTGAGAGATACAGACAACTTGGAAGGCATTCAGAGGAGAGTAGTAAGGATAATTTGCATATATTTCAAATAATTAACAATGAAATGAAATGAGCTTGTTACTTCTCATTTAGAGAAAAATTCAATTTTCTGTTTCTTTAGATTAATTTAAAAATTCTTTTTGCACTTTTAGGTTGATTAAGAACAATGTTGTGCTTCACTGTGATCCATTGTAGAAGTCCTCCTCATTTTCCTCTCCAGTTTTTAAATGGTGCATTTTGCAGTTGGTTGTTTTCAAGGGCTTTCAGGTGCAGTAACTGAAATACAAGGGCACGGCTTGTCATGGATGTGTGTGTACATGAATAACTTCTTCCTAGGTATTTTTTAAAACGCCTTGCAGAAAATGGCCATTTCCACCTATCTTTTCAAATAAAGAATATATATGTGAAAATGGTTAGAGATCTGTAATCTCTTAGGGGAGAGGGTTTTTAAAAAAAAAACTTGATGACTTGTATTCTGTGAAGCCACACATGGTAATAATTTTCACAGTGCACCTGCTAACACTCCTTGAATAGCAGTTGGAGAAAGAGGTATGAATAAGGCTCACCATTTTTAAGCATTCACTTTGTTTTACATTTTGCTTTTCACTCCCTCTTTTATAATACTGTACTAATCTGCCAAATATGTATAAATCTGTGGGCTTTTATTAAAAATCTATTTGTTATTTAGGAACATGGAATGTTGAGGATGTCTATTTAAAAAAAAATCAAGTAGGTCCATATGTAAATAGGAAATAGATCTGTAGTACTAGTTGTTGAGTGAAAACTGTATGCATCAAAAATTCAAGAAAATAGAAAGGTACTAAGATAGAGAACTAATATAGTACAGCAAGTAAGAGAATGAATTTTTGTGCCAGAAACTTGCTGGTTCAAATCTCATGTCAGCCCTAGATTCACAAGATAGCAAAATACACTTTCTCTTAGCTCCAGGAATACAGCTATAATCTTAATAACAATGGCCTTGCAGGACTGTTGCATGGATTACTGAACATATCTGAAGCTTTCTATGCCAAACTGTTTCCCAAACTGTAGGTTGGGACCCACCAGTCTGTTGCAAGCCAATTTTTGGTGGGTCATGAAAAAAGGTTAAAAAATAATTAAAAACAACAACTTTGCAAGGGCCCTTGCCCAATTTACAGAAGAAAATTATTAGCTGATGTGCAAACCTATGAGGTAATCTTCATTCCCCCAGATTAAAAGGTGACTTTTCTCTCTCTCATAATTGGCATGACATAGGTCACGTGTGAACCCAGCCTTCTGTTTGGCCTGGAAGTTCCTAACTGCAAATCTTGCTCTCCAGTTCATCCTTCTGGGTACCCTGGAATGACTGTCAAGGTTTGGGGGAATAGTCCTTGCACTCTGTTTCTAGGAAGAGTCTAGCAAATGTCTACACACACCTACTATATGTAAGGACTCTAGCAGCCTCGGGAGCATAGAACCCCAATTATTAATAAATTGTATTAATAATAAGAAAAATGTAGGGCTTTTTCTGTCTTTTGTTCTTGGTGGGTTAAAATATTGTCATTTTGAAAAATGGGTCCCAGTGGTAAAAGTTTGGGTAGAACTACTCTATGTTCTAGAGATCTTTTCAAGAAAATTGGAGATGTCAAAGGACAATTTCATGCTAAGGTAGGCACAATAAAGGACAAGAACAGCAAAGACCTAACAGAAGCAGATGAGATTAAGAAGAGGTGGCAAGAATACACAGAGGAACTATATAAGGCGGATCTCAATGTTCCTGATAACCACAATGGTGCAGTCACTGAGCTCGAACCTGACATCCTGGAGTGTGAAGTCAAGTGGGCTTTAGAAAGCATCACTAACAACAAAGCTAGTGGAGCTGACAGCATTCCAGCAGAATTACTCAAAATCTTAAAAGATGATGCTGTCAAAGTGCTGCACTCCATATGCCAGCAAATTTGGAAAACCCAGCAGACTGGGTCACAAGACTGGAAAAGATCAGTTTACATTCCAATCCCAAAGAAGGGCAACGCCAAAGATCGCTCGAACTACCGCACCATTGCACCCATTTCACATGCTAGCAAGGTGATGCTCAAAATCCTACAAGCTAGGCTTCAGCAGTATGTGAATCGAGAACTACCAGATGTACAAGCTGGTTTCCGCAGAGGAACTAGAGATCAAATTGGCAACATTCACTGAATCATGGAGAAAGCAAGGGAGTTCCAGAAAAACATCTACCTCTGCTTCATTGACTATGCTAAAGCCTTTGATTGTGTGGATCACAACAAACTGTGGCAAATTCTTGAAGAGATGGGAGTAGCAGACCACCTTATCTGCCTTCTGAGAAACCTGTATGCGGGTCAGGAAGCAACAGTTAAAACTGGACATGGAACAACCGACTGGTTTCAAATTGGGAAAGGAGTACGACAAGGCTGTATACTGTCACCCTGCTTATTTAACTTATATGCAGAGTACATCATGAGGAAGGCAGGGCTGGATGATTCACAAGCTGGAATCAAGATTGCTGGGAGAAATAACAACCTCAGATATGCAGACGATACCACTCTAATGGCAGAAAATGAGGAAGACCTCAAGAACCTTCTGATGAGGGTGAAAGAGGAAAGTGCCAACATTGGCTTGAAGCTCAACATTAAAAAAACTAAGATCATGGCAACCACTCCCATCACTTCCTGGCAAATAGAAGGGGAAGAAATGGAAGCAGTGACAGACTTTATTTTCCTGGGCTCCAAGATCACCGCAGATAGTGACTGCAGCCATGAAATTAAAAGACGTTTACTTCTTGGGAGAAAAGCTATGGCGAACCTAGACAACTGAATCAAAAGCCGAGACATCACCCTGCCAACAAAGGTTTGCATAGTCAAAGCGATGGTCTTCCCAGTAGCAATGTATGGCTGTGAGAGCTGGACCATAAGAGCGCCGAAGAATAGATGCTTTTGAATTATGGTGTTGGAGAAGACTCTTGCGAGTCCCCTGGACTGCAAGGAGATCCAGTCGGTCAATCCTCCAGGAAGTCAAGCCTGATTGCTCCCTGGAAGGACAAATCCTGAAGCTGAAGCTCAAGTACTTTGGCCACCTGATGAGAAGAGAGGACTCTTTAGAAAAGACCCTCATGTTGGGAAAGATCGAAGGCAAAAAGAGAAGGGGGCGGCAGAGGATGAGATGGTTAGATAGTGTCACCGAAGCAATGAACATGAAATTGGGCGAACTCAGGAAGGTAGTGGAGGACAGGGAGGCCTGGCGTGCTGTGGTCCTTGGGGTCGCGAGGAGTCGGACACGACTTAACGACTGAACAACAACACTTCAGAGTACCGGATGCAAGCGAGTGGCAACAGGATGTTGTCTCATGCCTCCCTGGGGCACCTGGTGGGCCACTATGAGATAAGGAAGCTGGACTAGATGGGCCTTTAGCCTGATCCAGCAGGGCTCTTCTTATGTTCTTATGCATTCCCCCATCCCTAGAGCACTCAAGAGAGGGACTGTAAATGACTTCTGTAGGTCACTGAAAGAGAATCTAACAAAAATTGGAGGGCTGATAGAGTCTGTAATGGGTAGTATCTCACACAGAGTCTCAGATCTGATCAGATCAGAAAGCTTTATTGGCATCACATAAAGTCTCAGGTCTTTTAGAGCTGATCTCAGGCTGGGAGGAAGGTGAGCTGTTGAGGAAAGAATAGAAACATTTACTCAAGAACAGCATTGCCTCTTCCCCTAGAAACATTTTCCAGTCTTCTAGCCATAGTAGTATTCACATTTCAGGCCACAAAGCAAAGAGACACAAGGTTGATCCACTGCCTTCATGTCATGGGGCAAAAGTGATGTTGATATCAGGTCCTCCAAGTCCCTTATGGTTTATTTCCTTTCCAGAATTTTTTGTCAGTTTGACAAATAGGAACTATAATGTCACTTTGAAGACCTATTTAGCATATTATGCTGGGAGGAGCTGGCCACTAGGCAGTCAGAGCTTCTTGGATGTTCCGGATCTACTTCAGTCTGAGGTCCATAAAGTATTGACTGCCCACACACTGAAATGCAAGGTGGTAGTCTTGAAGAGTGTCCTGGGGTTTCAGGGAACAAAGCCATTTTGAACCACACCTATGTTCTAAAGTTTCATGGAGAGGCAGCATTACTAAATGCAGTATATTTGTCAGATACAGTTTTGTTGTGTTGGATGACACAGTGTGTGACTTGTAACTATTGACTGTGGCATTGGGTGAGTGGTCTCTCTCTCGCTCTCTCATTCTCTCTCTGTACACACTTACAGTGATTCTTCTGAGAATGAGATAAACTCATGAAATATTTCTTCAAGATGATGTGTTTTAAGTGCTTTCCTATGCTGAAAAGAATTACATCTTGCAGTTGGTTTACCAGTTTTATTTACCAAAGGATGTGTGTGACTGCTTAGCTTGAAAATGGAATCTATTAAAAAAAATAGTTTTGACATAGGGGGACTTTTTTACTTTGATCTCAAAGCTCTTATAAAGTCTTTACCCTCTTCATTGGTACAACCTTTGATCTTTTCCAGGTGTTTCTATATGAAAGCATTTCACAGAAATGCACCTCAAAAGATGGTTGTCTTGGACAATAGAGGCTTGATATCCATACTCTTGAATAAATACTAAATAAATAAAGCCATACTCGATCTCACCTTCAGGTCTTATAGAAATATGAATAATGTATGCATAATGTTGTTTTGAATTAACTAAGGAGACGTAGTACGTGTCGTAATGCAGATCTTCTGTCATGATGAGTGACAGGGAATCCAGGAAAGGATGTGGCATCCAGGATAAGAACCCAGACACCGCACCCCACTATGACCCTTGCTGTTGGGTAGTGAGGAAGGAACTTTCAGCCTGACAACCAGAAAGAACGGCAGGATTAAAGAGAGCATTAAAGTGGGTGAAAAAAGAAATGATAAATGAGAGCAGGGGAAGGGGGCAGGAGTAATCCTATTCAGCTATTGTTTCTATGCAGCTATTGTTTCAACTTACCTAAGTTGAAAGAAGCAAAAATCAGGATTCGCCTCTCTCACACATCTATAATGCTGTATAGCAGTGGTTCCCAGTGGTGGGTTGCAACCCACCACCCTGGGAAGCACTTGCTTCTGCCCCTTTAAGGGGCAGAGAAAGGGGGGAGGCAGCAACATGATCCCCAGGATTGTGCGGTTATGCAGGGCAAAGGGGCTTGTTTTAGACTTACTTTGCAGCGCTGGTGGCCGGGGTATGTGTGGGGAGCCCTGAGGAGCCCCCCTCAGGACTCCCTAACTCATAGTGTTTAAAACATGATCGCATCCACTTTTGGTTTTGTGACTGGCAGAAGCCTCTTCCTGTTACGGGTTCCTCTGTTTCCAGCAGCCTGATGAAGCTGGCACTGTAGCTGATTTCCAGGGTTATAAGGCAGCCAGCACACCTTCCCAGCTATCACAGATGTCCCTGCCCCTGTCCGACAAGCTGGAGGAGGAGGGTGGACAAGGCAATCTGCAGCTCCCGCTTTGCACTCCCAGATAGGACTGAGGCTGCCAACTAACACACAAAAACAGGAAAGATGGGCAGCACTGCTAAGAATGCTGCCCTCTGTGCCCTAAGCGGGGATAGGTGACTGGGCTGGAACCCACACAGCAGCCCACTTCACCCTGCCAGGACAAGGTGATTGCCAAGACTGAGGCTCTTTGTCAAGCTCCAGTTTCTCCCTTTCCTGCAGTTTACCTCAAGGGAATTTCCTACCATCCTAATGTAGTAATATAGGGTTCTCCCGCAGCTCCAGTCAGGGTCAGCAAGGACATCTGGGTAGCTCCTCCCTCTCCAATAGGCAGGTCAGATTAAGACTTGTAGAGATGGGAGGGGCTTCCTGGATCCGCCCAGTCTGGCCTTGCCTTTCGAGCAAGCAGGTCGCATTCCTCCGGAGCTCCCTAAAAAAAAAAAAAAAAAAAAAATCGGTTTTTTCGTCGTGAGAAGGAGCGAGGAGGAGAAGACTACAAAAGCCCTTTTCAGGGCTATTGGGGAGCCGGCCTGCCCAGCGCGACTCCAGGCTGCCCCAGATCTTCACCCCGAGGCCCGCAGAAGCGCGGGCCACGAGGCGCCTTTAGCGGCGGCCATTTTGGATTCGGGGTTTTGGCACGCGGAGCGCCCAGCGTCCTGTAGCCCCTGCCTGCCCCTTCGGGGCTCCTCAGGAGAGTTCAGGACCTCGCCCAGGACCAGCGGAGGCCACTGCTTGTCCCTTGGTTCCAGTTTGGGGACAGCAGTTTGATCAGGGCTTCGCGCCCGATCCGGCTCCGACCCTCCCCCCCTCTGTTGGGCTCGAGGACGGTAGCCATATTGGGCCCTGCTGCTGCTGCTGCAGACCTCTACATCTTCGGCTGTATCATGGCAAGTCCTGCGGAGGCACCCGACGAGACACAGGACCATGGTGATGTATCGGGGCCCATATCTTGGGGGGACATCGAGGCACGAATACAGCAGCTTATTGCCTCTCATCTGGATACAGCCCTGGGGGGGAGACAGTTGGTCATGCCACCGATCCCCCCCCCCAGAACGTGGACAATGACAGGTCTGTCCCACCCACCCCTGCCGACAGGGCGTTGGATGAGGATCCGGCAGAGTCACCAGGACCTTCGGGCTTTCCTAGCTCTGCCCAGGACAGAGGCTCGCAGCGAGGCACCCCCTCAAGTCAAAAGAGGCCCAGGTCTCTCAGTCAGGACAGCCAGGACTTTGTTCCCTCGGCGCAGAGGCCTCGTATGCACGACTCCAGTGATGAAACTGGGACGGAGTTTGTGGATGATGGGGAAATTTCAGAGGCTGAGGCAGAGACCGAGAGTCATTCCTCCAGACTGTTTAAGACTGAGATGTTTCCTCGAATGCTCCCAAAAGTCTTGAGGGTGTTGCGTTTACAGGATGGCCAGGAGCCCTCCACCTCTTCCACGGCTGGAACATGGGGGGACCCTGTGGCTTTTCCAGCTCAGCAAGAGGCACCTCGAGGGTTCCCTCTGCAGGAGCTTTTTAAAGCTCTTATAGATAAAGAGTGGGAGAGCCCGGCTAGAACTAGGGAGGCTAACAGACCTTCTCTTAAGCTGTATGCTTTGTTTCCCTTTGAGATGCAGCGCTTCAAGACACCAGTCGTGGATGCGCCGGTGGCCGAGTTGGGCTCTTCCTCCATCCTGTCAGTGGACTCCGAGGGTCTACCTAAGGATCCAGTGGACCGCCGCATCGAGTTGGCTGTTCGGAGGGCGTTTGATGCTGCAGCAGGGGCGCTGAGAGCGTCGGTTGCAGGTTCCATGTTTGCCAGAGCGGCCTTCCTATGGACCAGAGACCTGCTGCGCGACTTCGATGTGCCAGAGGAAGTGAGGAAGGATCTCAAGAAGATCGAGCTCGCTTCGGCCTTCGCCTCTGATGCCACTGCGGATGCGGTCCAGCTCTCCGCTCGTGCCATGGCAGCTTCGGTTGCGGTTAGGCGCAACACTTGGCTCAGACGTTGGGACGTTGATGCCACCTCGCAAGCCAAGGTCATCGGCCTTCCATTTAAAGGAGAGAAGTTGTTCGGGGAGGCGTTGCTTCCGCTCCTTGTGGAGACTAAGGGCAAGAAGAAGGTCCTGCCTTCACGAGAGAAGCCCAGGGCCTCACCCAGGTCGTCGGCCCAGTCCTTTCGAGGCCATCGATCGCAGTTTGGCAGCTCTGCCTCAGCAGGCACCTCCAGTTCCCCGACCGGTTTCTTCAAAGGATCCCGGAGACCGTGGCAGCGCAAGTCCTCCTTTCGATCCCGTGGTCAGGGCAATCAGCAGCCCACCTCGTCCAAGGGGTCCAAGCCCCATTCAGCATGACGCCAGAAGGGGCACACTGATCGGCGGCAGACTGCAGGCATTTGCAGATCTTTGGGACCAGACTACATCGGACCGCTGGGTCAGGGAGACTGTACGCCGGGGGTACGCTCTCGAATTGCGTACTTGGCCAAGAGACAGATTTGTCCAGGTTCGCAGACTCTCCTGCCCGGACAAACACCTAAAGATCCTGACAGCGCTACAGCACCTGTGCGATATTGGCGCTATCGAGGCGGTGCCAACCGCTGACAGAGGCAAAGGGGTGTACTCCCACATTTTCGCGATCCCCAAGAAGTCCGGGGACACGCGCATCATCCTCAACTTAAAGTGGCTCAACCGGTTCATGCAGCAACACAAATTCAAGATGGAGACTCTCAGGTCCATCCTGCTGGCGCTCAAGAGGGTGGACCAGTTAGCATCTCTGGATTTACAGGATGCTTATTTGCATATTCCCATCCGGGATACGCATCGTCGCCTGCTCCGCTTCTGTTACGACGACCGCCACTGGCAGTACAAGAATCTTCCATTTGGACTGTCATCAGCGCCTCGGGTTTTTACGAAGGTACTAGTCGTGTTAGTGGCGCACCTACGCCTCAAAGGGGTGGCCCTGTACCCGTATCTGGACGATCTGTTATTGCAGGCCAGGGACCCCCAGCAGGGGGCGCTACATTTGCAGCTGACCATCAAGTGCCTTCGGGATCACAGCTTCGTGATAAACGAGGAGAAGAGTCAGCTGATACCAACTCAGGTGATCTCCCACCTGGGGGTCACCATAGACACGGTGAACTTCTCGATCACTCTATCTCGAGAGAGACAGACCAAGATTCATGCCCTGGCAACGGAAACGCTGGGACTTCGGTCCATCGATGTTCTACAGTTGGCCAAGTTGCTTGGAATGCTGACATCCTGTCAGGACGTGATCCCTTGGGCACGCTTCCGGACCAGGGGTCTACAGCATCTCTTGCTGCCCTTTCAGGACTGCATAACGAGGGGCATAAGCAGGAGGATCAAGTTGAGCCCCACAGCAAGGGAGGATCTGCGCTGGTGGATTCTCCCCAACAGACTGTCCCAGGGCAGTCCGATACAGATCTTAGACCGGGTGTCGGTCTTCACGGATGCGAGTCTCCTTGGTTGGGGGGGCGCATTCCAAGGGACAATTGGCACAGGGACTGTGGTCCCCGGCGGAGACAGCTCGGAGCATCAGCTTCTTGGAACTGCGGGTGATCTTCCTGGCACTACAGAGGTTTGCTCCTAGTCTGAGGGGCAAGCACGTGCTTCTGTACACAGACAATATGACAGCACGGGCATATGTGAATCGTCAGGGCGGAACGCGGATTCCAGCCTTGCACAAGGAAGCTCGAGCTCTGTTCCTTTGGGCAGAGGCAAACATAGACTCCATTCGAGCAGAACACGTGCCGGGGTCGACAACATAGAGGCCAATTGGTTAAGTCGGCAGCAGATACATCAGGCGGAGTGGAAGCTCCAGCCGGAGGTCTTCAGGCTGTTGGAGACAAGGTTCGGAATAATGCAGATGGACTTGTTCGCATCTCATCTGAACCATCAACTTCCGGAGTTTTTTGCAAGAGGAAGATCCCCGGGCGCCAGGGGCATAGACGCTCTACAGCAGAGGTGGCCCAAGGCCCTCCTCTACGCATTTCCGCCATTCCAGCTTCTCCAGAGAGTCCTGATCAAGATCAGACAGGAAGAGGCAGAGGTGGTGCTGATAGCGCCCCACTGGCCACGCAGACCGTGGTTCTCAGACCTGAGGGAGATGTCGCGACAGCCTCCTCTTCGTCTTCCGGACAGAGCAGACCTCCTGCTGCAGGGACCTCTTCGGCATCCGGACCCCGCCTTCCTGCAATTGACTGCCTGGCGTTTGAGCAGCAGGCCTTGGCCAGTTTAGGCTACTCTGACGCAGTTCTGAGGACACTGCTGTCGGACCGGAGGGGGTCGACAAATCGAGTGTACAACTCGACTTGGAAGACCTTCCTCAGATGGAGTACAGGTACGGGGTTAGACCCTCTAAAGCCCAGGGTAAGACACCTGTTGGAGTTTTTGCAGGAGGGCCTTGATAAAGGGTTGAGTACAGCTATGCTGAAGCGTCAGGCTTTGGCTATTGCTTCCATTTTGGGGTTTTCCAGGGGGAGGAGTCTATCCTCACATCCCCATGTTAAAAAGTTTTTAAGGGGGGTTTCTCTACTAAATCCCCCCATGGTGCATAGAGTCCCATCATGGGACTTACCTTTAGTTCTCAAGGCCCTCACCAGGGCTCCGTTTGAATCACTGGCTACTTGTTCCCTTAGGGAATTGACAATCAAGACAGTTTTCTTAATTGGGATTGTTTCGGCCAGGCGGGTTTCGGAATTGGCTGCCTTGTCGGTTGCCAAGGAGTTGTGCATATTTTCAGGGGACAGGGCCACACTTAGGTTGGACCCATCCTTTTTACCAAAAGTTAATTCACTTTTTCATAGATCGGAGGAGTTAACACTTCCTTCGTTTTGCCCTAACCCACAACACGCCAGGGAGAAACAGTGGCACACTCTGGATGCGTGCAGGGCGCTTAAATTTTACATTGCTAGGACTGCTCCATTTCGTAAAACAGAGGCCCTGTTTGTTCACTTTAGATTGCCAAAACAGGGCTCAAAAGCATCCCCGTCTACAATTTCCAGGTGGTTGCGAGATGCTATCGCATCGGCATATAGGGCACGGGGGGTTACCCCGCCAGAGGGGATTATGGTGCACTCCCTTCGAGGGGCTGCGACATCAGCGGCCTTCAAGGCCTGTCCTTCGTTGGAGTCAGTGTGTAAGGCTGCCACCTGGAGCACTCCAAATACATTCATCAAATTCTATAAGATTGACACCTTTGCTGTCCGGGACGTGGTTTTTGCCAGACGAGTCCTTGGGAGCGTGGTGCAGGATGCTTCCATTTAATCCCTCCCGATTGTGTCAGTGGGTACTGCTTTGGTACATCCCAGATGTCCTTGCTGACCCTGACTGGAGCTGCGGGAGAACGGGAACGTTGGTACTTACCGTGAACTCCCCTTCTCCGCAGCTCCAGTCAGGGTCAGCATCCCGCCCATTGAGAGGAAATGATGGCATCCTGCTAGACAAGGTGTGGTATTACCCTGCTTAATCTGCCTCAGTAGAGGGCAGCTTGGATGGATAGTGCGGTTGATTGGTGTTGTTAGACACGGCCCTAGTGTGGGGGTTAGGTAGGGCCTGTGGCCTGCCATTGTTGCCGCATGGAGGAACGTCGTGGATGGACGAGTATCAGCGGGGGCTGCGGTGCTGTCTTCGGATGTTCCTGCAAGAGTATAGAGTTGGGAGTCTTGTTTCGGACGGCTTTGGATTGACTGGGCGGATCCAGGAAGCCCCTCCCATCTCTACAAGTCTTAATCTGACCTGCCTATTGGAGAGGGAGGAGCTACCCAGATGCCCTTGCTGACCCTGACTGGAGCTGCGGAGAAGGGGTCTTGCCAGCCTGGCCAGCTCTTGCCAGCCTGGCAGTTTGAAAGCATGTAAATGTGAGTAGATAAATAGGTACCACTTTGGTGGGAAGGTAACGGCGTTCTGTGTGCCTTGGCGAATAGTCATGCTGGCCACAAGGCCACAGAAGCTTGTCCTTGGACAAATGCCGGCTCTTCGGCTTAGAAACGGAGATGAACACCGCCCCCTACAGCCTGTCACAGCTAGACCATTCGGTCATGGGGAAACTTTATCTTTTTACTATCCATAGGTTTGAACATCTGTGGTCGGTTTTGGAACATATCCCCCACAGATACAGGGGGACTACTATATTTAGATATGCAAAATACGAAGTTGTAAAGATAAAGGGGATTAAAATGTCAGTTGTACTCAGTGATTAAGTACTCAGTGATGAACCATACGCTGTGCTTATGGTTCTTATGGGGAGTAGAAAGCCAGTGGGGTGTTGAATAGGATTTGAGAACCTAGGTGCAAACTGTGGCTCTATCATGGAGGTTGCTTGAATATCCAGGTAGGTCCAGCAGAGGAGGACGGGGTTGAATGGGATGAGGAAGAGTGGAACAGGGCAGTGATAAGAATGGGATCAATGGGGCTAGGTGCAAGGGATACCTTACTAGCCATCAGAATAATCCAGCAGAGGTCCTCAGGAAGCCAGCACGCACAGGAAGTACCAAAAGATATCTGAATGCTACAGAGACCTTCCATATGTGGCAGGGATCTTCAGAATGGCACCTACTACCAGCATGAACCCCATTTTAAAGATGCCATTATCCATGTATAGTGGATAACAAGGACAGAGGCGCAGATAACAAGGTAAGTAGCAGTTAGGCCCCTCATAGATAAGCAAATTTGCAGGTGGCGAGTTTGCATATAAAGAGGAATGACTGTATCTATCTAAGTGATTTATACTCTACCTTTCCTTCCAAATAAGAAAAGATAAGTGTGTATGCTGCCCGTGTTTTCTCTACTATTATTTACAATGTTTTCAATAGTGTAATCCCTCTGCCAACTTTAATTTCATAAGCTGTTCATTGTGTTTAAACAGTCCCTTTCTTGTATTAAATATTTATGGAAGTCTTTGGGCGGAATGTATTGAGGTGGCAGGTGGGGGTCATTTTAAGCATTTCCATGATTGAAGGGTAGGGACGCCTGTGAATTTGTAGTCTGCTTTCAAGGGAAGTTCAGCTGTGTTGAAGTAGGGGAGAATTCCACTAATTCCCAGCACCATGGTTTCAGAATGACTGCTTGCAATCTTCATGCTTCAGCACCTTTCATTTCAAAATTGTTTGGAAATGCATTGGAAGCAAATGAACAAAAACATTTTTCATTGCCTTCTTCATTAATAATGTATACAATCTGAAAGTCCTCAACATTAAGCTTATGTTACTCATTGATTTTTAACTAGTGCAAATTAAGTGGGAAACGGAGCTTTTGCTATCTTTCCTGTTTGGAGGTGTGTTTTGCAAAGCAGAGTTGCATGACCATCTACTTCTTGCTGAATATGAATTTCACTTCTCATGGGCAGGGTGTGTGTGAATTCTTCAACCCTTGATTTCCCAAGCATGTTCCAGAATAGTACAAACACCAGTCCAATGGGAAATAGATGCTGCACATTAAAAATACACATTATGCAAGTGGGGAAATAGATGTTGCACATTAGAAATGCACGTTAATGCCATTTTCCATAACTGCACACACGCACACATGCACACATTCAAGCATACAGCTTTGTTTCTTATCGCACTTACCTTGATTGCTACACATATGTGCTTCATTTTTAAGTTGGGTGGTTATATGGCCCTATTGTCTCTGTGCCCAGCCTGGCTGGAGTTGGGTAAATTAAGGGCACAATCCTAACCTGGAGTTAGGCCAGCACAAGTCCCTTGTACCCTAGGAGTGACACAAATTGAGTGTCACAAACTGTGTCTTTATAGCACGTTTTCACCACTCTTAGAATCAGGGAGGCTGGTACATGGATGTGCGTCATCCTCCCTGGCTCCGAGAATGGTCCAAATTCGCTTTGCTGTACATTTGTGACATTCCTAGGCTGGCACAAAGGACTTGTGTGGGCCTAACTCCAGGTTAGGATTGTACTCTAAACCAGTTTCAGGGTTAACCCATGGTTGCCAAATGAAACACACTGGCATGTGCTTTTGACACAATGTCAAAAAACAGTCCACAGATATTTTAAAATGGAAGTTTTGGAATACAACATGACTAGGGTAGTTTCTTTATGAAGCTGCACTTCCATACAGGTCATACATAGCTCCTCTTAATTTTCCACTCCAGCAGTTTCTCAATTTTCCTACATCTTCATCTTTGTTTTGCAGTGCTTACTCACCTGAGGAAAAGTGATGGTGGGAGGTATTGGACATGGATTCAGAGCTTTTGGTTTGTTGCTGGTGTGGTATCTGACTGCAACAGTTGTAGAGCACTTTCCTAAATAGCTTACAAAACCAAAGAAAAAAACAAGGAAGCTGACCGCTGAGAGACTGTGAATTAAGTAGGCAAAATGTCAAGAACTGCTGCTTTGAAAATAAGGTGCTGATCATGAGCTTGGTTGCTGTGCAGGAACTCTAAATCTGTGGTTCAGAACTGACAAATTTCAGAAAAACGAAAGGCCACTTCTGTGTATTTCAACCAAGGAAAGTTACTCTGTGGTCTTCAAACTGCTTACTGCGCAATTGCTCCATTAACATAAGCAAGGCACCACAATTCAAATTATTGTAGCTTGAACGGAAGGTCAGATAATTATCTTGTTGGTATCAGGCAATTTCTCAGGCCCTGAAATCAGGGGTTGGTTTTCTCTGCCTCCCCACCCCAATTGCTGCAATAGCTCTTAGTGGACGGATTGGAATGGTGTCTCCTGCTCTGATGTTGCTGCCTTCTTCCCTGCCCAACAATGAAACCCACCCACTGTAGCAGGAGAGAACATTCTCTCCCTAGTGAGGTCTTCTTCCCTGGCATTCACTGCTTCTGCCAGCCGCAGCAGCACACAGATAGAGGGCAACATCTACACCTGGGTTACTTGAGTTGATTTGCAGTTATAGTGGAGCTGATTTTTTTATCCCGGAGTAGAAGCATCGTAGTCTGTAATTGTAAAAGAAAAAGCCCATACTGAATTCTGATAAATTGGGTCTTGAATTGATATTACTTCTGAATTTCTTACTACAATCTTAACTATGATATTAGTTTTAAATATAGCCAAAATATGTCTTGATCCAGAAAATAATATTCCAAACAGCCATAGTTTAAATTGGCAAAACAGTGGTCCTCTGGCTCAAATTAATGGTGGCATGAGCTTCTGTGCTTACTAGTACAACAGGTATTTAGCTGCAAATAATAAATGTGGAAAACTCCTGTCGTTTTGGAAAATCACTAAAACTTGTTCTCATGGTTAGCATTTGATAATGGTGCTGTTCAGGATCTGCTGATGAAAATCCCGCTTGAAACAATAGTAGGTAATATTGGTCTTCTACAAGACTCTGTGTGTGTTAGTGTCTATATCTATATAAATCTCCCAAATGTTGCTGTGGTGAAATAACATTCAGTTGAAAAAATCGTCAAGCTTTGTAAATAGGTGACTGACTGCCTTAGGCAAAAAGTGTTACTGATGCAGTAAGACAGAAGTAATTAAGACACTTGTAGACGATGGGTAATTAAATCTATGGGAATCATTTTGTACCTAATTGCTATGCTCTAATCACAGATTGCTTTCTATTTGTCAAGGTAAATGTATATAATTACAGTTCTTATTTTCTTTCATCTAAAAACATGCTAGTTGTGAGATATTTATTTTATCCTGTAGCAAAGACAAAACCTCTACATTTTGGCTTTAGATTTGTGAACATGTCAAGAAACGTGGTCATAATCAAGGTGACATTGCAATCCAGGAATCCTTTTGCAATGGTTAACACATGCTTTTTGGCCACGTTCGTAATCTCATTCTAGGCATTCTGCAGCCCAGTTGAGTTGACATAATTACAAGGAACTCTGTTACCATTTTTGGATGCTTTACAGGGATTTGGTAATCAAGAATTTGTCATTTTTTAAAAAAACAAAAACCTCTTTTTCCTAAGAAGTAGTAAATGGAATTTATATTCTCATTTTACAAGTTGGGATCCAAGATTCCTATGTTCTGACTTTTCAGTTAAGTCTCATTGAAGCCCTGTCGCATAGCATAGGGTTAATCCAATTTTCCTAAAAATGCTTGAATTAAAGTGTGGGTGAGGAAAACTTGTTTCCTTGAAATAACGTCATGTTACCTTTATCAACACAGATTTTAAGTCCTGCTTATCACATACCAACTCTGAGTGCCAATTCACACACAAAATTATATCCTATATGAAATATCCGGGACGTTTTGTAAATGGGGCGTTGGGGGGATATATATACACCATCTATACAGAAATACACCGTCTACACAGGAAAATTTCATGCATGCCTGTTGAGTCATGATTCATGTGTTTTTAACTTGCTGTATCTTAAATTGATCACACAACAAAAAGGAGAGCACTCCATTTTTAGCAAGAACAAATCGAGTTCCAGTGGCTGGTCAAAATGTTAAGCAAATTATTTTTGCTCAGAAGGAAGAAGTGGTAGAAAAAATCACAGCTAGCCAAAGATTTTTGAGAAGATATTTAGAAGATTGCACTATTTTTTGCAGTTGTTATAATCCTTTCTCCTTGCTTAAACCCCACAAGGAATATTTTTATATTTAATTTGAATAATACTTGATCTCTAGTTCTATACATCCTGTAATTATGAATGTACTGTAGGTGATTTGTGTCGTCAACTCCTCACCTTATTCCTGTTCCACTATCTACAGTTGAAGAACATCTAACTAGACAAGTGATGGTGAACCTTTTGGGCTTGGTGTGTCAGAAACTTGGAAAATTCTTAGCTCTGCTGGTGTGTCAACCCCCCCACCACCACCCACCACCAGAACAAAAAAAAATTACATAGTGGAACACATTGCTTTTTATTTGATTAATTAATAAGCTTAATTAATGCTATGTAAATATGAAGTTGTAAAGAGTTTGCGTACACCTGCAGACCTTGAGATAATAGAATTCAACCCTTCTGGGTTACAACTAGCTTATCGTTTTGACAGCAGGTTTAGGTGCTTGGACTTAAGATTTCTCTCTATAATGAATTCAGATTTGGGCTCGCTCTCTCTCTCTCTCGCGCTCTCTCTCTCTCTCTCTCTCTCACTCACTCACACACACACACACACACACACACACACACACACACCCTTCCCCCGCTCGCTTGCCCACCCCACTCCCGGGGACAGCAAGACAAGGCAAACCCAGGGAGAGCCCTAGCTGCTCACAAGCAAAGAGCTGCACAGGCACGTCCACATAAGTCCTCTCAACACACACACATGTGTGCGGGCGCATCCACACACACACCCCTCAGCCACTCACCAGAGCCTTCCCCACGCCTGCCTCTACTGACAACTGTTCCGTCCTTTCCTCCTCTGCTCCTGCAAAAAAGCTCCCCTCTGGCTCCCTCTTCCATGCCTTTTCCCCCCTCTGAAAAGAAAGCTATGTGCTGGCGAGCCTACACGCTCCCCTCCCCACATACATTTTCACCCTGGACTGAGGGCAGCCCGAGGTTGTCTGGAGAGGGGTGGCGATGGCCTGCAGTCTTCTGCTTTCCACCAGTAGCGGCTCAGGGAGGCAAGTCTTAAGTACCGGCAGCTCCTGAGGGGGGCTGCGGCTGATCGCTAGCCTGCATGTGCGCCCCTTCACTTCCTCGGTTTAGCGTGTCAGTTAAAATGCCTTTGCATGCCAGCTCTGACACGCGTGTCAGGGGTTCGCCATCACTGAACTAGACAGTTTTTTTCCTACCTCTCTTACAATTCTAAGAGCTGGCAATGCATGAATACTCACAAGAAAAGCTAGAATAATTTAAAATCTGGGGTCCTTATACAATTATTTCCATTTTGTTTCTGTAGATGGTGATAGCAATATCAGACCAAGACCCCTAAACTATGGTGATGCTTAAATGAGCAAAAGCTGGAAAGAAACAGAGGCTTAACCTAACATAAAGTTATAGTTAATTTCACGTTTGTGAAGTTTTTCCTGCTTTGTGGATTGGTTATAGCAGGTATGCACTTGCTCACACATAAGGAAGGCTCACAAGTTTTATGTCCAAGGTGTCCCATAAAGACTAGTGCCAACTTTGGCTGGATATATTTCTGTCACTGTTACAATGTGTTCATTACAAAGTGTTTATTTATTAACATAATAAATGCAATAGACTAATGAATTCCTCATGATTCCTGGGATTTTTAATATTAGTATGTATTACAAAAAGCAGTTGCTTTACAATTTTTAAATTGATTTTGATCATCTGTGCATCTCACACTCAAGCACACAAATCTGTCAGCAGAAGATGCTCCACAAGTGGTTAGTAGGATGACTAATTTTCTTTAGGATGCCACGGGTCAGCATAGGCCACTGCTGGTTTCCAAGTTACAAATCAGAATTAGAGGCAGGCAGCCAGCCAGCCAGCCAGCCAAATAACTTGAGCAAACATATAATACAGTGGATATTGTAAGGCACCGTAGCTATTTAAAAAGTAAATAGTTTGAGTGTTCTGAGAATTTCTTTGCAAAGTCACATGTAGCTCAGTTACAAAGATAGTTAGTGATTTGCAAAAGTAAACACGTGTGTGTGTGAATTAAAAAAAATGAAATTCTTGTAAATTATCCTGACATAAGCTGGCATTATTTCAGTGCATGGATCTTTGCTATGGCTACATGAATGGTTGTGCCTTGCTCCTACTTGATTTTAGCATTCAGTAGTTAACATGACACATGCTTTTGTATGCATTCTTTTCTAAGTTAATAGTAATTCTGCATGGAGTAAACCTTGTTCAGGCTTTTCAATAACTTCAATTGCTGTAACAGCTACTGTATGTTACTGTACATAGTACACAGTAGTGTGCAGTACAAGTACATAGTACTGTACTAGTATGCAGACTAGAACCCATGTTAGAACCTACTCTGTGATAGTGATGGCAACAAAAAAAAAACAACTTCTCTACATCATTGAACAAGTTCAGAACCATCCAACAGAGCTTTCTCAATCAATCAAGGGCCTTCTACATCTTGGCCCAGTACAGGGTGAGGAAGAACCCTTGTCAGCCCGCTGTGACATGTTTGCTAAACACTTTTCTGATAAAATTGTTGTCCTGATCAAATTCATCAACTCCACCATAAAAGCTGGTCCTGTGATTATGCCTGTGACATCAGCTTTTATTATTTTAATGGATAGTTTCATCTTATTCTATCTCAGGGCATGGGCAGGTTCCTTGGAAGTTTGCGAAGCCATAGTTGGTGCTTCAACTGCATCCCTTTCTGAGGAAGGCCAATCAGTGTCGCATGTATGTTAGAGAATGTTGCAATAATCCAGACTAGTTGTGACTATTTGGGGCTACCTTTGAAGAGCCTCTGGAAGCTACAGGTGGTTACAAAATGCTGTGACACAGGTTAGAACACTGTGGAGTCCTATTATATGCATGGGAAAATATCTCTTCCATCCTACATAAGCTTCATTGGTTGTAAGTACTTCTAGCTTCAATTCAAAGTGTAAGTTATGATCTGGCCTGAAACACATGTATCTATTCACCTACTTCAGTTAGCAGCTTTAGCTGGCACAAATCGAAGGGAAGAAAGTGGGGGGAGGTTGCAAAAAGGGATGATAGGATCCCACCTCCATTCCTCCCCCTTCTTTGTTTTGACCCCTCTCCACCCTGTTTCACCCCCTCCCCACCCCACCACTGCCTTCTGAAGTGGGTCTAGGAGATCCAGGGAGCACTGCAGCCTCTTGTAGTAGTTCTCCCAAAATGGCCACCAATGGAGTGCTATGCACTGTTCTGTCATAAATGGCTGTGCATGAGAGCCCAATGCCAGACAGGATTGGGCTGGTAGTTCACTATTTAAATAGAATAGAATAGAATAGAATAGAATAGAATAGAATTTTATTGGCCATACATGGAATTTTACTTCGGCCCAAAAGCTCTCACATATACCTTAAACTAATAAGTAAAACCATCACATTAACCAGCCCCCACTAACTCTAAACTTATCCCAATCAAAATCAAAACCAACCAGTACAGATAGGTTCTACTTAACATCAAAATGTACTTAAATGGAAACCTGGTTCTGGCTGGTCCAGTGTGAAAGCACCATCAAAAGTGCCAATTCAGACATCTATAATTGGGGCATCCGTAACTTGGGGAGCCAGTATATGCCAATTTTTTTAGAATGCCATAGATGCTAAGCTACAGTCCTGTGCATACCTGCTTTGGCAGCAAATCTGATAGAACTCAGAAGACATTGGAGTACACAAGCAGACAATGGAGCTGCAAGTCATTTGATTTTTCATTTTCATTTATTATTTTTTGTCTACCATCACTTAGGTGAAAGAATGTAAAGTACAGTTTTACAAAGAATTGGATTTACAGGTTTTGCTAACTTCTGCAATCTAAAGGTCAGAACTGTGAGCATTCACAGCATCTCATCAGTTCAGCCAAAGGGTGCCAAATCACTACCCCAAAATCCCTTAGCACATTACAATATAGATCAATGTTCAGTTTTCTTCACTGCCCATTAGTGAATACATTAAGAAAAGTCACTAAAGGGTGAAATGAGATCTTTTCCTTTCAGCAGAGATCATCAAGTTTACTGCCATCTATTATTTCAAGGAACGGCTGTATTATTCAAACATGCTTACCTTGTAGACTTGCAGTGTGTAAAAATATTTATACTAGCTCCTTTGGCTTCCTTGAATAGAACCTAAATTTGCCTCCTATGTTTTTTCTTTATGTATTTGATCTGGTATTTGATGTCATTATAGACTGTTATGTAAATATGTATTTATGCAGCTATAATGTTCACTGCCAAAAGAGTTTCTACCAGTGTTCGTATGAAATGATGTAGCTCATTTTTTATCAATTTAAAATATATTCACTCAGGCCCATTTTAATTGGTTGCTCCCTAGTAAGAGAGTCCCTCCCAAGGGAGGCTCTGTTAACTTCCTCTTACTTCCTGTCTTTTTGATTATTACCTTTTTTCCCCCCAAAGAGCTTTTGAGTAGACAGGGTCGCCATTCTGTTTTCATTTTTTGTGTTGATTCATTGTTTGGTTTGTATTTGTGTTTTGAATTTTTTTTTAATTACATTGTGAGTGGATTTTTATGCTTTGGGGCCCAGAAACAGCAGGGTATAAAGCTCCCACTGAAACTGAGCAGAAACTCATACCAAATTTTCTGCAATGTGCAACTGGAGACCATTTCTGTAATTCACATGACTTCACAGTGGCATGGAACTGCACCACAGGGAAATGGTTTCCACATATCTGTGGTTAAGTGTGAGTTGTCTCCTAATGACTATGTGATGCTGTGTGCATGTAGAATGGGAGATGTGGTTACAGCCACCATGCCAAGACTCTAGGGGCATCCCATGCCTCTCCCCCTTGCCCATTTCCCCCATAGTTTTATATTCCTGCATTTGTGCATAGATGTCCATGTTTGGGGGCACTGATTGACCTTATCTATGGGAAGAAGGAGCAAGCACACCCCACCCTGAATAGGGAGGGCAGAATGAGACATTCCTATGCTCCTTCTCTTATAGGAATGTGAAGTTTAGCCCCCTTCCACTGCTTTTTGTTTGAATGGTCCAGTGTGTGTTTGTGCACTGATCCATTCAAATCAGAGGTGGGAAGGATTCTTCACTGATGTTTTCATTTTGTAAGCTGTGCCGATAAGGCTTTTGGATTATGGCATAGAATATACTGTAAATTTGAACAAATAATTATTCTGGATCATTTTGTCAGAAATGTATTCTGGTGAACAAATGCAGAATTTCACAGCTGTTGGACCTCTGCTAAAAGGATACTAAAGTGGTCATGATAGTGTCGTTACTGAATAGATCACTTCTCACATTTTGAGTCTCTCCAGTTTTCAATTTCTAAAACATGGCTGTTAAAAGTAGTACAGGAAAAAATAGCAAAAAGCTAATGACTTCAGAAAGCTAAAGATCTCTTGGGTCTTCGTTGTGGTTCTCTGTTCTCTGTTTGCTTAGATTAATGCACAGTACATTATCCAGGCCACTGCACCTAGCAGTCTCTCTGGAAGATCTAGTCCTAAGAGCAAATCTATACGTAGAATTTTCTGATACCAATATCTCTCATTCTTTTTGCAAATATACAGTATATACAGATGCTAGAAGTTTTATTCAAGATTTTGTAGAAGATACTTTAAGTGGTCTGTCTTTAGGACATAGGCAGTTTATAATAGTGAGACTTTTAAACAGCAAAAGATGCCTATGAAGAATCATTCCCTATCCATACAGGCATGCCCGGTATCTGCTGGTGTTCCATTCCATACCCCACCATGAATTCCTGAAACCGTGGATACTGGGGACACCTTTTTAAAGATGGGGGAACATCAGTATTTGCTACAACAAGGTAAAAGAGATTTATTTAATGTTCCCCTATCATTTTAATAGGCATCGCAGCATCCATGGTATCCATGGATAACTGACACAATGGATACTGAATCAGTGAATACCAGGGCATGCCTGTATTTTCTTTGCCTCAGAAGCATCATGATGTGTTCTTATAATGCAATGCTATATCCTAAGAGGTACAGTTTATTGTATTGTTTGCATTAGACCATTTGTTCAAGACTGCGCAACGGAGTGAGCTCCCATTGCTTGCCCCAGCTCCTGACAACCTAGCTGTTCGAAAGCACCTAAAAATGCAAGTAGATAAATAGGTACCACTTTGGTGGGAAGGTAATGGCATTCCATGTGCTACGGTGTATAGTCATGCCGGCCACATGACCACGGAAGCTTGTCCTTGGACAAACGCCAGCTCTTCGGCTTAGAAACGGAGATGAGCACTGCCCGCTACAGTCAGTCACGACTAGATCATTTGGTTGTGGAGAAACATTTACCTTTTTAGCCTCTAAGGACTAGACTACATATGCTTAAAGAAAGGTGGAACAATAAGAGCATAGCCTGTAAAATTACTAAACAAAGCTTTGAACTCTAATTCTACCTAATTTTGATTTTGAAGCAAGACTGAGGGCGCAATCCTAAACTGAGTTAGGCCGGCATAAGCTATACCAGCAAAGTTTGGCCAGCACAAGGGCCACCATAAAGTATGTTTGGACCACACTTGGAGTCAGAGAGGCCAGCACATAGACGTGAGCCATCCTCCCTGACTCCAAGAATAGTCCAAAAATGCTTTAAGGTGGCCTTGTGCTGGCCAGA
This sequence comes from Lerista edwardsae, assembly GCA_029204185.1. Lineage (NCBI taxonomy): Eukaryota > Metazoa > Chordata > Lepidosauria > Squamata > Scincidae > Lerista > Lerista edwardsae. The sequence goes on along the minus strand of JAJKFI010000019.1, from coordinate 10,274,338 downwards.
CTTTGCTGGCTTATCTTAGACTGGCCTAACTCCAGTTTAGGATTGTGCTCTGAGCAGCATCTTTAGAACCAAGGGCCAACTGGGAACTATAGGACAAGCCCAAAAGCATATGATCTTCACCAGTGTGAGGATCAAGGTCCCACAGTTCGTGGTCGACATACCTTTCTGTGGTGATGTTCAAGCTATTAGGGATGGTTTAAATTTTCCTTTATTTAAAATATGGCTGGATTCAATTTATTTCACTCTGGTTTTGATTAAATTGTTGTGTAAGCATCTCATAAGTATAAAGTAGTGATTGCTTAAATTATTTCGGACTCTGTTCAGGAATGATATAATTGGAACATAATGTAAGTTCACTTTCATCTGAACTTTTGTGCTACTATCTACTTTAAAAGCATGTTTAGAGAATACAGTTGCTTTATCCCACATAGTTAATGTGTTGAAACTCACAGTCCAACTACTAGGATTTAGTGCCAATAATTCACAGCTGTGGATGAAGGACAAAACAATAAATAGTCGGCTGCTTCCGAGTTGGGACAGTAGGCCACTTCCTTGAGCCTTTGGTAATATTTAAACAAGATATTTGAGAATTATGACCCCATTCACTTCCAAATGCATTAAAAAAAATCATCACATCCCAAGGCAACTGCCTGGTTCCTCACAGGCCCAGGATGGGCGACTTAGGCCAGATCCTACCCCCCCCCACTCCCAGCCAGCCTGACAGATTTGCATCAGCAGTTTTGCTGGTGCAGATCCAAGTAGCTTCATTGAGGTGGCTGCCGCGCTACACAAGGTAAGGGGAAATAATTCCCCTTACTCCGAATTGTGCCACAGCCACCTCCTACCCTGCACTGGATTCAGTGCAGGTATGCCGGCCTTCCTGCTCCACTGCAGGATAGGATTGGGCTGCTCAGGATCTTGCTTTATAATTTTATAAGTTAGAGGAATGGGGAAATTAAGTTTAAAGTGTTTCTTTCTACAACCGTTGGCTTGCGCTCCAAAGGTGGAGGGGGGAGTGATGATAGAATAGCCTGCAGTACATGGATATGGACATAGCAGAAAAACCTAAATCAGCGGTTCCCAAACTTCTTAGAGATCCTAGAGGCTGCTGCCTGATTTATAAATGCCAAGGGCTGAGGTTATAATCGTGATGGAGTAGCAGTGTCCTGTCCCCTCAAGTAGCAGCTTGTTTAACAACTTGTTGAAGCACATAGCCTAATCTGCCCTATCTGTATTGCTAACCTAACCAACAAAAATTGGGTCATGGCCCACTGGTGGTCATGAACATCACCTTCAGAATAGCTTCACAGTGTTGTGGATGGTCTACCGATCAACCGATCTTGCCTTATACAGAAGCAAGAAAAGAACTGGAAGAAAGAATAAAAAGGACTTATTTTCCTTCCTTTCATCCTTTCTCCAATTTTCGTTTTCTTAACTGCTATATTTCTCCTTCTGGTTCTCTTCACTTTTATCTCCATGAAACCTCATGTTATTTCCCAGGAGTCAGATTGGTGATCAAAGACAAAACGTGCATTTTCCATTTTGCTATTATTTTCTTTCTTCTTTTGCACGTTCCTAATTATGTCTTGTTTTAAACAGGATGGGGTTGGACTTCAGACAATTCAAGACCTTTTATGCTATTTTTTTCTAATTCCCACCAGAGTAATTAATACCTTCAGTAATTCTCAAGTAGAACCTTGTTTGCCAGAGAAGTTTCAAGAGATAAAGAAAAAGTTTAACATACCTTATTTTTCTTTCTACTTTTAATAAAAGGTTAAGGAAAGTTGTATTGTAGCTATTATAATGGAAGTTTGCCATGGTTACTAAGTAAACTTAAGGAGTCTGTCATGTCAGCCTTTAGACTATGCTTAACTGCTAGTGGTGTAGTTACAGACACAATTTTCCATCTTTTCATGATTTCCTGAGGACATGACTCCCTAATTGATGCAACTGTTGCTAACAAACCTCTAACAAATTTTACCAAACCTTACATTAGACAAGTTGCAACTTCTGTGACTATGAATTGGATAAGTGTGCATTTGCAAAATTGGGGTCATATGCAAATACTTAAGTTTCTGAAAAAGTGAGATTATATTCATTCAGTAACACATTTTGCATTAAAGATCTTGTTATGATATTGTTAAACTGTTCACTTGTATGGTATAAGATTGTAAACCTCTTTAGGCATCTTATTGGGTAGCACTGCAAAAATATAAACATTAAATAAAGGTACAGTCCTAACCAACTTTCCAGCACCAGGGTAAAGGCAATGCAGCAATGCAGCTCTGAGATAAGGGAACAAACATTCCCTTACCTTGAGGAGGCCTCTGTGACTGCTATACTACTGCAGAATGCAGAACATATGACCCATTGGCACAGCTCTGTCAGTGCTGGAAAGTCGGTTAGGATTGTGCCCTAATGCAACAGTGTGTTGAAATAAGTGTTCTACATGCTTATATAAAATGTCAGTTCATAAGCCCACTTAAATATTAGATTAGATGGCATTAAGTGTAATAATCTGAATTTACTGAATCATATTTACTGTTTGTTGCAATACTGTACTATGAGTTGTAATGTATGTCAGGCATTTAAGCATTTGTCAGGCATTTGTTTACACATAATATAAACACCATAAAAGAATCAAAGGCTTCTATCTAGTCTCCTCATAATCATGCTCTAGGTGTTTGTTTAGAAGTGTAAAAATGGGGGGAAACTTTACTCCACATTTTATTCTTTCAAAACGTTTATTCCAACTGTTTTGAATAATATGACTTTGGGAATATCTTTCAAATGGCAGCCCGTGGGAAGATGAATATTGCCCAACTGAAACATTGAACGATGTCCAAGGAGCAATTACCTGAAACCAAGTGTGGCACATGCTTTGCCCTCCCTCTCATCCCAAGCTGATGGGTCCACATCCTTGGGAAGGCATCTCCCCTGCCCAAATAAACCAGGTAGCAGACTTACAGGTACAGTCTGTTATTTAATGTAGCTCAAATAAAGTCCCCACTAGGAGATGGAACATAAATGGTTGGTTGCTTCACCTCATTGTCGTCCTTTCTGCAATATGTAAGCTCATTGTGGAAGTAGGCCCTCATCTCCCGGGGTGGGGGAGGTCCAGGAAGCCTACGTAGGAACCTTAGGTTCCAACTGACCAGGCAGTTGTGGCAGTTGCTGTGGGGGCATCTTACTGAAGATGGGACGCCTCCTGAGACACTTCCGGGGGGATGCTTCCTGTCTAGCCCAGCTCTCCCCTGAATGGATGGCATTCACACTAATGCAAAATAGAGGAGTACCTTTCTATAATTTGCTGTTTGTGGTTAATTCTTAAATCACTGCAGGCATCTGCTGATGCACATTGGAATACAGAAATGCCTTGGCAAGAGATATAAATGTATTTCCAGTTGAATGAGGATTTTGATACACATTTATATATTTGCACATATCCCATTCATTGAGATTATTTGGAATATACCGTAAGTGGGGCTGTTGAGGAGCAATAAGGATCTAAACCAGAGGTCCCCAAACTTTTCTGTCCTGTGGACCACTTCCCGAATTATTTGTTTGCTGTAGACCCCTGTCTGCCTAATATTAAATTTTCCTAAACTTTATATCGTCAAATAGGTTTTTCACAGCTGACACAGTGCTGTTCACTTTGATAGGGCTTTGTAAAAAAAGAAAACGAACTTAAATTTTTTATTCAGACCTTTATTGAAACAATTAAATTAAAAATCTTATTTTTATGTGAAATAAAACAAAATTAAACATTAATAGCTCAAAATAAAAAAAAGGCTAAATTAAAATTCTCTTTAAAATTTAGCACAAAACTTTGTAAATATTTGGATTTTGGACAAAAATCAGAACTTAGTAACAAAACAAAACCATAAATTAAAGCTAAGGTTCAAAACTAAAAATACAAATAGCTATTCTATTCAATAGAATACAAAATACAAATAGCTATTCTATTCAACTTTGTTTCTCTCTGGATATTGCTACTGCTGGATTTATAGAAGCATTTACTGTATGTATTATATGTTTGCTATTCTTTGTTGCAAGAAGACAACTTCTGGAAATAGAGTAAGTTCTTGCCAACTCAAGTCTCTGAGTGATTTCTTACTCAAGCTCAGCACAACCTTGGGACATTCCTAAGCCTCACTATTTAAGTTTGCTTCATGCTTTTCATCATCATCCTTGCTCTTCTTGCTTCTCCGCGCGCTCTCTGCCTTCTGAATGATGCTGAGGCGACCTTGGGGTCACTCCAGCGTCATTCATATGGGAGGGAGGTGCTGCGGAGGAGACAAGCTCTCCGGCGGTAGACTCCCTGTGGATCCCGGCGCTGCAGCGCAAGTTTTTTTTTTTTTTTTAACATGAGCCGCAGCGCCAGGATCCACAGGGAGTCTGTGTAAGTGTAGGGTGATGGAGCTTCCTCTCCGTTACCCCCTTTGTTCAATTTGCAAGAATTAGAATAACAAAGTCCAAAACTTATCGTACCTACTCATATAATTAATTATTTCAAATTTAAAATATCTACTTAAAAGTTTACGAAACGGCTGAAATAATGATTTCGGTGGGTGGACCCCCATTTACAAATTGTGGGCCCCCAAATTTTTTTGTCGCTGAAATGGACCCCCTGAAAGTCGAAATCGACCCCTGGGGGTCTATATCGACCACTTTGGGAATCATAGATCTAAACAATAGACCCCCATACTCTCTCCATCAACGTGAACAACTGCAACCCTGTTACATTAAATCTAAACACACATTATGAGAAACCTGCCTGATGGTAAGGAGCTGCTTCAAGGTAGTCAACGTTCTTATCGTATCACCCACTTGTTTCCTCCACTGTGGCTTCCCTGCCCTATGAAGGTAGCTGGCTGCAGAAGTAGACCTCCAGCACTGCTGCTGTTTGCAGCAGCGCTCCCAAAATGGCCACTGCCCCAAACCTTTATACAACATCAGAACAGTGTTCTGCTGCCTTAAAGGGCTACATAGCCCTCGTTACGATCAGACGGTAAGATGTTGTTCAACTAATTCTGAATGGTACATTAGTATTCAAAGCTACAGCCATCTATAAATAAAAAATACTTGCACGTGCAAATTCAAAGGAGTGGTTGCAGTCCTTAGATTTCTGATTCAAGAACAAGTGTAATGGGAGATCAGTTGGTCTAGTTCACAAGCAAATATGGATCAGTCATGATTTATATACAGCTGAATAGGGTAGGGTTTTTTCCAATTGAAATTGTTCTCATTTACAAACAAGTTCTATATTCACACATAATGTGTTTAATGATAATCTGTTCGGTATGACAAAAATGTGAAAACCCATTACATCTGTTTCCATAAAAACAAGTTTTTGAAATTGCTTCTAACTCTTATTTAGTATTAAATAGCTGAATCATCCCCACATCCTGTGGTGTATGTATAACCTGTTAACGTTTCCTGCAATTCTTTAAAATATGACCCTGGTATCTTCTGTTTTAGCTACAACAGTACTACATGTGTTTTTGTATTTCTGCACCAATGCTGAATTACTCCATGCTGTTGTGAAAGTCTTCTTTTCCCTTCAGCAAACTTTCACCTTGCAAACTTAGTAGTTTGCAGATAAAATTGCTGTCTGAAATAGTTTCTGGTTTTTACATAGATTCATAAGTTGCGCACCAATGAATGTGAGGTATGTCATAATTTTTCATGCTTTTTTCTTGATGTTTTTCATGTAATTTGTGATCTCCTATGTGTTAGATTTTAAAAAATATTAAGTTCATTCAATGAATTGATCGGTATATTAAATCTTCCTAGAAAGTATTACTAATTATGACTATAAGAAGTTAAAATTTAACTGGTTCATCACATATCTCAGTTCCTTATAGGATGGTTTTGTTTAGAAAGGTAAATAGCCTAAAGCAGGATTTAAGAACAAATAAATGTCAAGATCAGATCTGTGCAGGAAAATCTAAGTGGAGGAAGTTCTGCTAGAACACTGGTTCCCAACCTGTGGTCCATGGACCAGAAGTGACCCTTGAGATCCTGAAAAGTAGTCCGCAACATCTCTGGAAAAAAAGGTTTCCTTTCATTACTTCCAGCATCTGGATGAGCAAGCTCTCTACCATGAACCACCAGAGTGGGTGAAGAACAGAGCAACTGCAGACAGTAGGCCTGCCTGCAGACAGTAGGGCCGCTGAGAGCCAGCACTGGACCCAGGGCAAGATGCCTGATTGGGCCCTTCTTCCTAAATTTTTCCGTATAGTTTTCTTTTCCTTTTCAATTAATTTAATTCAGTGTGACTGGATAGGCCAAAATTGAGGTACCCAAATTTATTTTATAGAAATGTGTACTGTACTGTATGGTTTATTTTGTCATGGCCCAGGCCCTGGGGATTTTGCCCCGCCTCCCCTCCTCAGGCCTGGCAGCCTGCACTTCTAGCATCTTGCCAAGCAAGTTGTTCAGGGATCTGTGGGTTCCTAAAGGTGGGAAA
>JAJKFI010000019.1:10185787-10267856 GCA_029204185.1 Lerista edwardsae | reverse complement strand
GGAAACTACTGGCACTATAAATGCCTGCTTGTATTGTACTGATTCTGTACTTGTATGTATTATTTACTGAGTGATCTAGAAATAGGGTGTTCCCCTCCCCACTTGGTCCTGAAGAAAGAACAGGGCAAACATTTGATCCTAGACTTGCTAGAAAGTTATTAAATGAATTAAATCATACCAGGACATGGAGGAGACTTGCTGGTTCATCATGCTGGAGTTGAAAGCTGTAATTTTCCTGGTGCTGTCAGGTTTGGGCCCTAACATCGGGCACTCACGCATCTGACGGGGTTGGCCAATGAGACAGAGGCATGTTCATTATCATTATCCTTGTAATGAAAGCAGTCAACAACAGTGCAGACTAATGGACTCACCTGAAATGTTTGAACCTCTTCATCCAGTAGTCATATATTTCAAATAAAGATGTGAAAGAACAAGAAAGAGAAAAATACTATTTGTTCAGTAGGGTATATTATGGCTGTGTCCCCTATCCTTCTAACTTCAGAAAGCCAGTCACTGGGCAGCTCTACATCTAAAAAGTTTGTCACTGAGTGAAATAGGAGTTAGACATTAATCTTTGGTAACTGATGTAACAATGGTGTGTGATAATCAGTATTGATTTTAGAAGATGGATATATTTAAAGAACCATAGCATTCCTTAGGTTACACATAATACTTTTAACAGCATTTGCGGCACACATGCTTGCCTATTCAAGGCCATAAACAGGTGGCCAAAGAGCAATGGACCCCTCTTCCCTCCATCTCTAGTCCATTTGAAATGTTGATGTATTTTCTCAGCTGCTGTTCAGCTTTTCCTGCAGCTTTAGAGTGGCCAGAGAACCCAATCTATCATCATGACACATGACAGCACTGAGCCTTTTTTTCAGCATACACATAATGATCTAGAAGGTACTGGTTAAAACAACAATGAGGACTGTTCTGTCTGTCTTGGTTTCCATTAGGGCCTGTTTTTTTTAGTAAAAAATAGCAATCATACTGTTTGCAGTGTTCAAGTGAACAGTTATGGGTTTTGGTGGGTTCCCCCCCTTTTTTTCCTCTTCTTTCTACTGAAGCTCCTTAGCTGGAAACTGCAAGATAGGACTGTTAGTTTATACTCTCTTCAGCCACAAAAGCAGAAGTCCCTATAGGGGTGGAATGACCTCTTTTATAAGCAAATACAAAGGTTTACATTGTGAAGGGAAAGAAACTGGTTATGCTCCATCTAGCATTTAATGATCGCAAAGGCCTGTCTACTACAGAAGTGAAAAATATACTGCATACTTTTAACAAAGGTCACTGTCTATATTTGGAATGCCCTTTCCCTTAAAGTTAACCTGAAGTCCCAAAGATAAGATGTTTTTTTGCACATTTTGACCCATCCCACTTTTTGTGCAGATTTTCCAGCTTGTGTGAGTAGAGATGGGATTTGTGTTGCTTTTTATACTGGACAATAAATTTAGCTTCATGTTTTGCTTTGGGTTCTTATATAGGCATTGCATCCACACCAATCACACCTTTCTCTTAACCAACTCCTGCCTCTTCCTATTCTTATCTCTTAGGCAGGCACCCTGCTTCCTTTGTCCACCCTTCCCTTGGTAGGCTTACCTCTCTCCATTCACTATCTCTGCTGACCTTCCCCCTTTTCATCACTGTCTAATTGCCTACTTTTGGTCATACAGATCTCTCAATCTTCAAGAAGTCTGAGAAAAATAATTCCTCAGTTAAGATATAAAATACTGATAAAAAATACGTAAATGTTCCAGCCTTTCTTTATATTTTATTAAATATAAATATAAAAAATGAATGCAAAAGAAATTCATTTATTTGTTTCCCCTAATTGCAGAGTGAAAAGGGTATGCAATCCAAAAGTTGATCACTATGGGCTTACACTTAAATGTGTTTTGTTTCCTATATGGGGATAGGAATTTGAATTAAGAGTAGAAGAGACAAGATCTCACTTGAGATGAACAACTCAATTCTCAGAAACTCCATTTTTTTAGGGGGGAGGTAATTTTCCTGCTTCATTTCAAAGGAAACATTGTGTACCAGAGTGCAGTGTCTAAGAAATTGAGCTCAAATTTCAAATCTTAGCTTTGCCATAAATTTGTTAGGTGTCCTTAGACATAGTCTCAGTTTTCCAGCCACAATATAAATATGATGACACTGCATTACAGGTTGTAAGGTCAGTATCAAAATACTACATGTGAAATGCTTTACAAACTTCCATGGAATGCAGTTAGAGTTTGTTCATGTGTATTGATTTCATTGAAATGAATGTGCCCCTTTCCCTATCCTATCTTGGGATTTTGATTCTGTTTTAAATAGTGTCCTAGGTCTAAGAAACAGAGCATGTGTTCATATGAAGAGAAGAAAGCCAAAAATTGAATTACTCCCCCATTTCTAATCCATTCCCAATTTCTAATCCAATAAACTCATTCAGTGAGTTTACTTTTTGCTGTTGTTATTAGGTCAGTACTTCGCAGCAGGTTTCTATTTTTGAAAAAGTGTACGTTTCAAGCACCTTGCCAAATGTTGCTTAGCTTAATCTGTGAGATAGGAGTGACCCTAATGATTGCATTTTTAGCCTTGATACAAATAATTCAAATCTCAAAAATTTAGGAAGAGGGAGAGTAATCTTACAATGAACTTCTCTAAATGGTATACATGTATTTATTTCATGAGACTCCCTATCCATAACTGGCTCTTTTTGAAAAATAAAAGCTAATGCTCAGTCATTGATGAATTCTGAGGGCCTGAGCAGGAATAGTAGCTTCAGATTAATTGTCCTTGAGACTGAAAGACAATTTTTGACAAACATATTAAAATCAGACATATCCTTGGCAGATGGTCTCCTTAAAAATGTTTGTGGTGTGATAAGAGAGAGGTTTCTGTGTTCTGGAGAGCATGGAAGGCAGCCAAAATAATTCTCTGCTGGAAAAGGAATAGCAGAATGGTCCGGCAATTATTGATAAGACTATGAGGGTGAGCGTGAAGGTCAGAGTTAGGTTTCCCCCACTGTGGCACCATACTGTGAATCTCACTGCTAAAGAAGCCACTGCTGTTCTCATTTAAGTTGCTCAAAGAAAAGCTGTAAAAGGAGAAGCCAAAGGGAATGCATTTTGGTATTATTTAGCCACCACAACTGCAGTTTTACAGATCAGTTGTGCACTTCGACAGTGCATGTTTGCAATTTCAACTTATTTGGCCCACAAGCATCTAATTAGACCTAGAATTGAACTATTTATAGTACATGTTAATTAGTTATTGGAATAATGGAATAAAAATTCTATTCTTGGGGACCAAACATTTTATGGAGTGCCGTTTACAGTACTTTACAATCAAATCACTTTGATTGTCCATTGTAAACTCTGTGCATTGAAACAAAATTCACTATAGAATAAGTTATTCACTTTACAATGGGCTCACAATTGCCATTAAAAAAATCTTATGGGTGATAGGTAAGCCAAATCGGCAATGCAAATACAAGTGCTTGTTATAGTGTCTCAGCCAATACCAGTGTTTTGGCTGTGTGCATATAGGGAAGGATAGGACCTTGTAATTTGCGTTTTATAATTACAGCATTGTGTAAACTGATAACCATGGCTCCCAAAGAGTGGAGAATTCACCTTCTAAATCAACTTTTAGAGAGGGGAATAGCTTTGTTCTGTGGGAGAAAATTCAAGGTATTGGAATGAATGATCAAAAACAATGTATTGGGATCATGTTACAATATTTTGACAATACAATGCTCTATAGAAGGGCTCACCGTTGTAAAGCAAGGGACCACTGTACACATCTGTTGTCTATTTCATAAGTTATCATGCTGCATGTAGTCTAAGAAGGCTTCATATCCTTCCAGCCAATTATGGAGAAAATCCTGGTAACCACAGCCTCTCGCCGCTCTGTAGCAGACAAATTGCTAAAATGAAAGAATTGCATCCTTTCACACTATTTCAGAATGCACTCTCCATTCAAAATCTAAAGGTATTGGCTCTGTTCAGAGGTAACAGTTTCCTGCTATGAGAGTACGCCAATGGAAGCAGCTGGCTCAAGGACTCCCCTGCCCCTTTTCCCTTCAACACGTGAGAGGAGGAGAGGGGAAATTCTTGTGTTTGCTTTCAGTTTATAGTTAACTATAAATCTGTGTTACACACAAACACAGGGATCTCAGGTTTTGGTATAATACAGAATTGTGAGTTAGTTCAAAAATATCCCCTCTTCTCCTCTTGCTCATTGAGGAGGAAAGGGGAGGGGGAATATGCAAGCCAACAGTTCACAGAGGCTGGTTCATATTGTTGGGAGCAGGGTGTCCCATTGCATCTGATTCAAGACAGAGTGTTGCAAGTACAACAGGTAAGAAATTCACTTGTATGCCTGATCCTGAGAAGGGGAGCAACTCCGTACATATCTGGATGAAGATGCAAGAAACCAACTCTCTAAATTTTCAATCTGTGCAAACATAAATATTGCACAATTCACAGAATTGTTTATATGTAATATCTATAAAAGTATATCTTATCTTCAAATTGCACAGTCAATTTTGATGGAAGCGTTTTCTCATCTTTTGATGAATGCCCTGAGATGCAACAACTATGTGAAGTAATGAAGAATGCCTTCAAAGGCATCTTGAATGCCAAATGAATTGTGCTGAACTTTGACAAAGCCTATATCTACCAATTTCTTACTGAACCTATTCATACCTGCAGAAATCCATGTAAAGCAATATTGAAAATTCCCCTAATAATACTTGAAGAAACCAGGAGTTAATATATGGGAAATAATGATTACATCAAGCTGAACCACTAGATTAGGAAAGGAAAAGGTTAATCAGGGAAGAAATTCTTTTTTAGAATTCAGCACAAGTGTTTGCATAATAATACAATTGGCATATGCCAATAAAACAATGTTGTATTACAATTACATATTCCTTTTTATGCATATAATAAATTGTTCAGATTTTTCCATTAATATTAAGTACCAAAATGTCATAACTTGATAGAATTTTATTTGTGTTTTTGTTTTTCTTGATTGTTTTTAACTGAAACAAAATAAATGTAATTGATGAAAGGGTGCATATTACCCTTCTAGTGAACTAAGCTGTAGATAAAAAAAAGTTCCATCTTTTGTGCCTTTGGAGACCAAATTTTGAGAGATCTCAAAAAAGGTTTTCAGCCATCCCAATCCTGCGTCCACTACAGTAGGAGTGCAAGATGCTCTTGCCTTCTGCAAGATGCTCTACGGTTGTATCCAATCATATGTGCGAGGGGTGTGTGTGTGCGCACACGCAACATATGAATCTGAATGCCAGTTGCAGGGGGAACAGTGACAGGGGAGATATCTTTCCCAGAGACAGCTGGTGTTCCACAGTGGGAACCAGGATATGGATCTAGTTGGCTTTTGGCCTAATCCAATGTTTTTCTTATGTTCTTGCAGTGCCAATCACTGCAAAAATGTATAAATACAGATACTGAACAAAACAATGTCCACCCATGTTCCAAGCACCAAGGTTGTCTCCATGTTTCCTTAGAACATGTGGCTACCTTAGTCATTTTTCTACAAAGTTATGTCAGGGACAGAACTATTACAGTAGTGTTTACTATGCAGGGCTGCACTTGACAATAATTTGTAAGTTTCAGCTAATGCAAAATTTTACATTCCACTGCTTGAGAAGGGCAGGGTAAAGAATTTGACATTGTTGTGGCAGCTATTAGTTTTAAGCCTTGCTTTAAAATACTGGCATTATCCTCTCTCTCTCTCTCTCTCTCCCTACTCAATCCTAAACCCAGTATGTCTCAGTGATTACCTCTCATATGAATGGGAAGAGGTTCAGCAAATCAAATTTGCTTTCATTTGGTTGTGGTAAATATGAGCCTCAAAGCGCAATCCTAAACTGGAGTTAGGCCGGCATAAACTAAGCCAGCAAAGTTTGGCCAGCACAAGGGACACATAAAGCATGTTTGGACTACTCTCGGAGTCAGGGAGGATGGCTCGCAACTATGTGTGCTGGCCTCTCTGACTCTGAGAGTGGTCCAAACATACTTTACGGTGTCCCTTGTGCTGGCCAAACTTCGCTGGCTTAGCTTATGCCGGCCTAACTCAGTTTAGGATTGCACCCTAAAAAAGACTCCTCTCTACAACATCACATGTAAAAAAGGAACAGCTCTGTGCCACTGTTCTCGCTAAGCTGCACAAAAGCACACGTATGCACCTTTAATAGGAGTCCAACACAAATGAAAGATGTTAGTGCTCACTTAATACCCCTCCCCTCTTGCTTCTTGACTTTCCACTCTCATCGCTCAACCTTTGAGCAGCCTGCTGAAGGAGAACCAGGTATTGTGTACAGATCACTGAAAGAATGCTCAGAACATCCAGACCTAAGTGCACATAATTGATAAACTGATGCCTCTATTCGCATCTAGAAAAGGATATCATGGAAGAAGGTACAAAGGTGGACTACCAAAGTGATCAAGGGTTTCTAGATTTGAGGAAAAAAGGGTGTGGGATGAAGGAGAAGGTTATAGAAATATTTATACTATGAAATGGCATACAAAGAAGAGCTACCAAAATAATCAGAGGTTTTTTAGTTTGAGAAAAGGGTGAGGAGCTAGGGTTGGGAACTAAGGCTGCAGAAGAAGGTTATTAAGTGAGATATGGTTTGGAAAGAAAGAACCTCAAAAGGTCACAACATAGTAATATCTCTTAACACTACCAAGAAAGGCGCAATATCTTAAGGAAGGAATAAGAATGAGGGCTCATTCCCAGCTTTTGTCTTTGGCATGTCCAGGTAGAGCTGGAATGTCTGGTAATAGGTCCTGACTTAGAGTATAAGTTTACAATCCTATACTGTACACACTTTCCAGGGAGTAAGACTCATTGTATTGAACACAAGTCTACTCAGAAGTGACTTGCATAGGATTGTGCTCACTGGCTAGTCCAGTGATGGCGAACCTTTTGGGCTCAGTGTGTCAAAACTTAGGAAATAAAAATGGTTAACTTGACTCTGCTGGTGTGTCAACCCCCCCCCCCCCCAAAACAAAAGAGTAACAATTCTTTATATTCATTTAAACAAGAAATGCAGTCTACTCATATATGGTGCTATGTATTATATAAAGAAGCATCAAATAATTACAAAAATGAAAAATGAGTAAAACAAACTCAGTTTTTGACAGGTATTGGTGAATGCTGGTGTGTCACCCCAAACACTGTGGTGTGTCAGTTTTGACACGCATGTCATAGGTTCACCATCAGCGGCCTAGTCAGACTGGCCATTGCCCATTATAGTGGCTATCCATTATAGTGAATCTCCTCCAGTTGGTTGTGCTCCCTTCTTGTGAGTTTGTTTATTATTTTTCTATAGTATATATTTTAATCTGAATTGTAAGCCACCTTGGGCATTTGCTCTGAGATTGGAAAGGATAAAAATATTTTAAATAAATAAATAAATATATTGCTTTAGGTCATTAATTGTTCCGCATACTGGGGGGGAAAATTAGAGAGAACACTGCCTGTGCATGTTCATGGTGTGTACTTGGTGTCGCTAAAGTATCAGCCTAGTGTAAAATGGTGGGTTAGGGGATGAAACCATCAGGTCACAGGGCGCACACACAACAGAGGATGCTATAGATAGTGTTACAAGCTAATAGTATCTTAAGTACTTAAGTATCTTAAGTACTATTGGATGTTAAAATTCATATCCCAAAACATTTCATATTGATGTTTGAGGGTAACTTTTGTGGGTATGGCACTAAATACTTTTGTGATCTATACAAAATCCTTAGTGACTTGAAGTTGATTCTGATAAACAGGTCCCATGAAATTGAAGTTCATGTGCAGCTTTGCAAATGAGACTGAAGGCTGCATCCATAAAATTTGATTTAGTGCAATGTCTTGACTATTACGCTTACATAGTATGGAATATACTATGTTTTTAAAATGTGTGTATTTTGTTTTTAAAATGTATAGTATGTTTTTAAAACATATTCACAAATAATAGCTTAAAATATAATCATTAGAAAGAAACAAATTCTCTTGCTATTAATTCAAACAAAACTGTATTTAGCAGTCATGTTTTGGCAACTGATTAGAAAACATTGTTTGTAAACTCAGACATTGCACTAGCCATAGTTATTCTTCCTTAACCTCAGTTAAGCTTGTTGTCGGAATTGAGCAGTGTTTTGGATATGAACGGACGCTTCAGAAGTATGGATTTCTGCCTACATAAATAGTAGGCATTCCCTGTTGTTTAATACCATGATGGTAGAGTAGTAAAGACAGTTATTCCTGTTGTTGCTAATTTACGGTTACAGCTGCTTCCTCTTTATGCGATTTAATTTTCAACCCACCAGGAGGCAAATAATTCCCACCTATGTCGTTTTTCAGAGAAGGCTGTTGTTTTCCATGTGAATATTGTTTTCATTTCTGCCCACAGCAACTATTCTTTACACTCATCTGGCATTGCAAGGCAGCATTCCAGAAACCAAGGCAGCTTTCAGAGCTCAAAAATATGGAATCATTTGGATGGAAAAATTACAAAATTAAGATTGCTCTGTTCACCTTTAAAGACTGCACATTGTTTTGATGACTGCATGCAACTGGAAAATAATGACTAATGTCCTGTTGATACAAATTGCTTTAAGAATTATTTTTCTATCCATTTAGTTTAATTGGCTTTTGATTTATCCTTTTCCCCTCATCTAATGTATCTGGGAGTATTAGAAAGGGAGGAATTTAAAAATCATTGCATAGATTGACATATAGTACCAAAACAATTACATGTAAAATATTTTTAGAACATTCGTTATGCACAGTGTACGTGTGTGCATTCGCACCAAATATGAGCAGGTGTACTCTAGATGCATACTGTATACTCTTCAGTCAGTTCCATGTTCCTGATGTGCTCATCTGTTTCTTCCACAATTTGTGGCCCATCAACTTGGACACAGCCCACTTTTGATTGCAAAAGCTGGAGAATGGCGGGCATCTGAATCCTTATGTGGTGCAGTAGTAGCTGGAGTGTTCATCTTAGAATCCCGAGACCTATTCTGCTACCAGGTCTTCTCTGTGACCTTGGACTTCTCAGTATCTCCTAGTCTAGCCTACATTACAAGGTTGTGGTGGGGAAGAGAAGGATCTTTGCATGCTGCCCTGAGCTCCTCTGAGGAAGGCCAGGATGAACAAATCATAAATAGGCCACAGTATGTGGCCAATGGGCTGCACTGGAGGCCTTACTTACTGAAATATACTTGTTTTCTTCTGAATAACTGAAATATTATGATCATGATTAAAATTGGGATTCAGATTATCCTTTTCAGCAAAATAATTTAGCAGCAGTGATGTCATGCAGGGGGAACGCGGGGGAACTCAGTTCCACTTGTTAAAATTAGGGCTGACTCCGCCCACTTCAGTCTCCCTCCTCCCCCCTCCCAATTCCTCTGCAAAGAGCTTTTCTTCTTGGTTGGCCAGCACTCAGAGGATTAAAGGGAGCGACTCCAGATTCCTAGGGGGGCGAAGGGGGACGGGCTGCAGTGGGAAAGTACCGTCCTGCACAGCCCCCTTCCTCGCTTCCTCCAGCCACACACGTGGAGTCAGCAGCCGCTCTGGTGAGTCTGCAGCCCACTGGGGAGAAGGGGCGTCCTGGGGGTGCGGTGGCAAATCGAGGGGGGCCCTGGAGGGGACGGAAGGGAGCCGGGACTTTTTGAAGCTGCCCTCCTGACCTGCCCAGCATAAGCAGGCTTTGGTGTGGGGAAGCACCCAAGTGTGCTGTCCGGAGTGGTGCCGTCCGGAGTGGTGCCGCCCCTCAGCCCTTTCCACAGGTTCCTGCCTCATTCTGCTCAGCCAGCCTCGGCTTCGAGGCTGCTGCCCCCGTGCCAATTTTCAAATTCCCTGGCAATTTTGAATAACTCCACCTCGCCTAGCCGCAACCAAGGAAAGGCTTTCGCTGCTGTCTCTCCAGTCCAGAGCGTTTCACTGGCGCTCTGGGTGTGAGGCTTCTTTGGGAGACTGTCCCCATCGCTATTGGAGCTGCAATTGGGGAGGGGGGAATTCTTCACTTTCTGTTCTGTAGGCGCCAGGCGCTGTACAGAACTGGCTGGCTCCACCCACTCGTCGCTGACGTTGTCGCTGGCTAGGAACCAGCCACGGGTAGACCTGGGTTCCACCAGCCTCCGGAGCCCAGGTCTACCCATAGGAACCAGCCGCGGGTAGACTTGCGCTCCGCCAGCCTCCGGCTTATGACGTCACTTCCGGTGGGCGGGTCCTGACACATGCCAAGCAAAAGTGAGTTCCTGTTCTTAAATCATTTAGATGCCACCACTGCTTAGCAGCCATTATTTCAATGTTGTTTGTTGTCATGATGGAGATTATATGTGTGTATCTCATTGTTTTTTTTCTATTTGCCAAACTGATGAAGGGATCTTTTAATATAGCAGATATGATGTTAACCTTTTACTTACATGTGATTCATTTCATAAAAGAGTCTAAACATCACGTTAATTTTAAAAAAACAATTTATATTACACTCATCAATATTCATTTGATATCCCGCATACGTGGAGTTTTGCGGAGTTTCATCATAAAGCAAACTCTTTATTGGAGACAAAAAACGGGGAAGGGGAAAAGGATGGATTTTGTGGAAATGCAGTTGTGCATTTACTTGGGATTTGCTTAGTTGGGGATTTAGGTATTCCTATTTCAATGGACTCACCAAAAATATTCTTTCTCCTATCCATATTGATGGCATGGCATTAAAAGAATAGACTGCATGCACTTTTTTGAGTGACCAATAGTGATTAATGAGTGTTCTCATGATGATCATTTCTTGGAAAAGAAGACATCAACATTGCATGTTCAAGCACTACATTCTTTTAAGCTACAAATAAAATAAATAAAACATTATTACTTCCTGCAGCCTCACTGATTCATGAGTATTAGCTGCTCGGAAGCACAATTTCTTGATCATTTCTCTGGGCAGCATTGACTGTCTTTTTAAATGCATCAGTTTAAAATCTATCCTTGTAAATAGCATGTAAAGGCTACAATTTGTAACAAGTTTGTAACAATTGCTTCACAATAAACAATCGGTATAGTCAGTAGTTGGCTTGTTTTGAGTGCTAACTACTTGGCGTTTTACAGGCTATTAACTAGGCAATTAGTCCACTAACTGTAAGGAGTCTGACCATTGCTATAAGTATACAGACCATTGCTTGAGCTGCATTTGCTCATAGTGTTTAATGAGCCAGATAGCCTGAGAGATGGGAGTGCAGTCTTACTCTTGTCTGAGTGGCATTACAAAAGCATCTCATGTTAGTCACTGGCTGTGAATGTTAATCACTGCACAGCAATAATTTACAGCGTTGTTGTAGCACTCTTCTGCTCATAAAATGAACTCAGTAACCCACTACTACCCCAGGGATATGCCTCTCTTTCTCTGCAATTGAATACCCAGCTTGCCGGCATAATAGTTAGGCTTCTGAAATAGTGCATTAAAATAAAAAAAGAGTGAGCAGCTGTATGATAAAATAAGCTCAAAAATAGATTTGCTAATTATCTCTTTCTTTTATTCACAGAAGGGGTATGTGAGATATGGCTGACCAGCGAAGACACAGGGGCTTATGGAAGAGACATTGGCACAGACCTTCCCACTCTTTTGTGGAAGCTAGTTGAAGTGATCCCTGAGGGAGCAATGCTAAGACTTGGCATGACAAATCCTCCTTATATTTTAGAGCATCTGGAGGTATGTTCAGTCTTTTACATATTGATATCGATGGGGTTAACTAACAAGGATGGTCACTTGACTCAATGACTTGTCCCTAAATCACAACTTAAGTTAATTCCTTCGAAGACTCACACTCAACTTGAGTTGCGCCCTTCAAGGACTCACACTCAACTCACGACTCATAGCCACTGACTCGTAAATTGACTCGTGACTTGAAATCATTCCCTTTCTTGATAGCGTGTGTGTTCTTGCTGACTTTCTTTGCTGCTTCCGTGTCGCACCACAAGACTTTGTAGGCAATTCAGAGCAAGTATCCAGAAATATGGCAGCAGCAGATGTGGTGGGAGGGTAGGGTCCAGGAGGCTGGGGCTACAGGGTAGTGCAATGAGGGTAGGAGGAAGGCTTCAGCATTTTTTGGCTATACGTGGCTGTGGGAGGGACGAGAAGGGGGAGGCAGCCAGGTCACGGGAAAGGAGGCTTTTTGTGATATAGGAACAAACTACTTTGAGTTTTTTTCTGGATGAAGGAGGGACGGATGAGGAGTGGGGCAACGGAGGGGGTTCTCTTTGCAATATTGGGACAAATGGCTTCAGGGTTTTCTCTTTGCACCAGGGAGGGCTGAAAGGAGGTGGGCAGATGAGGGGGGAGGCAGTTCTATGCAAAATTCAAGGAATAACTTCAGCTCTTCTGGATCACTTTGCATTCACTGACTAGAGTGCAGAAGGGATGGGAACATCAGGAGGGTGTTAAATTACAACTCTCTCTCAGACACACCATCACCACCTCCCTTTTTTCTGTGAAATTTGGCTCAAAGAAATCAATCAATCAATCACTAGTATTTATATACCGCTTTTCAACATAAAAATGAGATTTGGAACTCGAAAGATTTGAACTTAAATCAAGTCACAAAGGCCATGAATACAGACTTGACTCAAGTCACTGAGGCAGTGACTCGAGAGTTGGGCTGAGTGACTTGAGCTTAAACCCTCTAAATGCTTAAACCCTCTAAATGCTCTTGCATCCTGTGAAAAATAAAAGTGTCATTTTCTGTAGTTAGAATTAGGAATATTTCACAACTAAATTGACCCATAAGATCAAGAAAGATACAAATACAAGGAAGGTAACTGCAAATCTGCTTCTTTTAAATGCAGCCTTCTATAGTGTAGAAGTAGTGATTTACTAACCAATTGCCAAGGGTTGTAGAGAGTCTTGTTTTTTTAAAATAATGAAATATGTAATTTATGCACACTATATGCAAGCAAACCTTTGTTTCTGCCACCACTTCCTTGTCCTATTTAAGCATTATCTTTCCTTATTACAAGCAATTCAAAGCTATCATCCTTACTGGTCACATAATATTTTGTACTAATGTGAACCACTCTGTCACTCTAAAGCTTGCAATAGTCCAGGCCTGGGTTAATTTAGGATGAGTCATCATAGGTAACAACGTATCTTAGAAAATTTTACTTTGTTGTGATGTATGCTATTTTGCCTTCAAGAGATGTTGCTTCTTTTTTCTTTTCTTTTCTTTTTTTTTTGCTGCTTGAAGGTGCTGAGCAGAATTAGTTAGCATGATAATTTAATTCTGTGTTAGACGGTCACAGCAGGGTATATTGAAATACAGACTGTAGGTTTTAAATTGGAATCTTTTAATTCTTGAGCAATACTTTTTGAAAAACATGAGATTTTTAATGACTGTTAGAAATACACAGTACAGTGAAATAATTGGTTTAGTATATAATGTTTAAAAGCACAACAAAAATGAGATTATGAAATGACAACGTGATTTTTGAAGAAACTGGCCATAACCCAAAGATAACATATATGACTTATACATGTGGATTTGACGCACTGTGGATGCCAGTGGATTCTGGGGTTCACATTTAAAGTGTTTAAAAACAAAAAAGCACCAAATCAGCATTTCCTACCTTTGCACTGCCAAACTGTGCAATTTCCTAGCCTTTAGAGCTATTTTTAGCTCTGGAAGATCCACGTCTGGGTCACGCAGCGGTTCCTGTCAGAGTTACCCCAGAATGCATTATGAGAATGCAAGCTGGGAAACAGCACAGTTTGACGGGGGATTTAGGTACCATGGAGGATTCTGGAATGGAACTCCCGCACATATCGAGGTCCCATGTGTATATGCACATGTGCAAACAACACTCACTGTCAAAGAGATGCGCCATTTCAAAAACTGAATTCCAGTGTATCTCTTTTGCAATAAGAGGTACTGTCCAAAAATTTAAGAGGTCTATCTTCATGCATGGTTGCTGCCCTGGTCTGACTGCCGCCACTACCACCACCCCCAGCTGTCCTTGGACTTGCTACAGATATATAGTGGGTATCAGTCCAAGGAGAACCATAGGTAATTTGGCAGCCTATGGGGTGGGAGGATGGAAAGTGAAAAAAAATACTTTTAAAAAAATAAATGAGTCAGTAAAAAGTATTTTTTTAACTTACTGTCCAATCACAGGGCAATCACATCTCCAACCGTAGCATGCAGTGCAGCCTCTGTTGGCACAGCTGCATATCATAACACAGCAGAAAATCAGATTGGGGCCTCAGTCTACAGTCAGCTGTCATAAACAGCAGTACTACAAATTTTTAATTTACCTTTTTAGCATTATTACTTCAAAAAAAAAATTTTTGCTTTGCTTTCATCAAGGGTCAGTTAGAGGGAATATAGCATTTCAGGATCAGGAGGTGATGACTCTTAAGATCAGGGCTAGAACCTGTATAAACTTCTCCTGGGTTTTAAAAAATTGTTTGATGTGTGTTTTGCAAAGAAAACATTCTGGGTTTTACTTTTTTAAAGTCATACCTTAGTTTTGCTTGACTTTGAATTGTCTGTGCTTATTCATTCCTCTCATTTAATGATGACAGATGGCGCATCTAATCATCATATAACTCTTGGGGCAGTCTAATTCTCCCTATAGTAAGCAGGTTTCCATTTCCAAGTTTGTCCAGTGGCTTCAGACCCAGGGCAAAGATGCCTTTGATGTGCTGTAAAATTTGCTTACTGCTGAACTCTTAAGCAGTCTATTAACTCAAGAGACATAATAGACCAGTTCAGATGACCACGACTACAAACCAAAATGTCCTGTATCTGTGCACGCTCTTCTCCATTGAATGCCATTGAACCCCTGGTTAGTTTGATGTTACTTTATAAACCACAATTTAAACAAGATCTTGCCATTTGGACATCGCACTATGCTACTGTTTAATCAGGATGTCAAACATGAAACTCATGCCAGAGCAGAGGAGATATGAAGAAAGGATAGTTGTGGATTTGGGATATTTCTGGTCCTGTATTGTCAGAGCAGAGCAAGCGTCAGATCAGCATCATTGGGCATGTGCTGAGGTCCACTCCCTAGCAAGGGCCCCACTGTCAACCCCCAGAGTGAGTAACCCAACTGCTGTTGCTGCTGCTCTTCCTCTTCTTCACTGTGACAGCCTCTAAGCAGTGCAGCCAATTACCAGAGAGAGAAAGTAGCACTTCCCACTTACCAGTACTTTGTCCTCTTGCTCTGAGTGATGGTATGAATTGGGTCCAGAGGGAGAGGAAAATCAGATGGGCACAAGTGACAGTGTCAAGGAGGTAATTTGTTTTTTTTAAAATAGTAAAATCTTTAATTTTAGAAGGACCTGAACTATATTGCACAATTAAATTGTTTTAAAGATTGATATTTTGATATAAATTCTTGTATTTTCTTAAGCCATTTTGGGCTTTAAAACAGAATTTAGTAAAAAAAAAACCTCAAAGTAATTTCAATAAAATAGATTTTGAATTAACATACTTTGAGTTCAGTGAATCTCCCTTCTTTTTCCAACATGGTTTGGTTTTTTGTTTTGTTTTGCACCATGTTCCATGGTAAATTTGGCACTGGAAAAACTCTGTGATGCCCCCCTTCCCTTGATGCCCTATGTATGTGCTTATTTTGCTCACTGGTTAATCCAGGACTGCAGAAGTGATTCAACGGTGACATCATCGCATGACACGTTTTACATCACCACCACTCACTTCTGAGGGCTTTGCAGCCCTAGAAACATTGGGAACCACAGTTTTAAGGGACCAGTTTGCCACTAACATTACAGTTGTTTCAGTAATTGGCTGATACAAATGTTTTCACAGTTTTTACTCTATATGGCAATGGCACCTTGTATTTTGAGTGTGATGGTATAGGTTTATGTCTGTATTTTAAAAAGGCCATTCATACTTGCCAGTGTCTTTTCAAATGCTTCATTTCAGATGATAAGATTCCATGTCACCTGTCAAAATGAGTCTAGTTCAAACTCCACCATATGCCATCTGTGGGTTTTATCTTCATTATTAATTCAGGATGTTTTAGTGATATACTAGCTGTTGAGAAGGGGCCTGTGTGGTGTGTTTTCTCTTTGAATGCATGTAGAATGCCAAGAGTGCTGCAAGTTACAATAGAATTTCATTGCTCTTTCTCTTTGATTCTTCATGTCAACTCAGCATTTGTGTTCTCTAGCCTCCTTTAAGCTGATACTCTACAGATGGCTTCCCTAGGCAAGCCCTGACACAGCACCTAAAAATGTATTGTAGTGCAGCTGCTTCTCTCTCTCTCTCTCTCTCTCTCTCTCTCTCTCTCTCTCTCTCTCTCATATGCTAAATATTACACATAGTGAAGTTGTGAAGTGTGATACAAATATTACAAATTGCCTAATATTAACCAAACCTGTCATATTTGAGATGTTTGTTTTTGTATTGGTGCTGTCAAGTGTCAGTTAACCTTTCTTTGCCTTACTTTAGCAAGTCTCTTGCTTCTGTCCTATCCAACTAATTTAGTGCTAAAATTGGCATTGCCAGTTCAAACCGCAGGTGAGGAATGTCATATTTGAATATTCCTTCACACCAGTAATTTTCTAACTATGAAAAACTAGTATGCCAAGGATAAGTGCTTGAACTTAGCCTTTTCTCTGATATACTAGCTTTATATAGCAGGGGTTTTTCCCAATCCTGATTGCCCAAAACTCAAAATCAGGTTTTGCTCCTGATTGCTGAGGAACAATCAGGTATATCAACCTCTGCCATCTGCAGTCTAAACTGGCCAAGTGCCAGGGAACTTATGCCACTTGACCTGTAACCTGGTTTTTAGTTGGAGACTTTGGGGCAAGGACCATTTCATTTTTTGTGTTTTGTATTGGAGAACTGTCCAACCATTCAGTGTTGTCCAGACTTCCAACCCACATACCACTCTAATACTTCAGTGCCTCCTGTTGTCTCAGTGGGTTCCTAGCTACCAACCCTTCTCCTCATCTACTCTTCTCTAACGGAGAACCTAGGACTCCCAACACTTAGGCTCCATCCTCCTGTAATCAAATCTCTCCTCTCATTCCTGCAAACCAAATGTATTAGGTGTTACAGCTAAAACTGTGACTGTGTAATTATACAAAAGAACCAGAAGAAATGGTGAAAAAACAGAGGTGGATGTTTAAGCTAGATGGGATACCTCCTATCACTCTTGCCTTCACTTATTTCCATTTTGTATTGAGGACATTCCATGCCATTAACATGTAGCCAAATTCTATGCAACATTTATATAGCATTGACTCCAGATTCAGTGTGGGTTGAAAGATAAAGGTATACTATGGATGCAGGGAAACCAAGTAGCAAGAGAGCACAGTATGTGAACACCTTACATGGCAGAAAAGTCAAAGGAGATGCTTTAATTTACCATTTCCATACTTTTTGAATGACAGTATGAGCCTTTGAGTAGGAGTAAATTTGTAAGAGCTTTCATGGTGTGTGTGTGTGTGTGTGTGTGTGTGTGTGTGTGTGTGTGTTTTAACTATCAAGGTGGAATCCTAAAATTATTATATTTCTTTCCTGCTTTTTAGCCAGCAGTTGGCTCCCACAGCTGCTGGTTAACAAATAAAATGCATTACTCATGTACTGACTTGTTTTAAAAGATTTATAAGCTACCTTTCCCATGTTTGAGGACATGCTCTCTTTAATTCCTGTTCAGGGATATTTGAATGCAGAATCTTTCACTCTTAAATTTTGTGCTCAGTGTCAAGTCTTCCGTCAGTCATTTGTAAATGCCATCTGCCTATGGCAAACCTTTGGAGCTGAGGCTAATTTTGTTCATAGACTAGCAGCAGGAGGAAGATCAGCATTAATTGAGTCTTTGCAAATTTCTGGTGGCAAATCACCATTGGAAAATATAATTTTGCAAAAATAAAATGCATATCTTCATAATTGCTACTGGTTCATGACACCAGGATGCAGATAAAGCTATTAACACCAAGCAGATATATACCTTGCATAATTAACTGTCTCCAGTTTTACTTTTAATGTTTGTAAATTCATTAATAACCAAATGAGGTATCACTATACTAGGTATTCATATTCTGATGGGTAATTAAAGTTCTACCAGTCACCACCTCTGCTGTACAAATCTGTCATTTGCCTTGAATGCATAAAATCCTTTGTGTTCGTTGATAGATGACCTGACACAATTTTCCTTTGCAATATCAGCTGAATAATCTGAAGTATTGTTTCATTAGTATTTTTATTTTTTCCTTTGTCTTTGGGGCACATATTCTGATTATGTTAGGGTATTAATAGTAACGTATCCCAGCAATTTTGATTACATTATGTGGGGAATTTGTCAACCCACAGTACCCACAATACCTATCTTCCATTTTGGTTTAGTCAAGTACATTAATTTAATGTACTTGCAATCAGTTACTTTATTCAGTAATTCTTTCTACTACATGCACATGAAATTACATAGAAGAGCAAAGAGTGAGAAGACCAAGACCAAACAATGAACTCTTTTCTCCAGGGTACTTCTAATATATTAACCTTGGCGGGTGAAACAGTTAAATCATAGAGTATTGCGGGGGTTGGACTGGACCTCAAACTCTGAAGTCAAGGGGCTTGGTGAGAATCCTTTAGAAACACCCACTATATAGATATTGGTTTTGTGCCAGATTTTTCGCCGGTGTAATCCCTGTATGCCCTCAGTTCTCAAACTTCTCAGGAATTTGAGACCTGAAGTAAGGTTCAGAGGATGTGGTTGGTGTGATCCATTATAATTAAGTCAGACTGGCCGTTGCCCAGTGAAAGATGAGAGTGGTTATACTGTATATTACTCAGGTTGTTAACTGCTCTGCACAGTATGGAAAAAAATTGGGAGAGAACACTGTTCAGTAGAAGTGGGCTCTCCCACAGAGAAGATTGAAAATATGATCAATACATGTATATTTTCTCTTCTGTGATTTGCAGCTAATGAGTTCCTAGGTGAGAACAAAGTGTTTCTTTATCTTCATCACCAGCTTAATGATGTCACTTCCTTCTTAGTGTCATCACTTCTGGCCCTCAGCAGGTGCCATAAATTCTAACTTAGGCCCTCTGGATGAAATGAGTTTAACACCCTTGTTTTATGTCTTTTCCATTACTCCAGAAGCTTAGATGATTATATCTTCTAAAACCATTAGGTAATATGCTATAAGTATGGCATAGTGTTATTTTGGTTCATAAGAGTGACGTTTACATGCTTAATGTGTGAATACTATTCATTTTGGTATGTGGTAATACATACGTATTTTTTTAATGTTCTAGGAAATGGCAAAAATTCTCAATCATCCACGAGTCTATGCTTTTCTTCATGTGCCAGTGCAATCTGCCTCTGATAGTGTACTCATGGACATGAAGAGGGAATACTGTGTGGCAGACTTTGAAGGGGTTGTAGATTACCTTAAGGAAAAGTAAGTCATTAATAGTTACGAATAACGTGTTTGTCAGTGTTCACCATTTGTAGTTTACCTGTAGTTACATGCAGTTGTTCAGCTGAGGTAGAAAAGAGAACCATCTTTACAATTTACAGTTGCTTTGAAGTGATTTATTCTTTTCCTGTAGTCTTAAAATACCTAAGCTACATACAGTATAGCCTTGATTTCTTACATAATGAAGTTTTGAATTGTCAGTAATTAGTTTCAAATTCCTTTTATGCCTGAATAAGTATATATAGAATGTTTATAATGCAGTTCATTGATATTTTCTTTAATGCATCTTTTCAGGATTGTTGGTTCTGCATTTTAAAAATGTGCAAATGGCAATAATTAGAGAATATTGTCCTAAAGTTGCTCTCTATTTCCTATATGTAGGATAGCTTAACATTCGTCTCTTAATCCTAGGAACTTGCTTTAGCAATTTATGGCAACGTTTCAAAATCCCTTTCCAAAATGGCATGAATTATTTTGACAACAGTAGAAGTCTATTTAAAAATATGTTCCGTTGGCTCTGTTGTGCACAAAGAAGTGTATGTTTATCTAAGAAATATTTGTAGCAGACAACAATAGTTTAAACACTGAACAGTTCAATTGAGTATTGAGAACTCTGTGAAGACTATTTTTTACTGAAAATTGTACTGGTTGACCTTGAATAAGTAGAATAACTGTCTTTTTATAATTTTATTTCATAATACTTAATTATCTACATATTTCTACCTTTGTGCCATTTTATCCAATGAATGAGTTTGTTAGCTTTTTGTTCTGTTTTACCCAATGGTAGTACAATCCTAAGGTTCCCTTCTGCCTGCACAACAGCCACCACACTGGCCTAGAAAGTCACAAAGCACAGTTGCGACTGCTCTAGTGAACGCAGCAATGGCATAAATGCCTGAGCTGGCCCACTGGCACTGTATCCGAGGAAAAGGCCGCTGGTAGAAATAAATACTCAACCGAGCAGTGCAGAAGCGGCAGGGGGATGGGATGGAAGTAGGGAGGGGATGAGCAGGGGAGGGTGGAATGGGGGGGCCGATCAGGCCCGGGGGTGGTGAGACCAGCAAAGCAGGCTTATACCTGTGTCCACTTCCTGAGCCTTTTCCGCCAACTCAGGCTACTTGGATGTGTGCCAGCTATTTACCACTATACCACACTAGCTCTCTTAATGTGTATTTTGTTTGATTGGGAGAGTCATTTATTTATTTCCATTATAATTTTATAGCATGATGGACAATTGTGAATTCAAGTGAAGTATCAGTGTCTACTATTTTTAATTTGCATGGTTACTTGAGAACTACATAGGATCTAAATTAAAAACAGATTCGTTAACCATTCCAATGTTGAATTTTGGCAGCTCTGGTTATAACAGCATCTTACTGTCCAGAAGCATGGTAAAACGTACATGCTCATACATTCATTTGTACAGAAATGTATTCCATCATGCAGTCATAGAACAAAGTACGCATGTAATTGCTTAATATCCAAATTTGACAGCTAGTTATAAGGTATACATTAATCATATAAATCTCCATTTGCTTTTACAGGTGGGGCCTTTTTATACACAAGCGTTCTGTTCCAGGAACCCTTGCATATAAAAAAAATCCGTGGGTAATTAAACCCGTGGATTTTCCCCATAGCCCGCCTTCTGAGCCTTGCCCAGTTTAATAAATAAATAAATAAATAAATAAATAAATAAATAAATAAATAAATAAATAAATAGGTTGAGCCTAATTATCCACGAATTTTACATCTGCAGATTTGACTTAATGCAGGTCCCCCAGACCTGCGTTAAGCCAGAGTAGGCTCAACCTGAAGCCTTTGAAAGTAACTGGAGCTGTGCTCCAGTTGGTTCCAAAGGTGCTTCTGAGGCCCACCGAGGCCAAGAAGCCTTGGTGTAGCCAAGAATTATTATTGGCTACTTCTAGGAGATGAGACACTACAAATAAAGACTTCCTAATATAGCAGTAAAAATAAATGAGCATGACAGATGTGAAAACACTCAAATATCCAACATGTCACTTTCCTCTTGCAGTTCTAGCTACTCTGATTCTGTACATTGGAAACAATATCTCATGTTCTCTGGAAACTGCTGGCTACTGGGACACATTAGATACAGGGTAGAATTTTACAACAATAATAAAATACTATTTTATTATTTAAAAGCCAAGGTTACCAAGCCTTTACCAGTTTTAAAAATGGGAGATATTCCCCCCACCCTGCCATCTGGACATGACAGAGCATACAGCTCCATCATATCTGGATGGGTGGGTGGGGGGAATATCTCCTCTTCTCAGGCCCACCAAAGCCATGTTTGCATGCAACTTCAGCAGGGCTGAGAATGGAAGATTCCTCCCACCACCACCCTCCAGACACCAGTCCAGAGGGGGGGGGGTAGGAGGAATCTTCCATTCTCAGCCCCAGAGAAGCTGCGTTTGCATGCAGTTTCAGCATGGCTGAGAATGGGGGATATTTCCCCCCCCCCCGCCTTTCAGACATGATGGAGTACACAGCACCTTTTATGTCTGGAGGGCAGGGTGGGGAGAATATCCCCTAATCTCAACTCTGCCAAAGCCGTATTTGCACATGGCTTCTCCTGGGCTGAGAATGGGGGATTTTCTTCCCTCCACCCTTCGAACATGACAGAGAACAGCGATGTCTTGTCCGGAGGGTGATGTGGGTGAGGAATCCCTCATTCCTATATAGCGTTTCCCATGTAGATATCTCAGCACAGACATGCAAAAGCACAACATGAGAGCAGATGCTTTCATTTGTTACCAATAGTACATTGTATTAACAGAATATTTGTGGGGCTGTTTCAGTTGTGGTCACTGAGTTTTCCTTCTCCCTTCACCTGGCTATAATGAGTGGAATTCAACAATAGGACTGCAAGCATGAGCACTGGTCAAGAAGAGCTCACATTGGGGATTTAATGGCACTAAGGGCCACAATGGAAAAACATTTTGAGCTACCAGGTTACATCTAAATTCCATGTTTTAACTTCTCTAAAGACCAATAATTTGTATTCTTTCTTTATTCGTATCAGAAGCATCTACATTAATATAATTGTATGCATACATCAAAATATATTTTTAGAATAAAATACAATGTTAAAACTAGATATCATTTGCCCAATACTGGGCCACTTAAACAGCTAATAATAATGATGATGATGATGATGATGATGATGATGATGATGATGATGATGCTCGTATTTATATTTCTTAAGCTCACTAGATTACTCTAATGACTGTAACTCAAGGCGGTTTACATAGGCAGACTTTATTCACAAACCCGAAGGTTTTTACTATTATACAGAAACTTTCTATCTTTCAAGAACAACACTGATACAGATGGATCTTTCTGGATTTAGTCTTCTTTCTTTAGCCGCCCGTCTGTCTTCAGCTGGCTGATAAGAGGCTTCCCTGCTCCCACCAGAGACGCAGCTGACCAGCACACTCCTCCTCCCACAAGGCAGCTGGAACTCAGTTTTTAATCAGCTGCAGTTTGCAAGGTCTGCCGCTCACAGAGAGACTTCTGGCAGTCCCGAGCTGGTGACCTTCGGATCTTCAGCTCTTATCTTCAGGCAAACGGAGGCATTAACCCTCTCAACTAAATCTTCTGGAAGATCATAAGATCTTCCATTGTGCATGTAAAGGGGCACCGTGTGCACTGTAGCATATGTGAGGTGGTTTGTTCTTCTCCACATTCACACAGCATGTCTTTTATGGGGAAACCCCATTTCCTCAGGTTGTCCTTAGATCTTCCTATCCCAGAACGCAGTCGATTTAAGGATTTCCATACAGGCCATGGTTGTTCTTGACCGGGTGGAGGGCATACATATGTTTATGCCCATTCACTTGGCAGCTCCTTGCTCGCTTTTCATAGTTCCAAAGCAGTCTGTGGCAACTGGTTATTAGGGGAGGCCGCAGTCCTAAGGAAGCTATTCCGCGATCTCAATCTTGACGGTGGAAGTTGATGGCCATACAGTGGGTATGTTTCTAGGGACGTCGCTTTAACCCACTTCTTCTGCACTTTGCTTTCCCAACAAAATTTGGGAGAGGGAAGGCCAGCTAGGTAATGCACCTTTTGTATTGGAGTCGGTTTCATTTAGTGCCACATCCACCTGTTTTGCGTGATTTACGTCTATACCAGACAGAACTGGCATATTCTCCAGCCAAGTGGCATAGTGCTAAAGCAGATGTCCTTAATACATGCGGTTGGGCACCCCATCTGGTGTTTGTTATTTTCCTCAGATATTATTTCTGGCGAAGACCTTCTGTTTGATGTTAAAACAGTGACTCTTAAAAGTCAGTGTACGATCCAGAGTTACTCCCAAGTATTTGGGGGTAGCATAGTGTCCTAAGTTCTAAGTGTTCCAACTTAGAACCTGCAATGTTCTTGATGCTTCTCAGTTTTTCAGATGGAAAGCACAGATTTGTGTCTTTAAACAATTTGGTTTTAACTAATTATCCCTATAATCAGTAGATTCAAAGCCTCAGTCAGTCTTTCCTTGATGGCCTTGAAATTATTATTATTTATTATTATTATTATTATTTATTGTCATTGTGTTACACAACGAAATTCACTGACACCCGGAGACCAAACCAATACACACACTAAGTTCCCGACACTCCCCCCAACCCCCCATACCATCCACCCCCTAAAATTCTGTGAAAGTTGAACGTTGCATTCTGTGTGGCGATTGCCAGGTTGTCAGCATAAATAAAACTTCTGGTAGCTTCTGGCAGCGGTTGGTCATTAGTATATATATTAAACAGCATGGGGGTTAGCACACTGCCCTGTGGCAGTCCATTTCTTTGGATTCTCCATCGGATGTCCCCTAATAACCCTGAACACCTACAAAAAAAATCTACGATTTTCTAATAGGCAGCCTGTAATTTTTGAAAATTTAAAATCTTTTGTAATCGTATCATAGGCCATGGTGAGATCTATAAACACCACTCCTGTAATTTCCTTCAGTTCAAAACCATCCTCAATATATTGTATTAAATTAAGGATTTGAGCTACACAATTTTTACTGCTTGCTGTGGTATAAGCAGGGGTCTACTATCTCACTCAGTCGATTCAGGATTAGACGTTCAAATCTATATATATAAAAGAGAAAGTGTGTTTGTACATACATATGTTCCGCATAGGCTCCGCAACGCCTGGAGCGATTGACACCAAACACGGCACGTGTATGGCTTGCGGTCTGGCGACAAATACTGTGGGGGTCAGACCCCCCTAACGCCCCCGGGCGTTTCTGGGGTCGCCGAGACGAGTGGCGATGCCCCCGATGCCGTTTGAGTCCGGGTTTGGCTCCCCTTTGGTGTGGGGGGCGAGAAGGAGTGGGAAGCAAAACATCCACCATGCCCTGCTGGAACGCCTAGACCGACTGGCACCAAACTTGGCATATGCAAGCCTTCCAGCCTGGCCACAAACACTGCGGGGGTTGGGCCCCCCTAGCGCACCCAGGGGTGGAGGTGCACAGTGGCCCCCATGTGATAATCGTCAAAAATGGCCGAAATTGGCTTGGAATCCGTAGTTTCCACGGTCACCAAGATAAGCGGCGATGCTCCTGATGCCGGTGGAGTCCAGGTTTGCCCCCCCTCGGCGTGGGGGGCAAGAAGGGGTGCGAAACAAAACGTCCGCCCTGCCCTCTTGGAACGCCTGGAGCGATTGGCACCAAACTCGGCATGCGCAAGCCTTGCGGCCTGGCCGCAAACACTGCGGGGATCAGGCCCCCCTAGTGCCCCCAGGGGTGGGGGTGCGCAGGGGGCCTCACATGAAAATGGTTGAAAACAGCCCGACATCGGTGTCGAATCCCTAGTTTTCGGGGTCGCTGAGCTGATTGGTAGAATTCATTCCTTTTCGTGTCTAATAGAAGCTTGGGATAAATAAATACCCGGGCAACACCGGGTAAGGAAAAGCTAGTATCTTATATAGATGGCTAAGGAGAGATATGGGCCTATAGCTGTTTGGATCGCCTGGTGGCTTGCCTGGCTTTAGTATGGCTATCACACCGGCCTTCCTCCATATCTTGGGTATCTGAGCAGTACTTAAACATCTATTATAAAAGTTAAGTAGCCATTCTTTCATTTTGGATCCAAAATGTTTGATCTGCTCAACCCGAATCTCATCAATGCTTTACCAGTCTTTACCAGTCTTGCACCTACCTATTGCCTCTTCCAGCTCTCCCATTGTAAAAGGGGTTGTCAGATTGCTTGTCTTCCATTCCTCATTCCTAGCTAGCCTCAATTTATGTTTCTGTAAATTATAATCCTGTTTCCCATTAAGCACAAGCTGGTGGGTAATCTGATTGGCTGAAATATTAGCATGTGGTGATCATTTAGTTATATCATTGTTGAGGCGGTTAAGTAATCTCCATGCTTTTTGGCTGCTCCAGCTCATATCCATCTCTTCCATAAGCTTAATCCATCTTTCTCTTTTGTACTCCAAGGTAGCTGACATTATCTGTAGTCCGGTACTGAAGGTATCTTCACTAAATTGGTTTGCTTCCAAAAATGTGAAGTATTTATTCAGTAAATCAGCTGTTTCCCATGTTAAGCCTTGGATGTAGGAAGTTCTACATCCTCGTGGGATTGATTTCCTGGAGCATTTCTGAACAACTTCCATAAACTTGTCGTAGGAAGAAGGATTGGGTTCAATATTAGATACACTATTGTCCAAAGCAGCAGAGAAACTGGGCCAGCCTTAAAATTATATCTTCTTCAGAATTTCACAGCTTGTGGTTGACCAATAGCTATGACCTCACAAAGAATCGGTCGATGTTGAGTATTGGCATCCCTACTGACTTTGAGCACTGGTGCACCACATTTTTACTTATAACGACTAGATCTGGATTATAGCCTCTCCTCCATCTACCACTGTTAAAGGATGCTGGCAGTTTACTATCGTGGATAAGTGATAATTGGTAGGCCTCCGCCCATTCTACGACAGCCTCACCACTTTCATCAGTATTATCATAACTCCACAAGTTATTATGGCTGTTAAAATCACCTATTACAAAACCTAACAGGTTTATTGCAGACATTTTGTGGCTCAGTGAAAGAAAATTTTATGGATAGTGGTTTGTATACACATGACACTGTACAGTCACTAAGTTCAACAATTATTACTTCTATATTATTTTCTTCCATCATTGCTGTGGATAAGATATGGAGGTTCAGCTACCAATCGCATCCCAGGAACTATAGGGCGTCATTGGTTTTCACCCCTGTGTGTTTCTTGCAGGCATAGAAGGTCACACTTATATTTCTTGCAAAGTTCTTGGAGCAGGTCTTCTTTGACCAAGGATATTCCTTCTATGAGGTCAATGTCAATTTGGGCCCTGAAAAGGGCCATTGTTTGAAATCGTTCTTCCTAGTCATCTCTCAGTGGGAAAAGATGCTTCTGGGTTGAAAGGTTTTGCTGGTGACATCACCGTTGCCCAGGGGATGTCTGATTGCCAAAGGAAAGTCAATCTTCGGGGAGGCTCCTTTCATGTCCCCAATAATTTGTATAAACAAAGTGGATTGTTGTGTAAACGTGCAAGGATTGCTCATCCCTGTGATGACACAA
This sequence comes from Lerista edwardsae, assembly GCA_029204185.1. Lineage (NCBI taxonomy): Eukaryota > Metazoa > Chordata > Lepidosauria > Squamata > Scincidae > Lerista > Lerista edwardsae. The sequence continues at coordinate 10,240,807 of JAJKFI010000019.1, read as the reverse complement.
AGATTGTATTTATTTGTTTTTAGGCTGACATACCAAGACTTTTAATGCAAAGGATTGAATTGGAAAAGTGCAGTTCAGAATTCTTCTATTAGTTTATGCCACTTTTCTGTTTTGTTTATTTGTAAATAAATCACTCACCTGTAAGAACCAAATCTAGCATATGTAAGTAGTGTATGCAGATAGGAGGATATAAGTGAAGCAATGTGTTTTCAAGGATATCTGGACTGGAGCTAACACAGACTGATAGAGAGGTCAAATGCTTTCTTTTCCTAGTACCTTGCCTTTCCACCCACCCACCTTTTAATTTTAGGTGTACTATTGTAGGGCTGCAATCTTGTATATACTTACCTGGAAGGAAGTCCCATTGAATTTAATGGGGCTTGCTTATGAGTAAATTGTGCTGTAAATGCTATCTTTAGCAAGCTACAGCACTGATATTGAAACCAGGTGAGATCATAATGTGTAGGAGGTTGGTTGTTGTTAAATATGTGGCATTAGGTTGATCAAGCAGTTGCCTCTCATGTTCTTTATAAGTGAGAGGAAACTGACACTAATTTTGCTTCTGAGTTTGTCAGTTTACTTTGAACTGTCTTTCAAAGTAAACTTTAACAAGCTCAGTAATGGCAGATGTGGTCAGGTGGGATATGACCAATCACCATAAAAATAAGGAAGCAGGTAGAAGAAAAGTTGGTCCCCCCAATTCTCATGGAGGTAGGGGACTATATCCATCCTGCCACAAGGTTTTTTTCCTAACCCCAAGGTCGGACAGTTAACATGTGCAGTTCTGTCTGCTGCATTCCTTTTCATATGGTCAGAGTGGTGTCAACTTGACTAATCCTCATTTTCATTCATTTAGGCCATAGGCCCTGCTAATAAAAACAAATTGAAAGTTTCCGCATGCTGACTTTTTGACAATACCAGAAATAAAAGCAATCGTGATGAGAAAATGGCATGTCATTTTTGTACATGTGTAAACAAATCATAACAAACTAAGTTTCTGCAACAGGTTGGGTAAAGACAGGATGCCATGCATCACTCACCTCCATCCTATATAAAGCTGATTTTTTCGGCCTGCAAAAATATGTAAAATATATGATGTGACCATCATACTGGAAACATTGGAGACCCCTGATGTAGGGAACTTAAATTGTTGATCATGCAAATGCTTGTTCCTTCTCATGATTGATCAAAGCAAGGATCCATCCAGCCCTGCCTCTCATTTCCTACAGTGACCAACCGGATGCTCTGGGAAACCCAAAACAGGGTATGAAAGCAACAGCCGCCTAGCAACTGGTTTCCAGAATTGTTGGCCTCTGAGTCTCAGGCTCCATTTAGCTGTCATGTGTAATAGCTATTGACAGACCAATTCTTTGTGAATCTGGCACATTGATTTAAATGAGGGTCTATGATACTTGCCAATGTATGTTCTTTGGAGCAGCATAATTAAGATTTAAATTAATTAAGATCAACATAATTAAGATCCAAATTAAGCATTTGGATACACAAAGCATCCTATGTTTATATTGCATGGAGGACTATTGCATGCCCCAGCTCCTGCATGCCTTTCAGGCTGTACCTGTTGGGTAATGTTCCTAAGGTGCTGAGCACCAGCAGATTGTGTGTAGGCCAGACCATGACAGGGACAGGTAAGCGCATGAAACCTTCATTGCTCAGTGATTCCTAAGCATTCAGTGTTTAAAGTTAGCAAAATCATAAGCTAAGGGGGAAATCAAAGTCTTGATATTTCTTTTTAATTTTCCTATTTAAAAATCAGAAGAAGTGAACTTTTTTAAGTCTTCTGGTATCGTATATCATGTCTCATTTCCAGATAATAAACTAGTAGACAGTTCTTGGCTCTGTCAGTTTGTGGCCCTGGTTGACTTGTTGCAGTTACTAATGCAGATATGCTAACTTTTGTAATATTTTTATCCCACAGACTCACATTCCTCCCTCTTTAAGATTCTAACTTCAAAGCATTTGAACGACCTTCAGCCCTGTTAAAACAAAAACGAAAAAAGGCTTTCATTTTGAAGAGTTAGCTTCTGATGTCTGGAAAAATAACAACAATTATCTCTAGCGAGAGATTTAATTTATAGCATTTGTTGCCTTAGAAAACCTTTGTGTTTTCCAAGTTTTAAGAGAAGTGGTCATTTGTAGATCTCTTGGGCAGTATTCTGGGACAGGATCTTCATGAAGTGGCAGGACATCTTCAGCTATACTATTCATTTCAGTTAACAGCAAAACTGAACTCATGCGGTTTTTCCTATCACCCAGAAAACTTGTCAGTTCAGCCATTACTTTTTTAGTGTGCCTTCTTTTTTTGAACTTTATATGAAGACACTTTCCTGTGAAAAGCTTTAGAATGTGTTACTTCTAAAGCTACCAGACATCCACTTCTTCGTTCCATTCATACTTGTGTAGCTTCATGCCTTGAGGGAACCTGTTTATAACTCCATGGAAAATACAAGGTGTACTTTACTTCGTTTCTGCATAGAATTTACTCTTGGTAAAGAAATGCATTTATTTAAGACAAGATGCATTTTCTTAGCTTTCTTTTTTCTATGTGGCTAATATTTTCTGTAAAATACTTGGCAATCCAATCCTATCTTGCCCTGGAACAGCCAAGACGAGTGGCCTGCACTGTATCCAGTGCAAGGTAGGTGCTAGCTGGAGGGCAATTCAGTGGTAAACAGATATTTTTTCCCCTTACTCCATGTCCAGCCCCTGCCACCCCTATGGAGTTACTTGGATCTGCACCTGTGCAAAATCCGAACAGCCCATGTGTGACGTCCTCCATGGCGGCCGCTGGTGGGGAGGGGCTGGTACTCACCCTGTGATGGGATCAGACTCTTGATGGGCGGTAAGAAGCAAGCGAGAGGCGGGTGTAGGTACGACCCCAGCGGTTTATTGTAGTAAGCGCCTTTAAACTCATGGAGGCTAGCCCTCAGTCCTCCCAGTATAGTTTCCCCGAGGGGCCCTGTTTCAGTCACAGGCCCCCGGTTGCAATCTTACACCGATCTCCAGCACCCGTTGATTGGGAGTGCTCCACGCAGCCTCTGGCAACTAGGAACAGGTGGTTGGGGTGGCGGGATTGTCGTCTGTGGGCAGTCCCGGCGCCTACCTGGGGTGTAGGCGCCTCTCTCCGGCAGCCCACTGGCCCATGGATGGTAAGGCTCAGGAGGTGGGGGATGTCCCCATCCATCCCAGGGGAGTTCACCCCAGGGCTTATGCCTGGTACAGAGCAGGGCTCTGCTGTCCCCAGTCCAGCAACGGTCGGGGGCGAGGCCAGGTACACAGCCTGGCTCGCCAGAGGTCGCCCTTCCACCAGTCCTCCAGCTCGGGGCAGAGCGTCCTCCCTCCCCGACCATGGGCTCCTTATGAGCCTCCCAGTCAGTGTCGGAGGCTCTGCCCCCTCTAGCCCCACCCCCAGGCCGAGATCTCGCGAGATCTCGGCCTTGCAGCTGGCGCCTGTGATGATGTCATCACCAGGCACCAGAGTGAAGGGAGGCCCGCAGCGTGGTGCCCCGGGTTTTCCCAGAGCGGCGCTGTGCTGCGTCACCCCCCAAGCCTCCCAGGACAGCGTTAGCCGGTGCAGAGGCGTCGGGGCCTCCCCAGGGCCCAGCGCTCGGCCAGGCCAGTGTGATCTCGCTGCTGCGCTCAGCCTCCGCCCCAGCAGAGCGGCCTGCCCGGGAGCACAGCGGGGCCGTTCCTGGGCCTCTCTCCAGCCCCGTGAGTCCAGGTAAGGACCCCCCTTGATCCGGGCTGCCGTCAGGGGGACCGGATCCGGGGTGACACTATGTAAGGCTGCTTGGGACAGGGACAGGGGCTAGGATTCAGTGCAGGCTGCCAAAGCCAGTCCCATCCACCTCCTAGGCCTGATCTGCCTCCTGAACTGCTTTCCCCCACCAAATACATCCCCTTCCTGCCTCTGTAATGCTCACCCCCATATCCACCCACCCCCAGCACCGTCCTGTCTGAGCCAGCAAGAACTCGCCCTCTTCGGCCAGCATGGAAGCTGGATCTGGTCTCTGCGAGCTGGCATGGCCCTCCACACCGATTTAGTCAACTCCAGAATAGCCATGAATATGCTTTATGGCATGTTCATGACACCCCTGGGGTGGTGCAGGAGGACTGTGCCAGCTTATATGGAAGTCAGGATTATGCTCTCAGATCCCTAAAACCTAAGGTTTTGAGACCACTGGTTTGAGAACTCCTGCTCTACGGGATTGCAGCCTTGTTAAGTTAGGTCAGAGTGCTAAAGATGTTAGGTTGCACCATAGTATGTTAGAATGAAGAAACAAATTACCACTTTTCCCCTAATAATATAAAAGCCAACAGTTATTGAGCTATGTCTCCAAGACGCATAAGTTGCCAATAACTATCTAGCAGTTGTAAGGCATGTTCTCCTTACATAAGCACTCTCCAATGTTGAAAATTTCCACCAACTCTATCTAATATAGAAATATTTTGTGAAACTTCATCAAAGGAGTGAAAACATACCTGCCAACCACTAGCTAATTCTACCCAGATTGGCAGTTACAGATTTTATACCTAGTGTGTCATTTAAATTTAATCTCCAGATAGTTGTGCCCTTGAATCATCAGGCTCTGTAGCTTTTTGAAGTATTCTGTTTGCTTTAATTTTTCCCCTCCCACTAATAAAATAGTTAGCTATGCTGCTGTCTTAGTAACATGTTTCAAAACAATGACCCATTTGTGAAGTAACTACAGATGTAGCAAACCATTAAGAAGAATTCCAGTGATGTGAACAATAATAAAGGTAAATTTGTGCCTTAAGGCAATTGCTTTTTATTGAGCGTGTACCGCTTCAAGTTCAATAGCTTCTGACACGCATGTAATTATTGATAAATTAACCCACATTTTCCACTTTCACTCTTTTTCTTCTTACTGACTACTCAAAAGTATTCCTTGAGTGGCATTTGCTGAGGTTTAAAAGATCTTGATTTGTGTATGATAACCATTTTCAAAAGCAAATATACAAGTCTCTTGATTACCAACAGTCTGTAGAAAGGTAATTGTGCCTAAATTCCATTTTTGCACATATTTAAGCTTCATTGATTTCAACAGAACAGAGGGCTGAATTAGATGTGACATGAGCTGTGCATGTGTCCATGTATGGATATATGTGTATTTGTATTTGTCTCTCTAGATTTATGCAGACACGTTTGTGTATGTGTAATTGTATTTACAAGAATTTGTTTTTCATAGGGAAGATATGGAATTGTTTACAGAGGTTTCACTTTTTTTTAACCTAAAGGCATATTTATAAATTACATAATATACATAATATCCAGATACATAATATCCAGGCTATGGTAAATATAATTTTCTCACTTATAAAAGTGATCTTCAGGTTAGTATCAAGAAAGAATGGTTTAAATGTTGTTGAAGAGCTTTGTCCACTCATCACTATTCATGTACCTTATAAGGAATTCATTGTTTCTTTTACATTTTAAGCCATGCTAATGTAGCCAATTGGTGTTTTCAGGAAAGTCAATGAGCAATACTGTCTCTTATTATTGAAGCTTATGGACAGCATTTTGTGATCATGCCAAAAGTCTTAGCATGGAACATGGAGAGGTTATAGAAAATTAGATGACAACTCTCAGTGATCTTGCACTGCATGCTGTCAAGCAGCAAATGTTAAACTGCTTCTCATGATCATTTCCCTGATGCAACCCTTAATAAATGCAAACCTTAGATTTAGTAATGACCTTTAGTAATGTGAGCCTTGATCCGTCGAGATGCCGTTCACTTCTGATGCATCTCCAAATCCCATTTTTATGCATTTTAAATCAACACAAGGCTTGCTCTGAATTTATGCGTGTGCATGGAAGGAGATGTAATTTAAACACATCTGTTCAAATATGCATTTCAGATAAACTTGGTGCTGGTTCTCATAATATGGCTGAGTTTTTGACAGGTATTATATCCCCAAAGTACACACCAGATGGTATTTATTAGAGATTTAATGGAAATGAAGTTTAAGGATGTTGAGCTTTTGTCTTAAGTCTCTCATTTTAAAGTCATAAAACAGTAATGATCTGACGCTGTAAATCTTTAATGAAGTTTTGTACATGGTTTCATTTGTATGAGAAGTGCATCCTAAGTCAGCTTGAATGGAGATCCTAACTGAAATTATTACTTAAAAGAAATCAGTGGTGAAAGGCAGAACTAGAAGCATTTCAGCTGTGCCTGCTTGCTAAATAAGCCATCTCTAGGAGCTTGCACTACTCTTGTGGTAACAAAAACATGGGGTATTTCACCAGCATTTACTCAATGTGGAGGATTCTGTCAGATATTTGTTTAAAAAATACAATTGACAGCCCAGTCCCTGAGCTGGAATAGGCAGGCCAGTTAGCCTGCGCAGCTTCAGCAGCTTTTCGATCTCCCTTCTGCATCATTCCTGCTTCTCAGAGAAGAAGCCAAATGTCTTCATACACACAGCCTTGCGGGATAGCGCCAGAGTATTGCTGCCCCTTAGCAGTAAAAGTTGGACCGTCCTCCTATAGGAGGTTAAATGTTGGGGAAGAAAAAGCAGTTATTAAAATGAATCTAGTCTGAGTTGAGCCTGGACATAAATATTTGGAAATGTCCTTCTCTTACATTAATCTTGAACTGCGACAGTTTTGCAACATATAATCTCTGTGTCCCAGTTTAACCCTTAGATAAACCCTTACTAACTCTTAAGATTAGTATAGAAATATACTAATCCAGCATGGGGGTCACATATATCCTCAAAGGTATAAAAGTTTATGGAGGGGCTGCAAAGGGAAAAAAATTCCTGTTTACTGAGTAGTAATGAGCTACTTTGATATATAGGAATAGAACAACAGCAAAGACTTATGGGGTCAAAAACAGTGATATTTTTGTACAAATAAAAATGACACTGAACAGGATGTGCTGGTTGGTTTCAGTTTCCCATTTAAGTCCATTACAGTACAAAATGACCTTACTATTGTCAGCGTATTCATTGTAATTTATTAAAAAACAGAATACAGATCAGCGGGCATGAAACACCACAGGGCAATTGACCCCATTAATGTCAAGAATATGAGCAGTATCAAGTTGCAGAAAATGGAAATTGAGGTATTATCAACTTTTTCCACTTCTCTGGGACAGTTTGACCCCGCCGTAACTGGAATGTCTCGAAGTACGTAACAAAAGAGAAGATAACCCAGGCTGTCAGTGGAGAGAGAAAGTGAGTTATGTCTTAGAAGTGTTAGTAGCATGTCACAAGCATGCTGAGTGCAAGGACAACCAATCACTATGATTCAAAACACTGATTTGTTGAAAGGTGACACTGTAGAAATCAAAGCCTAGTTACTGTGACCTCTGGAAGCATTTTCATCCCTTATGTCTCCAGTATGCAAAGTAATAGGAGCAAAAATTTTTAGAATATCTGCTGGATCCAAAGAACCATGACTGAAAGGAGAAAATATGTTACTGCTGTTTCATAATGCTCCCAGAAATACAGTGCCATCTAGGGTAGCTTTACAGTATAAGAAAGTTGGTGAACAAGGGAAAACAATATGAGACATCTGGTGAATAGAACAAGGAAGGTGTAGGCTGTATTGGGCAACCAAAAATTTTAAAAGAACCTCTACAAAGCCTTTTGGAAACAGAAGAATTATGGATGTTAGCTAACTTTTGTCATGCAACAGTATTCTGCTAGGTATTCCGCTTGTATTTAGCAGGGGGAGAGTAACTATCCTTCACCCCAGCACAGTGTCTTCTAGTGGCCTTTGCTGGTGGTGTTCTGCATTTTGTTTAGATTGTGAGCCCTTTTGGTACAGGGAGCCATTTAACTTTTATTATTATTTTTCATCTGTACATCGCTTTGTGAACTTTTTGTTGAAAAGCGGTATATCAATACTGTCTGATAGATTGAAAACAGCCCTTCCATGATCAGAAGATGTTTTTTGGGAGTGGAAGGGCACCTTGGGCTCCAAATCATTTTTTGTTGCATTGTACAGCATGCTATCATTACAGACCCCTGAAAGAAAATGCAGCAAAGAAAAATGTAAAGTCTTCTCATACTTTTGTGCAAAGAAACCCCCCGCCACATGCACGACAAGTTAACACGTGCTGTCAACCAGTTATTTAAAAAAAATTATTTTAATGCATGAAACAATATGTTTGTAATGCTTTGGGGCCGCATACATGAATAAAAGATGATAGCAGGTGTCCCACCATTGTGGAATCTCCTGCTGATGTATTTATATTATTGGAAGTAGGAACATTATCAGTAGGCATGAATTGGTTCAAAGTAATCCAGACAGAAGGCTTAGATAATGAACTTGTAATAGAGGACAATAACTGGGATTTAAAATTATATTGGCCTCAAAATCAATTTCTATTTTACTTTTTAATATAGATGGCAATAACTTAGTTTTGTCATCTTGCAAATTATTTTAGGACACTATGTCATACTGTCCAGACATTATTCTCATTTAGGTTTTTCTTAGGAAATTATTAGAGGTGTATCCTGGATTCTAGACTTCCACTCTTTTTCATTGACTTGGAACACCCTGTAGCATGACAACATTACAATATATAGAATGAATGTCTCCTAATAGCTTGGTAGTATATATATATTATTCATGTCCTCTTCATTTTGCAGATAAAAATAGAGGCACATTACTCTAAATGTTAAAAGAGATACAGAGTTTAAGAAGTGCTTTTTGAATAGCTTTAGACTCCTTTTTTGAGGAGGTAGGAAGAGCTATTCTTGGATTCCATGGCCAGATTCAGACATAATAGCAAATCATGGTTTCAAACTATGAGAATTAATGTCTAATTCTACCAAAATCCCTGTGCAGCAATCAGTGACGTCAGCATGGGCTGTGCTGGCATCTGGAGGTCTCTTCAGGGTAAACCCCAGCATTTGCCACCTTAGCCTCAGGGTAAGCCCCAGCAGCCTTGCTTTGATCAGTAGTTTGTTCACTTAAGCTACAATCCTACATACACTTTCCTGGGAGTAAGCCCTATGAAACATAATGTACTTATGTACATAATGTACTGGGTAGATGTGAAGAGGATTGTGCTATACCTGGTGATAAATGAAGCAAGGATTATCAAAACATGATTTGCTATTCTGGCTTGCTCTGAGGCTTCTTAGTTGTAAGTCACAACTGTAGTTTGTATGAGAGCAGAAATGTTCACTCTTATCAAACAGGAAGGAGAAAGAATGCAGAGGCAGAGCCTGCAAGCCCACAGCAGTCCACGATTTGTTCTCAGAATGGGAAACCATGATTTCCTCTTTGTTCTCTTTCCTCAGGGCTGCTTTGTAGCCGCATTGGCACTGGAACCTTGGATAACCCAAACCCTATAATTTCCGACTCACCTGATTTTTAAAGTGAAATTGCATTTAATTTTCATGGTCAAAAGATAAGAGTAATGACATTTTCTCTTAAACAAGGTTCCCCTTTTATTTTTATAAAAGTATGTACTAATGTTTACAAAGGTAGCATAGGACACATGTTTTGGGTTGTGCATGTTTACTAGGCTATTTTGAATTATATCTGTTTTGAATTAAACGTGTTCCTTCTCTGTCCATAATTTAAATTTTATGTGGAACTATATAACCATATTTAGAAAAAATAATTGAATTAGTTGCTAATTATTGTATTATCCCAAAAGGAATTTTGGGCAGATAAGCTAGTTAGGATTTCCTTTTAAAAGTGCATTCAGTGTCACTCAGAGAAATTTGTTAGTGAGGTAGGATAGAACACATCATGGACATTTCACTGACTCTCTCATGACAGAAACTTACTGTTTCTTAGAGAACTATGAATGGTAACATATGAGGTGGATGACATTGCCAGTGTTGATAGGTGCTGCATGCTTTTGCTATTGCCGGTTGTTCCATTAAAATGACTGATAGGGATAGAGTATAACTGATTTTTGTCAATTAAAATGTGTATCTTATTAATCTTTGGGATGACAGACAGTGCTGCGTGTCATTCATTTTGTAGAATAATATAGTTTGCCTTATTTAAGCCTGTCAGAGCTACAAATCTTTGCAGAATTCAGAATGTCTGTGCATTCTCATTTTGTACTCCTCATTTTGGAGTGCCTGCACAATGCAGGGTTTGACAGAGTTCAGAAGTACATGTACTTGGATGTGCTGGCACCCACATTTCTATGGCAGTATACACCAGAAAAAGGGACTAACGCAGTATTCAGCATGCAGTTTCCACAAATAGTTTACCAGCAACAACATGGGATAGAAAGGTACAATTTTTATCCACTGTGCTTCCTGTAAGGTTGATTAAAGAGTAAAGTGCTAGACCTAGTGGAAACTATATTGTGCTTTCAAGGTATATATAATGGATATAATACGAAAAGCTCTATACCAATGGTTTTCAGACGTTTTAGCACTAAGACCCACGTTTTTGGAAGACAATCTGTTGGGATTTAGGTTAATCTGGAAGTGATCTCATGGCCTGAAGTGCCATCATCAAGCAGGAAAAAAGTTTCAATTTATAAATGTTTAGGGTGTAAACCCTCCTAATCCTACCAAGCAGTTGCTGATTTGTATAAAATACAGGTTGAGCCTAATTATTTGTGGATTTTTCATCCACGGATTTGACTCAATACGGGTCCCCCAAACCCATGTTGAACCAAATTAAACTCAACCTAAAGCTTCAGAAGGCGACCAGAGCTGTACTCTGGTCGCCTCCAGAGGCTCTTCTGAGGTCTACCGAGGCTGTGTGGTTCCTCCCACAGCCTCAGCAGGCCTCAGAATTACTGTTTTGGCCAAAAGAGTCACCTCCCGATTTCCAGGGGAAACCAGAACTGACATTTTTAATGCCTTACAAGGCCCAGGAAAGCCCTCCGGTGCTCCCTTGGACCTCGCAGTGCCTTTTAAGGCGTTAAAAAGTCACTGCCCTACCTTTTATAGGCTAGGTAAGGAATGTTTAAGGACAAGGAAAGGCTGTGGTCCCTTTCCCATCCTCTCAGGTCCTCCTGCATCCTCCCATCTACCCTTTTTATTGTTCGATGAAATAGTGGTATTTCATATAGGACCACTCTTATTCAGAGGCAGTCATTAATTTATCTGCTGTGGAGCAGGGGCCTACCTCAACTCTCCATAGTGACCGGAAAGGCCCAGAATGAACGCAATCCCCACAGATAACGAGGGCCAACCTGTATTTCTGGACATTTGCAGATTCTACTCAAAATGCCAGTGAGTTTTAAAATATGTTCAGCAAGTAGCTTCAATTCAAGGAATTCTTTAAGTATCCAGCAAATTATTGAAAAAAATTAGCTCACATTATTATGAAGAATATAAATATACTGCTTTTCAACAAGAGTAGTTCACAAAGTTTTTTCTGTAGTAAAATAAATTTTAAATTATAAATCTGGATGTTTTAGATCCCTCTTCTTAGTCAAAGATGATCTGTATTTTTTTTTTTCAAAACTGATCTCAAATTAATTCCTTTCTTGGTACTCGTCTACAATTCAAATGTCAACTGATTTTACTTTAATAGCTTTCCTCAGTGAACCCCGAGAATTTGGATTTTGTGGCCAAGCTGAAATTCTGAGCCTCCTCACAGGACCTGCCCTACCAAAAAAAACCTGGTTGAATGTTGAAGTGAACTGGTTGAACTAATTGAATGTTATATTGGCTTTCCCTGGCATAAAGACATATTTAGTGATTTCCTTCTTCCCCAGGTTAATGCAGGGCTTATGCAGCCTGTCAGGTACTTCGAGGAGTTACAAAATGCTAAGTTAGCATTCAGAAGTTACTGAATGCTAAGGGAAGACCCTACTATGGCCATCCTTCAGTTTTAACATTTTTAACACTTTTTCTTTCATTTCAGAGTGCCTGGAATAACAATTGCTACAGACATCATTTGTGGGTTTCCAGGGGAAACAGATGAGGATTTTCAAGAAACCATGAAGCTTGTTGCAAAATACAAGTTTCCAAGTCTTTTTATTAACCAGTTTTATCCACGTCCTGGGACTCCTGCTGCAAAAATGCATCAAGTTCCAGCCCAAGTAGTAAGATAATGTTTTCTTTCTGTCTTTAAAGAGTTGAGAATCTTATACCAAATATTATTATGCAGTACAATAGAATAGTTGGTTAATTTTTTTTATTTATGAAATAGAAAGTTTTATTTATGCGTTTAATTTTGTAGGATGTCAAAAATGTGATTCAAATTTAGTTTTATCTGTCTCCTGAGAGTCAGGCTTTTGTTGAAATGCCTTTATATTTTCAAATTAAAAGTTTAATATAAAGGACAGTGTATTAATTAGTCTGAAATCACATTTAGAAGCCAGCTTGATTATTGCTGTGTTTACTTCTGATTCATTTCAGGAAATATTTTATCACAGCAGTTCCCAAACTATTGGTCCAGGAGCTACCAGTGGGTCATGACCCAATTTTTGTGCCTTTTCTATGTGCATCAAGGGTTATACAACCTGCTACTTAGAGGAGAGCACTGCTGCCCAATCACCATTATAGCCACAGGGGCGAGCAGCTGGTAAAGTGAAACATTCTTTTTTTGGTGGATCCTTATACTATAAAGTTTGAGAATCACTGTTTAATCATATAAATAGCAAAGGAAGGAGACAGTGAGGAAAATGGGAGTATAGGAGAAGCGGAGTTCAAGTTAAAGCTCTGGTGAAAGCAAGATAGGACAGACCTGATAGAGCTTGCCATTTTCTCACTAATGACTATATACAGTAGTCTCTGTCAGATTTCATTGAACACTTGAGCTCGTATACCCTTTTCTTGCCACTGCCTGTATTTTGACCAAAACACTGCAAGGTGGGGTCAGATTTACTTCTTACTCAGCAAAAGGGGAGATGCACATGCTTTTTTTGCACATGCTTTTTTGTGGGGGTGTTGTTGTTTTTTAAAGATGTGGGATATCTCTGAATACTGTATTCCCCTGGAGCTGGGAAACACAAAAGCACATATTCCTTTGATGTTCCAGGTTTAAAATGGAGGGAGTCAAGGCATCTACTGTTCAAAAAGATTGTGAACAGTAGCCAGAAAATGGTGATACGTGTTGACAGAGCCACTTATATGTTCCTATGTACACCATCTATTTATCTTATTGCATCAGTAATTAAATCTTCCTAAATTGTGTCCTGGGAAAGAGTCTCATACAAGCTGTCAAATGCACACATTTTTCCTACATTTTTGAAGGCTGGTTATGTGACACTAATGCTTTCATACACATTTATTATAATTCTGAGCTAGGTATAATAAGCCATATGATATTAATCTTTGACTGTATGAAAGGTCAGATTTGCATGTTACATTTTTTTTCATTCATAAGAGACCTGCTTCATAAATACCCCCATAATCACACAAAATTGCCAAATACTGCATCATCTTTCAACCTAATTATAAAAGTAGTGAACTTCAAATATTGTTTAGAAATTTTGAGTTTTGGCAACATGATTATGTAACCCCTTTGGGTTTGTCAGTCCTATTGCTGAATCCTCTTGAGTTAATTTTAATATAGGAATAATTTTATTGAGGAGGATGGCTATCAGTTACATTTTAATTTTTTTAATTTGTTTTTGATCAGGAGCTCTGACAGTGATTTTTTAAGGTTTAATTTGATTTTCTTAAATGGTAGTTCTCACATTTGTCTAACTCGGAAACAAGTGAATGCTCTATCAATGTCTACATATGCATTTAGAAAATGTGAGTTTCTTCCAAGCCATTTTTTTTTGTTTCTATTAATACTAGCATATTAATAGCACAATATTTTTGTTTCTATTATATTAGCATTGTTTTGCTGTGTGAAATTTTCTTTCATTAATTCATCAACATTTCCAAAAAAAAAATTATCATTAACACTGGCTTTTTAACATTCAGCTGTTAGTTAACATGAAAGGTGCCTTGGGCTACCTACTGTAATCTCACATGCTTGGTAGATTGGCTACAGATACTTAGTGTGAAGTAAACATGTTTAGATGCACTCGGCTTTCCAGGAAGTCATTTGCTAAATTTAGGCTGCAATCCTGTATGATGCAGTACATACATGAACCTGGGAGTGTCTCATAAAAGTTGATAGGACTTATTTCTCAGTAGATATGCATAGAACTGCACAGTTAGAGTGGCATTAGAAAGTGATGGTATGGAGCAACTGGGATGATGCAGACATAGCCCATTTTGAAAAAGATGAAGTCAGTGGTATCATCCATTTGGTAACCAGTGGTTACACCATTTGCGTAATGTACGAAGCGGCGTAACTGGTTACGCAAATGGCGTAATGCTGCGGTACGCGACGGGCGGGCTACCAATCACCCGGACGTCCCGCCCAGCAGGATCCTGGGGATCTTGTTGCTGCCTTCGCCCCACCCCCACAAACACAGTGGCTCAAACTCTCCCTAAGAGTTTGGAAACCACTGGGCTAGGTAGACATGGTTTTAGTTGCTTAATTGTGCTGGAAAATTGTGTGACACCCATTTGCATGCATACTTCTCCATCCAAAGCAGAATATTACATGCCAGTTTACCACCATGCATCCTGTCTATCTGGGCACCTGTCTATCTGGGCACTTATTCCTATAGGAATAACAATGATTTTTACAGATGTTTGCAAGGATGGGGGCTGCCCATCTTAGTAATATGTACCAATACAAACTTATCTTATTTGGCACTTAGCTGTAGCAGTCAAGACCTATTAACATTGATAATCATATTTTGCATTTGCTATAAGTAAAGTATCACATTGTGTATCTCTGAGGTTTCCCAACATTTTAGTCTGCATTGTGGCATATTTAATACTTTCACATGCTGATTTGTCCAACTTCCTGAACCAGATAGAAGTGAGGGCTTTAGCTGGCTGGAGCTATTTTTAGATTTTTATGGACTTGGGGTGTGATCAAAATGTGCTTTGAGTTGCCAGTTTTTAACATTTTCATTACCTTCAGGTTCAAATGAAGTGAGAATTAAAAGTCAATCAGGCAGCATATTCATAAGTAAAATATTCTGATAGTTTTAATTTGGTCAGAGAGTATCACAGAGCAGAGAGAGAAACTGGTGAGGACCTCAGTCCAGAAAGGGGTTACAGTAAAAAAAAAAAAAAAAAAAGGATGATAGTGTAAGTATGGAATCAACATACTTTTTGTCCCTGTTTGTCCCTTACCCAGCGTCCTGTTTACCCCGTCAATCTTTCTTCTGTGGCAGGGTTGAAGCTTCATGTGCTGGAGCATTGCTCCAGCCAACTATGCTATACCACCCTTCCAAACTCATGTTTGACAAGTGTGGCATCATGCAGGGATTCAACATTGCTCTAATCATCTGTTGGACAATGATGAGGCAACCTGAAAAGGTTGGCAATTGTGAAGTAAGGCATTGGACTACAAACCCTTCTTTTCCTCTTTCTGTAACACTCATGCAGCTAGTAATAGAACACTGCTTCAGCACAGTATAAGTAGAGTGCAGTGGAAATTAGGTTTAAAGTGAATATACTTGACCCATTTGGATTCTTTGTTAAACAAAAAGCGTAGATATTTAAGATAAAACCGAATGTTATACTAAACATTTTTCTGAGGTAATTTTCCACTGGTTGGTAAATAATGGCCTGATCACCTGATCATCATATTGGGAAAGACAAAATTATTACTTGTTATCTCTCTTCTGCACAGTAGGCCATAAAAAGGGACTGGCATTGAAAGTACATAAATAACTATGTCACATACTGGAAAAGACTTAAAACTGGTGGTCTTAAAAGTTGGGCAGACCAATCCTAAGCTTTCCTGGGGCCCAGCAGCGCACCAAAATGGCCACCACTCTATTCATTGGGGCAAAGGAAGTTGTCAGAAGTCTCACCCTATGTTAGGCCCTGGTGGCCCCGTTGTGTCTACTTTGATCTGTGCCAACTATTTGCTGAGTGCAAAACTGAGGAGACCCAAATTGATCTTCATGGCTTGGGAGGGGGTATAGGAATTGGCGGCAGCAGCTGTTGATGGCCCCCTCCTGGGTGCAATCCTCCCTTGTTTCTGCCCAGTTCTGCCCCCTTCCTGCCTTCCCCTGTCCCGAGAAGCCGCCACCCAACAGGAATGCTTACTGTCCACCAGCCCTCCAGCGTGTAAAGGCCCAGCGCCGACTGGTGTTGGCATCTCTGTCAGGGCTGGGTTTCTCCTGCCAGCAGAAAGGTGCCTTCCAGCACTTTAGCAACACCCAGCACTGTCCATGAGAATGTACCACCAGTGCTGGGGAGCTCAGGATTGTGCACGAAAACTCAGGAACCTGTAAAATATTGGCATTTGGGGCATTTCATCGCAGAATTATACCTACACCATAGCAAAATTTGATTGTGTGAATAAAGTAAATGCTGAAATGAAACCTATGCAACATTCTGATGATTGGAAAGTTCCATTTTTAATAGTTTAGTTCTATGGAAATTGGAGTTCATTGAGTTTTATGTTGATGTTGAATCTGTGCTGTGAAGAAGAAAAAAGATACTTGACCTTCTGTCTTTATGTAATAATTACCTTTAAAATGTAATGCTTTTTAGTCCTTACTTTTTTCTTGTTTTTCTACAGAAAAAGCAAAGAACAAAAGAATTATCTCGATTGTTTCATTCATACAATCCATATGATCACAAGGTAAAAATGAAAATGCATATATATTTTACCAATAATCACATTGAAGTAACAAAGCTGGCATAAATACCCTTCAAGCTGCTAGGGGTTTAGTGCAACTAGTCCAACTCTTAATTTGACTGGACTGTATTTGTTGCTCTGTAGTCCATAAGTGGATGGATGAGAAAATCCAGGTGGTCATCTGAAATATAATGAATAGAATATAATGGTGTTTGCTTGTGAGGAATCCTGATAGGGAATGCAGCATTATAGGTGCTATTGCTGAGATGTCTGCACAAGCCCACTGAGGTGACAAGGCACTTCAGAGAATTGTGGCTATATTCTAACACCACTCTTCTGATCTCAGTGAGGCTTACACTGATTGTATTCTTAGTAATTTCTGAGTATTCTGAAATTGTATTTCTGAGTATTTCTGATTGTATTCTGAGTAATTTCATTCCATTTTCTTATTGATATGCAAAGATTGTAAAAACTCCTGTATCTTCAAGTAATTCCAAGTATCTTAAGTTTTGCATCTACTCTTATGCAAAATATATTATAGGCTTGTTTTTTCTTATAATTTGACCCGTAAATTGACTGGCGTTGCCATTTAACATGTAAGAAGTTATATGGCACTTTTTCAATATATTGATTTTTAAAGTATTGAATTGGAAGCAAAACCTTTACCTTGGATCCAGTCCTGAAAGACTGATGTTTTAAAGAAGATGAACAAAATGGTTTGTTTAACCAGAACTTAACAATTTCTCAATATTTTGATATTTTTATCTGTGATCTTCCATAGCTCTGTTTTCATTTGTGCACTTGGAAGTTGTGTCATCTTTATTATTTTAATGCATAAAGTAATGTTTAAATAATGCGTAAAGAACCTGTCTTATTTTCAGGTACAAATTAGGGTTTTATTAAGTAGGAATAACATTTTGATAACAATTTTGGTGGATTTTTCTCATGAATTTGGTAACTTAAATTGTGACAATTTCATTATAATTTATATCTGAAATCCTGGCCTATTTACAATAATGCTAGCAGTAAGTATGTAATGGTTAACATTTTGAAATTACCTGTTCATTTATATAATTATTTAAATTTGGGAGGGCTATCCTACAGGCTTAGCACTTGATGTTACCACTTGTGTAAATTGATAAATGTTTTCTAAGTTTCTTAAAAGATGGATGGCTATTATTTCTGAAAGGATTATTCTATTGCATTATTCAACTGGAGCTGTTTAAACTTACTATATTGGTGGATGAATTAAGATCTAATAAAGGGAAGCATCTGAAGAGCCAAAAGCTTTGATATTCTTCCCTTGTCTAAATTCCCAGCTAGCACACTTTTTCATAGTACAAGAAAATGCCATTATTCTTTTTTTAGTACTCTTATTGGAGCTTAGCCATTTGTAACCTCTGCCGTCTTCCCGTTCATATCCTTTGTGGCACTATATCAAAGTATCATCAAATGATTTTGACTTCAACTGTGAACTGATATACTTCTTTTACAAATTAGTCATCGTGAGGTGTGGAAAAGAATATAAATGCTTAAACGTGTTCTTTTGATCTTTGTTTTAAGGGCTTTTATAAATAACAAACGTTGCTGAATCAAGTTGTAAATGGTTTTGAAGATCATAGGAGGTTTTCTTTTGGTGGTATTGGGCAAATGGGCATAGGAAAATGCAGCAAGTTGAAAAGGGTGTGGTTTTGAATCCTGCATTGTCTCTGTTCCATGCACTTCACATTTAAACTTCAGTATTCTCCACCCCAAATGCCCCCACTCCTCCACCTAGAAAATAGCTCCAACATATGGACTTTGTGCTGTTGTGGGATCATCTGCCATAATGTAATAATGTTCCTACCTGTCATATGAAAATTTCTAAGTTACAGTTTCTGTAACTCAATACATTGATGTAGCTGCCTTTTGGTGGCCTAACAAGTGAATTCACATATTTTTAGTTTTTGATATAATCTACAAAAACTGTTTCCTAAAGTATTACATTTTTGGGAAGTAAGTTAGCTACAATTACTTCCATAAAACTTTATTTCATATAATGATGACTGCGTTCCTTAAAAGTCTTAATATTTGAGGAGTGCCATGCCTTTTTCTTTCTACCAATTTCCACCGAAGAAATTGCAAACTCCTTCTAGTTTTGTGGGGCAAAGCTGCTGATTGGAAAGGGCACCAAGTCCAGACTGTGTGCACAAGGTACCAAATTAGAGCTAAAGTGTTTAGAACTGGCATACTAGGAATATTTCCTCATAAAGTACAAATATCAAGATGTTATAATTTCATAATATGAATTGTATTCTCATGGTATGATCAGTTCATTCTGCTGTCCTGTGTCTAAAAAAAGTATCTCTATATAGCTGCAGGAGTCTATTCTCAGAAAGGAGAAAAACTTAGAGAAAGAAAGGGATAGAACAAAGACAGAGGCTGGAAAGGACATAATGCCATATGTTCTTCTTCATGGTCTCCATGCAGTCACACTTAGTGGAGCTCTCTGTATGTGCAGAACTGACCTTGGAAATTTCTGGGGTCGGTTTCCTCAACTTTTCATCACTCTTAGTCTTGCCTTTATTGTTGGCTGGGCGAGTTATAGAAAATAATATATATGTAATATACATAACTCTAAAAATTTTCCTAATAGTAAAAAAAAAATTGCAGTTGCAGGACTGCTTGCTGTCTCTCTTAGCTAGACTCAATGAGAGTAACCCAACCCAACTCTTCATCCAGCATGAAGAAAAAAAGTGCATGATGGCAGGTGGGGATGAGGAGAGAAAAAGAAATGGAAAAGTCACATAATTATAATACCACTGGGCTCGGCAGACGGATCAAAATGTGTGGCTCCCTCAGGATCAAATAAGACTGGTCAGCACAGGAAAAATAAATATTTGCACATAAGTATCCTAGAGTTTCTCACCATTTTTGGAGCACTGAAAGTTTTCCATTTTTCAAAGATCATGCAGAAGAAATATTCCTTCCACACAGCTCTTATAATTTTGTCTTAAGAAAACAAAGGAGGGGGCACTGGGTCTAGGATCTTATGAACTGCATCTGAACCAGGCCTTGAGGTACTACTCCTCTGGACTAGTTTTGTGTTTATTGAAAGCATATTTTTCTTCACTTCTTCACCATTTTTGCTTCTGAGCCTATTGAAGAACAATGGTCTCTGCTTTTCTATTTTTTGGAGTATGTTCTCATTTGTAAGAATTCACAGATTAGAGGATTTTGTACAGAAGCACTGTGCTGGTTGCAAAACAAATAATCAAAAAAAGACAGCGGTTAGCTCAAGCTCCAGAAGCCTATCGTAAACCCTGTAGAGAAACAGATGTGATTGCTAACAAATGATTGAAGCTGATCAGGCCTCTTTAAACATTTTTAAAGTATTTACACACTGTATGGAAAAGCTCCAAACTGAGAATTTGATATTTATTTATTTATTTATTTATTCATTCATTCATTCATTCATTCATTCATTCATTCATTCCTGTGTTATTTTATCTAAAATCAGATATATTTCACTTAAGTCACTGAAGGCCCTGGTCAGATTTTTCCCTTGTTATAAAACCAATGTTGGGTTTAATGTAGTCTTTGGTTGTTTCATTTGGCATTCCTGACTTTAGTCTGCAGATAAAGCATTACATTAATTTTCCTATCTTCCTCCTCTGCTATGTGAGTATATACTATTGTCTATGATTCTGTATGGTCCAGAATAACTACAGACCGGATCCCTAAAAAGACAAACACACCAAAAACTTGTTCTTCTCTTAAATGTCTCCTTTTTCAGTGATTCTGGCTTGGTGTTATATCAAAGATTTACTTTGCTGAATTTCTTATTTTACATACTACTAGATTATTTCTTTTTTATCCATATCCAGTTCAAACATTTTTCAAATTTACTTCCCCCTGTGATTTGATCTCCCCCTGCTGATGTTGGACTTTGAGTTTGATCCAAAGTTGTAACTGTTGCCCTTGTATAGTAATTCTTCATTGTTCTCTGAACATATCCCCTCCCATTATCATGAGGCAGAGCCAGCTACTGACTAGCTCCTCCTTAGAAGGGATTCCCCCATCTTCCTCAAACTGGCCTGGCAATCGGGAAGGAGATCACCAGCAAGGCACCCAGTGATTACATGCTTTTCTGTTGTTGTTTTTGAATAGGCTTCTCTGACCTCTTGGTAATTCTCCTGTGGCTCAAGATAGAGTCAGGGCCCTTCACTGGGTGAATCTACTGCCTGTGGTCTTCGTCAGGATGAAAAATGGGGAGTGTTCTCATGCAGTCTCCCTACCCACCCAATTTTCTCTCTGAGCACACTAGGGAAAAGAGCACTAAAGTTTCTATTCTGGAATTCCTATCCTAGTCATATTGTGGTTTGGAGCGCAATCCTATACCCCCATTGCGCCAGCGCTACGCTCTTACACAGACTAAATGCTGTCACAAACATGCCGTCAAGTGCATCAGCATTGGCGGTATGTCACTGGACCAGCACAAGCAGAAGTGCCAAAGCTCGGACACCACTGCAACCACCAGCAGTGCGGCCTTGTGCCGGTCGAGCATCAGCAGAGTGCGGTCAGCACTGGGCCTCACCAAGGGCATTCCAGAGGCGTGCCGGGGGCATAACTGGGTGGCACAGTGGGCGGAGATGGGGGTTGTGACACCGGACGGCCGTAGTGCCAATTCTTAAACCCCGTCCCCAGCCTCGGCAGCTCCGATTCAGACCACTCCTGCACATGTGCACCTGCACCTGCAAAACAGCAGGCGCAGATCCAAGCAGCCCTATTGGGATGACTGGGGCTTATGTGGGTGTAAAGGGAAAACCTCCCCTTGGCCTGCACTTCACTGCTGCTGCCTCCTAATGGGCTTTAGGATACAACCCTGTTATGTCGGCCTTACTATGTTGGC
The DNA here is from genome assembly GCA_029204185.1 of Lerista edwardsae. NCBI lineage: Eukaryota > Metazoa > Chordata > Lepidosauria > Squamata > Scincidae > Lerista > Lerista edwardsae. Next base: position 10,219,316 of record JAJKFI010000019.1, on the reverse strand, counting down.
CTGACTTAGGATTGGGCTGCCCGTCTTCTGCTGAGATGGGAAGGACAATGGCCAGCTCCCACCAAAATTCCCAAACCTCCACTGATTCATCCCAGCCTTGAGAGTGTGAGTATGAGCCCAGTTGCTACAGAGACATGTGGGACCTGAACAAGGTGGATGGCACAACTGTTCTAATCATCCCTTTCACACTGTAGTGGATAGAGGGGCATATCACAATTTTAAAGGAGTCTGTGCTGATTGCGGACACCATTTTGAAGATCTCTGCAGCAGCATTCAGAAATCTTCTGGCACATCCTGCTGCACTCTGCTGGCTACTTGAGGGTCTCTGCTGGAGACATTCTGATGGCACCTATACCTTGCACCTACCCTTGCACCTAACCCCATTGATCCCATAGGATTGTTGGTTTGTTATCTGTGAAATCACAGTCCACTAGGATTTCCAGAAACCTGACCCAAGCAGATAATGAGAACTGACAGTAGTTCTCTGGGTTGTAGTCCTTACCAGTTTTTACATGATGTGTTTATTATTTATGTCTGGATCTTCTTGCGCCATGTTGGTTACATTTTAGTTATTTATTTAAGGTTCTTCTGTCTCCACCAGCCCAGTCTGGAGAAAATGAGGAATCACACCTAAGAAGGAGCCAGTCAGCTGCTGACCCTAGCTTCTAATGAGGGGTTGAGAATATCATGTGCGTGCAGCCCCAGAATAAATGCTCCTTAGTATACTTTTTAGATCACTCAGTAATAAGGAACATTAAAAAAAAATCGTGAAGATGTTTTTTCCTACACTTAATCAGTCATTCCCAAAGTCCTACTCATACTTCGGGAACCCTGTAAGTCTTTGAATGGACGGGGAGTAGGGGACAGGAAATAACACAATCTCCACGATTTGTGCTGCTGCCAGGCAGGGAAGGAGGTTTTTAACTTACCTGGGTGTTGCTAAAAGTGTCAAGAACTGAACAAGTTTTTTTCCTTTTAACAACATTTCCACGCCTTGAGGGAGGGCTGCAGAGGGGCTCACAAGTTCCCCATAGCAACCTCCAGGTAAGTTTCTTTAAAAAAAAAACCTGCTCCGTCCGGCAGCAGCACAATTGCGGAGATTGCATTGCTGCTGATTTCAAGGCTAATATAAGGAGAGTTGCCCTTCTCCAGTTCTGGTTCCGGTTTGGGAACTACTGCTGTAAATTTCTGTTCTTGAGAAAATTAAGAAGGCATTTAAAATGTTATAGAGGTGGAGAACAATGACACATAAAGGCCAAGTGAGGGGCTACTCTATTTCGTAACAATTTTCTTAATTATTTCTTAAGTTATATAGCCCAGATCACCCAAGCCTTCAGGATTAGGATTACTTGCACATTCAGAAAAGCAATTTCAGTGCTCTTCCCCGTTATCCCTTCCTGTTGCTAGATCTTTGTGTCTTCTTTATTTTCAGGTATCTTCTGTTCTGGTGTAAGACAGTTTCACATGTTTCATGTGAGAAGAGCTTTTTCTTTTCCTTCTATCTAAAGTGAATGAGAGCTGTTAAGGGAGATAGAAAGCTTCTTTTATTGCTTGCCCAGAAAGGAAGTCTGTTCACAGTGGTATTCTCACTGGAATATGAAATGTATTACAGTCTGTTATGGATTTCAAGGAAGCATTTTCTTACTACATTAAGACCCTAGTAGATTGGGTTAAGGTAACCTCTGCAGATTATTTTGTAATAACCTTGTGAAAGGAAATTCATAGGACAGGTACCTAGATAGTAGACTGCGTTTTAGGACAGTGCCATTAAAGTGCACAGTTTTGTAAGACTGCACTATAGTTTTTTGTCTGGTGTTCTTCAGAGCTTTTATACATGGTTTGCTGTTATGTCCAGACCAGGAGGAACTAGTCAGGCTGGGGAAGTCAGCACTAGTGATGGAGATGCTGGACGCAAGCCCCAACACCAAGGCTGAGCATAACAGCCAGGAGCCCTTCGAACTTGAAGTACTTGAACTCGGATCCTCATAAATCATTCCACTTCAGCCAAACTCACTTGAGGGACTGGGCACCTCCATGACAGGAATTGACAATCTGTCCATGATTTACCAGAAGCGATGTCATGGCCGGAAGTGCCGTCATTGTGATGCCAGAGCCTGCTGCTTTCCTGAGAATGCAGCAATAGGTTGGGTTATTTTTCAGCCAATTTCCAATAACAAAATGAATCAGAAAGGAAAAAAGCCTATTTGTAACCTTGACACTAGCAAAATAACCACATAGCCCTTCCTCTTTCCAGTGTTCCATCTTCTCATACTTTTCCATTATGGTTGTGCTAGGTGCTACATGACCCACCTGAAATAAGCTCGCAACCCACCTACTTAGTCCCAATCCACAGTTTGAGAAATACTGAGATATGCAGAAAGAACCAGAGGAACTTAGGGAAATACAGGGGTTTGGCACAGAAGTAAAGAAGTGACAGTTTGGATCAAAAGGGAGCCAGGGAGCTTCTTGCTCCCTTTATAGTCCCTTCATTTGCACCCTGGCTTTTTCTGGAGCAACATCTCCACTCAAGAGTTCTCTATAGCACCAGTTCCTCATTAACCACTTTAGCCTTGAAAATAGTTACTTGTCCTAGCTCTCAATTTCTTCTCCCTGGTCTAATTCCCTGCTTCACTCTGCACTCTCCCATCTGCAGCTTCAGTTTTTTTGACTGTAGCTTCTGTCTGTACCATGACTTGGATTCCACTTCTTAAGTAGTGGAAGAAGATTTAGCCGAGAGGGTTAATGCCTCCGTTTGCCCGAAGAGCAGCTGAAGATCTCAAGGTCGTGAGCTCGGGACTGCCGGAAGTCTCCGTGAGCAGCAGACCTTGCAAACTGCGGCTGATTAAAGCTGAGTTTCAGCTGCCTCGTGGGAGGAGGAGCGTGCTGAAGACAGCTGCGTCTCTGGTGGCAGCAGGGAAGCATCAGCCAGCAGAAGACAGACGGGTGGCTAAAGAAAGTGGGCTAAATCCAGAAAGAAAGATCTGTATGTGTGTAGTTCTTGAAAGATAGAACATGTCTGTAAATTGTAAAAACCTTCGGGTTTATGAATAAAAGTCTGCCCATGTAAACCGCCTTGAGTTTCAGTCACTAGAGAAATCTAGTGATCTTAAGAAAGGCGGTATATAAATACATGTATTATTATTATTATTATTATTATTATTATTATTATTATTATTATTAAGCTTGCGTGGCCAGCCTTACCACCCATAGCTGACAGGCAGTCCCATCAGCTCTCTACCAAATTGCAGCCAAACTGGGTCTACTGCCTACTTTGATGAATGGAACCCTGGGAACATAAGTTCTAGAAAGTGAATCCTGGTGCTAAAGAAATTGAGACCCACTGGTGTATCTTCTGTCAGATTTCCCTTGTTTTGGGCAGTTTTGGCTTCCTAGGAGTTTCTGAGGATTCAGGCTTGGAGCAGCCGCATTGAGCCCTCATTCCTTTGATTTGCAAAATGCCATAAGCATAAGCAAGGGGAGTTCGAGTGAGGAATAAGCTGGCTGGTTTATCTCCTTATTTGAGAGAGATATTATATTATTTATAATATTTTATCAAATTCTTTATAAAATAGTTGGAGGAAGGAGGGAATTATGAAATATATAGATTTCATAGTTGGTGTAGTGAATTGCAATCCAGGTCATTCAAAATGTCTGCAGATAACACTTAAACCTTTTATTCCCACAGCCATATAGTTATGAAAGTCTTGGCATGAGTATGTGGGGGATTAATTTTACATTTTCATATACAAAAAAAATTCTGTTTGTGAGATTCATGAGTGGATCTAAAAGCATGTCAAATTATTCATATTCAAAATGCTCATTTGCTAAGAAAAATGAGTTGGGAACCAGCTGTATAAGTGGATAAGCATTTTTTTCCCCAGAACTTTAGAAGGAAAAATGCATTGTAAAACCAAGACATTTGGGATTACTGTATTTAAAAAGCTTGTGCAGGGCAAGTCATTAAATGCCAATTCATGTGTCAAGCAGACAGTGGCAGCTGCTTGTTAATGTGTGGCATTATCCCATATTAAATCAATGGCAAATGGACAGTTTGACAGATACTGTCATCAATGCAAACATTATTAAAATAATTTTCACTTCTTAAAAAAAAATCCAAGTCATGTAATGCTTGGGCATGTACAATCTTCCCCACTCACAGCGATGCACATTGTCTCTCCAGGTTTTTAGCCTAACAAAGCACAGGCCATCACTGCCACTTCCTTGGCATAGTACAAGCATGTTTATGGTTTTCTCTGCATATCATAGCCAAGGGTCTATGAACAGAATTTGCATTTGCAAGCACATCATTGTGGAATAGCACTCAGTGGTCTTTTCATTTTGATTGATGGTTTTGGTTTTGCACCATCTGGCTTCTGATAGGCTGCATTAATCATAACCTGGAGAAAGAAAACCAAGGAAATGTATGCATGACTGTTTAATGTGTGAGTGTGTCAGTGTCTATGAGTGTTAATTTTGCTATATAAAATCAGAAATAATTGCATAGATAAAATGACTATCCGTAAGAATTATTTATGCAATCTGTACGTTCATACTATGTAGATTTCACACTATTTGGAAACCACAGTTGTGTTTGATTAAATTCTGTCAATTTCTAGATTAGGAATGAATCTAAATAAATCAAAGTGAGAGTGTGCAATTAATTTCAGGTTGAAACATAAAGTTTAGGTGACTTAAACCTGGGATTGTTGTAATTTTGTGTATTTTACAAAGCCGCTTGTCACAATTAGCTATATGTTGCTCTCTCTTAGACTTAAATAGTATTGCTCTAAGCACATGAATGTACATCTCATAACAAATAATTACAGCAGGAACATTAATTAGCTCTCTTCTTCACTGAAGTTTTCCAAATATGACTAGAAACTCTCTTCGGGTATTCTCAGGAATCCTATCCTTTCTTCCCCCACTGATGCAGTGACATCACCAGAGGTCACCCTGTATCCTGAACCCAATCTCCTCTGGGTAGGAGAACATTTGTTCCCTTACCTGGCAATAAGCCTCTGGGGTTGGGACAGGCCTACAAGTCTGCATGGTTCCAGGAAGGAGGATTGAAGCCAGGAAGGGGAATATAATAATGGCAGTGCTGCTGATATTGCCCACTTCTCGCACTCGTTCCACTCACTCTCCTTCCTGTTAACACTCACTCTCCACCCTGTTCCACTCCTTCCCTGCCTCTCTCTGGCCCTCCAAACTGACATACCAGGGCCAGGGAATGTAATGGCTGTGCTGACTATCCACTGCTGCTTCTCGCAATTTGCAGTGGCCCAGCTCCTCCCTACAGTGGGTCATGTTTGCGGCCACTGTAAAGCACCTTATGCCACTGGAATGCAAGTTCTAGCTATGTAAGAGCAGCAAAAGATTGGGCTGCCATTCACCCCCAATAATTCCTCATCCCAAATTGTTTCCAGCAAAACAAAGCAATTGATGGCAATTACTGTACAAGGGGATGGGGTTTCTTGTCCACTGGGCAACAGATCTAAAAGCAGCCTGAGTTTCTGGAACTGCTTTTCTGCAGGATTTCCAAATGGTAGAAAGGACTGTAGGTACAAAATGGCAGCTGCCCTCCACCATCAGCACAGATATTCTGGCAACAGCAGCTTCTGGCCATTAAGACAGTAGAGACTATGTTACTGCTGCATCCCTCTACCCAATAATGAACCCTATAAGTATGTTTGGACTAGCATTGGTGACCATAGTTGATATCTGGTTTGCAGTTGTATGACACATCAGCATGCTAGCCATTCATATATGGCTATGATAGTTGAGCCTAGCATAAATGTAGACATATGTAAAGTACTTTGACTATCGAAATGTAAATCATTGTTAATCTTTTATATTCTGTCTTAATGTTCTACAAAACCTAAGGAAGCTAACAAAAATGCATTTGTAGATGGTAAAGTGTTAACATATCAAAAGCAGAAAATACAGTTTTGGAATCAACCATTTGTGCTTTCTAAAAAAGTATCCATAACACATTCAACTGCAAATAGTAGTTTCTGTCATCTTGGAACTTTAACAACTGGTAAATATTGATTAACACTGTGAAAGATTATTATTCTTTTTGGAGTGAGGCTTGTTACTGAGCCCAATAGAGGAAGTAGTAGTTAAACTCCATACAATATAGAACATTGAAAAATATATCAACCCCAAACATCCTATTTGACGATTTGAAACCGTTTTTAACTAAGCCCCAGCTTTCACAACAGTGGTGCCGTTTTCTCTTGCTTTTCTTATTGCTTTAAAATCCTTCCTGGAATGTTAGCACACAACAAGCAGAATAGAAGGTGCAATCTACACGTCAGTTCTTGCCAGCTAAAACAAATCACCTTGTCTAATTTTAGTCAAACCAGTCTTGACACAATTTATTTCAGGGTATAAATGAATATTTATTCATGAGGGTTTTTTGGAGGCATTTGGCATGGTCTCTTTTATAATTAAAAATATTAAGTGGGGGACAAAATGAATGCTTTATTAAGAAGTTGTCTAAAACTTGGAGGAACTGTTTGCTGACAGTGCAGAGCAAAACCAACTCCGAGCAACTCATGTTCCAATCATTACATACCCTACCATGATAGCTTAGTGGCCTTAATTTTAACATACCTGGAGGCTTTGATTATTTAGTAGGCTTTTATTGATTTTTCTAAACTGCATTTGATTCCCTAAGGCACATGTCTAAAATAGAACAGTTTTACAATTAAAATCACTGCTCTGTGTATTTCTGAGGCATTTTTTCCTACATAGGATTTCCCACTAAATCATACCCTGTAGTTGTCACTTGATGTTGTTTAATTTGATCAGAGTTATGTACAGCCGTTGCTTCTGTCTCTGAGCACTTACGTTTGTGAGAGCCTTACTGTTTCTTGCCAGAGAGATCAGCAAGTCTGATGACCTGAGTATTTCAAAATAAAATGTGTACAAAGAATTTTATTTTAAGGTTTTTGATTTTTATGAGCAAAGTTGTAAGCATGCATCTTTTAATATCTGTTGCTAACAGATATTAACAGATAACAATATCTGTTGCCACGCCGAGGGGGGGCCGAACCTGGAGTCAAACGGCATTGGGGGCATCGCCGCTCGTCTCGGTGTCCCCGGAAACGACGGATTCAACACCGATGTCGGCCGTTTGCGATCATGTTTACGTTTCACACACACCCCACCCCCCCACCCCCGGGGGTCCCAGAGGGGTCTGACCCCCCCCCCCAGTGTTTGTCGCCAGACTGCAAGGTGTATGCGTGCCAAGTTTGGTGTCAATCGCTCCAGGCGTTGCGGAGCCTATGCGGAACATACGTACACACAAACCCACAAACACACCCACGTTCTCTTTTATATATATACTAGCTTTTATGTACCCGGCTTTGCCCGGGTGTTTATATGTCCCATCACTGACCCCCCCCCTCACCAGGCATACAGATGGCCCATTTCTATGTCCCATCCCTGCCCCCCCACTCACATGTGTGCCCGGGTGTTTATATGTCCCATCCCTGCCCCCCCACTCACCAGCCATACAGATGGCCCTGTATCGGTTTACCTGCGGGAAACCTATTTGCACCCGGGTGTTTATATGTCCCATCACTGACCCCCCCACCCCACTCACCAGGCATACAGATGGCCCTGTATAGGTTTACCTGCGGGAAACCTATTTGCGCCCAGGTGTTTATATGTCCCATCCCTGACCGCCCCCCCCCCAGTGGTTTTTGGCCACCTCCCGGGTGTTTTTGGTTTTTTTTGTTAAAAATTACCCGGCGGTGACCGGGTGTTTATTTGTCCCATCCACGCTGCTGTACCGTTTCTGTTGTTCTAGATGTAGTAGCCCTCTGTTTCATATCCTGTAGTCGTTTGTGACGCTGCTGTACTGTTTGTGTTGCTCTAGATGTAGCAGCTCTGTCTCTCTTATCGTGGAGTCTTTTGTCACGCTGCTGTACTGTTTCTGTTGCTCTAGTTGTAGCAGCTCTGTGATTTAGCGTTGCAAGTCATTTTTTTTTCCTCAGATGTTTCCTGTGTATGCTGTTGTTTCATCTTTGTAGCCTTTGGTTGTACCTGCCCAATTGCCTTACGTTATACAGTGAAAGTAAACTTTCAGAGTGAGAGCAGCAGCCACAGCACCTTGTGCCAACTGTCAACTGCCAAGCAGGGACCGCCCACATTTCCACAGAACACATTTCCCTGGCAACTGTAAAGAGTTCAGTTGCTGCCTGAAGATTCCGCATGTCATTTGCATGTACTTTGCCTCTCATCATGACATCATCTGAGCCTCGGAATGCTGCGGCTCAGCCCATAGCCACCCATAGAGAACCACAAATTGGCTTGTACCCGCGCCCGTGGGGGTGCGATCCGTTCCAAAACCGCGCAGCGACGGTCTCGGGGGGCCAAGGCACCCGCGTGCCGAGTTTGGCGTGAGTCGGTCCAGGCGTTGCAGAGCCTATGTGGAACATACATACATACATACATACATACATACATACGCTCTTCTTTATATAAATAGATTGATTGAACAACCAGTTGCAAACAGGATAATAAAAGGGAAATCATCTTTTAGGCTGGCAAGCGTTACAGCATATAAGGTCTGTCCATTTCTACATTCCTGTGTTTTGTTAATTCAGTGGTCTTGACAGGTCATTCAATGGTCTTGAAAATTCCATACTGGGCCCTTTTTTTCTTTTAATATTAATTAGTAGCACTGCATTGACTGAGAATATCTTAAAGCATACAGTGGGCCCTTGTTTTCCATGGTGGGTCATTCCAGGACCCCCAGCAGATAATTTAATCCATGGTTGGAGAGCCTCAAAACACCTTCAGATGCACTAAAATTGAGTGTTGGGAAAGTGAGAACAGATAAAAGGAAATACTTTTTATATCCAATTAATCTGTGGAACTCCTTGCTGCAGGAGGAGGTGATGGTGTCTGGCCTAGGTGCCTTTAAAAGGGGATAGGACAGATTTCTGGAGGAAAAGTCCATCGCAGGCTACAGGTTGTGATGGGTAGTGCAACTTCCATACTTTAGAAATAAGCTACCTCAAGAATGCCAGATGAAGGGAAGTGGCAACAAGATGCAGGTATTTAGTTGCCTTGTGTGCTCCCTGAGGAATCTGGTGGGCCACTGTGAGATACAGGAAGCTGGACTAGATGGGCCTTTGGCCTGATCCAGCAGGGCTTATGTTCTTAGGTAAGTATTGAATTCTTAGGAATTCAATTCCGGTCCCATCTGCGGCCTCCCCGTGCATCAAAACACTTCTCAGACACAACCGGAAGGCACTTCTGGTTTGCATTCAGGAGGTCTTCTGAGGCTCTCCAGCCATGGGCCAGGCATGGATACTGAAACCCACGGATGTCAACCTGCTTGATATGGAGGGCCCACTGTACTTTCTAAAATAGTGAGAATATCCTATGCTCAGGTTGCAAGTGTAGTAAGGATAACATAAATTGTTGGGACAACAATTATTTTTAAAACGTTATTTTGAGTCATGTAAATATATTTTACCATCGACACAGCTTCTATGTGTTGCAAAAGCAGAATTGAATTTATGTTCACATTATCAAGAGCTGTAATAGTAAGATAAAAACCCATTGTATTTCCTAGAAGAAGCTTCTAAGGCTGTATGCTTGGGGAACTTGCTAGTCATTTCTCTTGACAAGCACATGCAAATATATTTTGAAGAAATGTACAGAAAATAATTATCCAGGAACAAAGCTCTCTGCAAAGTGAAGGCATGTATTCTGAGCTGACAAAGATGTATATTATAGAGTTCTGCACACACTGATGTAAAACAATAGTAGCTAGAATGTGGGTGAGAGCGATTTAATTATAACTTTGCAATTCATAATTACAGCAAGATAGTTCAGATTTTAATGTTAGACATGGTTACTGCTAAAATGCTGTGTTGTCTGTAATAATAGTCAATAAATTATTTTGCGTTAACAATTGAGTTCTATCTACTGGGAGTTGTCTCTGCTCTTATTAGTTGCCCAAAGCCATATTAACTGTAAAAGACTGGCCCCTTATTATTAACTTGATTTTCTTTCTCATAAGTTCTCCACGGATCATTTCTGGAGTGGAAATAAAGAGGAGGGGGTGGGGAATAAACAATACAAGGAATAAAAAGCATATGTAGTGGTGTTTGTCTCTTTGAGACTCACAGATATTTCTGCAACCAGAGATGGTTTTCTTTTAAATTGTGGAGCATTTGTAAGTGAAACTAAGCTGGGGAAGAAAACAATGACAACTGTGGAAGATCTCTTGGGTTTTGGATTCCATTTCACATGTCTGCTCAGACAAGCTTACCAGGTGACCTTGGTGACATTTTTATCATGGGAAGGAGATGTGAAACTTAAAAAGGGTCAAAAATAAAAATGTAGATATATTTGCATTCTAGTTATCTACATATTCCAGATACAAATCTGGACAGAATTTGTGGTATTTTCCCTGTAAAAGTGGACTTGAGTGTGAATTGCTATCTACTCCCAGGGCATAAAAGAGAAGACTCCCTTTCTCAAATACTTGTTATAGAGAGATTTGTCCACGGCAGAAGCACTATACGGACCCATTTGACTCCTATGTGTACTTTGAGATATTTGAGAGGAGAGGCTCTTTAGTTTCAAGAATGGTTTGGAGGCATCTCTGTGCACCCTGCGTAGACTTCGGGGTATTTGTTTAGTTTTGCTAGACTGCGGCAATAGTTCTGTTTTCCTAAGCTCCTGTAGATCCATAAGTCTGACTCTTCTGATGTGGTGCTGTGATGTTCTGTGACTCTGGGTGACATAGTGCAGTCACATTGCTCTTTTGAAATGAAAGATCACAACCTCAGTTCACTAGAAGTCAAGTCAGTTTTCTACAGATGAAAGCACAGGAATTGTTTGTTCGTCATGGCAAAGATCAAAGGAATATTTTAACGCTAAAACACAAACCTTCAGCCCTCAACTCATTAAAATGAATTAGTCTTTTTACTTTCAAACCCTGCTATTGTGCAGTGTTTGTTTTATGGCATAATACATGACACAGAGAACATTTTGGGTTTACATAATTTGACCTTGACTATAGATTACTGGCAGTATTGTCTGCCAAACAAGCTCTTCCACAACTCTCATGTATTTCAAATGGAGGTACAGATGGCTGGATTGCACCCTTAAATAAGCAGAATGTTTCCCAAGTTTCAATCCATGGAATCATTAATACCTTAGTAATTAGAATGAGTACTATTTGCTGTATAGAATAGTAGATATCCCTGAGACTTGTACATGGCCCAAGTTCTTGCAATATGTAGGCTTTTCCTTCACCCCCACTGATGGGCACTTAGCTAGTAATAAATAAGCAAGTAACAGCCCTATTCTATCCTTGAAATAAGCCAGTGTATGTCCATGTATGCCAGCACAGGGGTTCGCCCCTAACAAATGTGCCACAGACACTGGTGCAACACACTGCTCCAGTTTAGCTAGGGCGCTGGCACTAGAGAGGCCTGGCGTTCTGCACTAGAGAGGCCGGGCAAAGGCACTCTGCCAGAAGAGAGGCCAAAATGAGATTGGAGCATAACGTGGGAGGGACAAGGAAGAGTCACCATGTGCCATATCGTAACCCTCCTCCAGATAACAGATACCCGCCAACTCTTTGCGAATAAGAGGGCTGGTGTAGGGAGGAGTATACCCATAGAAAGCAATGGGGAAAGGAAAAACACCAGAAAATCACACCTCCTTCCACCCTACGTCCCAACCACTTTCCTACAGCAGAGTATAGGATTCAGGCCAGTGGTGTTCCTACCGTTAAGCGGGGGGAGGGGATTGCCCCCAGGCAACACCCACAACAGGCCTTGTGAGGTATCCTGGTTGTGTACCAAAAGCATTCTAAACGCATCAGAATGCTTTTACACAATACTTCCAGTTATCGTTGGAAAACCAGAATGATTGCTTAAAGGCGTTCTGATGGCTTCAGGACACTTTCAGCATGTGACTGGATGTTTCACGAGGCTCCGGAGCTTAAGGTGAGTGGGGAGGCAGCAGCTGCTGAGGGGAGGGGCAGCAGTCTGCGGTCCTAGCCCTAGGTCCAGGGCCAGGGATGCAACTGATTCAGGCTACTTTTGGCAACCAATCACAATGCTCTAACTTCAGTGTATAAGGCCATATCATGGCTTGCTTAACTGATACTCTGTTAAGCAGCTCACACTTTTGAACTGGCAGCTGCGCTCACCTGAGGCGGCAGCCAAAGATTCTGGTTAACTGAGTTAGCCAATGAATCGTGCTAGATAACACAGTGTATCGTATCATTTCCCGATTCTCTTGGGCTTCTTTGGGAAGATTTGTTAAAACTAGCCTATCAAAATTGCAACAGAGAACAGGTGTTTTGTTTGTTTGTTGAATTGAGGTCTGGATAGAATGCAATCTAATTAACCTCAAACAAGTTTCCTTGGAAGATTATAAAATGCCCCTCTTTTTAGATGGGGTTCTCAGCTTTACAATTTCAATCATATTTTTAGATTGCATTTTAACACAATCTGTACCTCGAAAATAATAATAATAAATAATAATACATGTATGTATATACCGCCTTTCTTAAGGTCACTAGATTTCTCTAATGATTACAACTCAAGGCGGTTTACATAGGCAGACTTTTTCACAAACCCGAAGGTTTTTACAATTTACAGAATGTTCTATCTTTCAAGAACCACACTCAAACAGATCTTTCTTTCTGGATTTAGCCTTCTTTCTTTAGCCACCTGTCTGTCGTCTGCTGGCTGATGAGGCTTCCCTGCTCTCACCAGAGACGCAGCTGAGTTCAGCACACTCCTCCTCCCACGAGGCAGCTGAAACTCAGCTTTTAATCAGCCGCAGTTTGCAAGGTCTGCCGCTCACACAGACTTCCGGGAGTCTCGAGCTCACGACCTTGAGATCTTTAGTTGTTATCTTCGGGCAAATGGAGGCATTAACCCTCTCGGCTAAATCTTCTGCCCAATGATGCTAATATTTTGCAAAGCTGGTAATGTTTGTTAATGAATGTTTGGGGGTGGGAACATACCAGCATAGTCCAATTTATTAGTTATAAATGTACAACAGTGGGGAAGATGAGAATATCTTGTCATACTTTACCTTACCAAATATATGATGTAGCTACATGCACACAGACCTTCAGTGGGATGGAGGCATCCCACTGTTTTCTGACTATCCTGCTTTTAGTACATAGAGCTGCCTCTAACAATCAAATAAAGGATACATCTTGACCATTAGCTTTCCTGCAGCTCTTCAAAGGCTGAAAAAGTGTTTTCCTATATCTAGTTCCAATGATCCTTTTAGCTAGAGATGCTGGAAATATGCAGGTTTAACAGCAATACAGTCAGAAAGGAGGGATGGAATCAAGACATGTTGCTTCCTACTCACTCTTCCACCTGTTTACAGCCCAGTCCTAAATAGCACCCAGGGGAGCTGCAATGCCAAAAAGGTAACCGTTGTGTTCTGAGCATGCCCAGGCTACTGCTGGAATCACCTCAGGGGAAGGGAGACTACCGCTGGCAACAATGGGTCTCCACTGCTCTGCTCCCCTGTTTGAACGGATACAGAATTGAAGAGGCCTGTGTCAGACCACCTGCCTCCGGAGGAGGTTCAGGATGTGGCCTGAAACGGTGAGAAGGACGTTTGTTTGGGAGGGCTGGTAAACAGCCATACCAAGTGGTCTTAGATAACTGATTCTTCTCACATACTTGCCTAATTGGCCAAGCCCATCTTGATTGCCTGATGCATTGCAGCTGTGAGTTTCAGTATGGTGGGGGGACCACCATGAGCTAGTTGCAGTAATTCACATTACATAGCCTTCTGGAGAGTTCAGCTGGTTCCGATCTCTGATAGGTTGCTGAAAGGTGGCTAGCTATAAATAGCTACCATTTTTGTGCCATTCTTATTCAACATGGGCACCTTCCGAGTCAGGATTGATGAGGCAGGGTAAAGAGTCATCCAGAAAATGTAGGTCTTGTCTTTAGGTGAGAAACAGAATTGAGAAGTTAGAATTGTATTGTTTTTATGCTGTCTTGTTTATACTTTCTCTAATCATTAACATGCCTGTCTTTGTTATTACTCTGTGTAAATTTCTAAAGTAAAACATCTATTCTTACAGATGTGCTTTATTGAGTACCAGAGATACTTATGGATGGAATTAAGTCCAGCCTTGGCTGTTTAATCACTATTACAGAACTGCCCAATTTAAGCCGACAGCTTGTACCTGGGTTTTGCTAGAGCAAAAGCTCCAGTTGAGGTTGAGTGTTGTACTTGGCAGTAACTGGAACTAGTAGGGACTATTCACCTTCGGAAAACCCAGGCCCACCTGATTACTGCGGGTTGAGTAATCAGTGCCCTGGGAAGGAAACTTGTATTCACATAAACTTATCAAGAACTATGCACAAACTATCTGGGAGGGAGTTGGCCTTGATTGTTCATGATGGTAAGAAATTGATTGGAAGTTGCCCACTTGGTTCACTGAAGAGTTGTTTAGTAAATAAGGCTAATGTTCTAAAACTGTTAGTGGCTTGTTGAGAGTAATTGGTTTATTGCACTAGCCAACTGCTGTCTTGATTTTCACAGGGTTGAATCCTGAGAAAGTGGGATTCCTTCCTAATTCCCATTGAAACTTTTTGGACTTAGGTTCGTCTCAACCAAGTCACATATATTTTAAAGGGGCTTAACTAAGACTAAGGGCGCAATCCTATACTGTGCTGGAATGGCAAGGCCGGCCAACACCATATCCTAATGCAGTATAGTGGAGACTGGAGCCTCCGCGCGGCAAGGGAACATGCGCTCCCTTACCGTAAGGAAGGCTCCAGCCTCCCCTATGTGCTCTTGAATCGGGGCCATGTGGCCTCCCGAATGAGCTTAGGATGCAATCATATGGCCGCCTCCCAAGCTTGCCCTCGTCCCACCCACAGTCTTCCTCCCGCCGCTAATCCCACTGCTGCCTCTGCACAGAGCCTTCCTCGCGCTGGCTGGCTTCAGCCAATGCAAAAGAGGCTCAATGCAGGCGCAGCAGGACCGGTGCTGCCTGCAGCACCGGTCCTGTTGCTTGAGCACTGACACCGAGGTGCCGATTGGTGCCTCCACGTAGGCGCTCTGCCCCTTGCATTGATGCTATGACATAGTATCAACACAATGGGCACAATAGGATTGCGCTGCTCCTTTCTTAACATGCAATCCTAACTTGTGCTGGAACAGGCAATTCAAGTAATCTACTTGGTAATGAACGTAGGTTAGGAGCAGGCTGGACACAACTAGAAGTAAGAGGCTTTTATTCCTCTAACCGTGTCATATACCAGCTAGACCAGGAGCTGTTTGGATCTGTGCCCACAATTTCGCCAGGGACGGGGTTAAAATCTGACCTAGGTAGCCCAGTCCTGTCCCATCCCCCTTCCTAGCCCGATCCACTCCTGGACTTCCCTGCTCCCCAAACCATCACTATTCTGCCCTTCCCCTGCACCGGCCTGCCTAGGCCACTACAAACCCACCCTATCCCTAACAGCCTAATAGCGCTGGCCCCACCTGTTCCCGAGTAGCCATGAATGTGCTTTACAGCACAACACTCAGGAAGCAGCACAAGGGACTTGTGCCGGCTCAGGGCAGCAATCGGATTGCGCTGCCCAGGTACAATGCGCTGAGTAGTGAAGTAGAATTTGAGAACTGACAAAACTGTTCTTCTAAAGTCAGTCACTTCACACATAACCCAGAAGTAGGGGATGAAGAAGAAGAATGAGTTACTCATTTTTCTTCAGCTGTCCACATACTGGCCCCATTGTCAGGATGGTTTTCTATAGATCGCTTTACACGTTATTTAGATTAACCTTAAGTTGCTCAGGAAACCAGAAGGCTGAGGCTCCCATGGGGAGACTATATCAGCTGTTATGAATTCTACCAAAGTATCATACTGACATTCAGTTTTAAATCGAAGAATTTTTAGCAACTCTCCTTTTGACACAAAACTATGTAATAACACTATGTATGTATGAGAGTATGTCTCTCATACTATGTATGACATAATATAGCAAACAAAGACCTAAGAAGGTTAGTCGTAACCTCAGAATTTTACCACAATTGTTAAAAGCTGCCAAGAGTCAGGTCAGTTGTAGGGTAAAATGCATAGCCCTCCTGTCCTATCTTTGAATGCGCAGCCTTTTTCTTACAAGAAAGTGGAAATAAAAAGAAGCCTTTAAAACATTTTTAAATAAATCATTCTTCTATTTTCCAAGTCCTATTAACCGTTCATGATCAAAGGTAACATTTGCAACTTATACTATGACCTACAATGTGCCAAAACCAGGTTTATAATTTACCTTTTTCATATCTTCTCAAACAAGTTTATTTCTTCCCGTAGAGTCATCACTACCTAACATGACCCCGTCTTATGTATGCCACTGTTCCTCCTTTTCAATCCAGCTAAGACCTGGTACAAACAGCAAGAGAACCAGGTCAGAGGTTGACCAGATAACTTGGTACAAAGTAGCATCATTTTTTTACCCAGTATGACACCATGCAAAGGGAAAGAAATACAAGCCTGTCTCCTTTTAGAAGAAACATAGTATGTACCTGTGTTGGGAGAAGGCACAGCTCTCCCCGTTACATGAAGAAGGGAGGCGGAAACAAGCATTAGTCACAGTTTCCCTCTTGGCTTTTTGTGGAATGTGCAAGGCCTGCTTGCACACATAGTGACTAGACAAATCTGAATTCCATTCACATCATCTTTTATTCTGAAGCTTTCCTTTAAAATTTATTTCAGCCATGCAGTTGACAGAATAGAGGGGGGAAAATTCAGTGGCATGTGTTAAAGCTGTCACATTTAACACTATAAATAATGTTTGTGCATCATCTCCCGTCCACCGCCTCCAATAAAATCATTGATTTGTAAGTTACTCCCTCAAGTGTATTGGTACATATTGTCACCTTTCCTCCTTCTCTTATTCTATAAAGATTTTATTTATCCCCCCCAAAAATATAGTGATCTGCCACCTCCTAGAGAGCATAAAAGAGAAAAATTGATCCATTTTGCCACTGAAGCTGTCATAACAGTATGGCGTTTATGCTTGTGGTTTGTCTTGTTTTTGAGCATATATCTGGTCAGAATTACTGTCGTGTAAGGGATAATCTTGTGTCTGGCTGACAGAGCAGTATCAGAAAAATTATGCGGACTCTCATAATAATATGACATTTTATGAACAGTTTGACTGCCTTTGTAACTTTGATTTACACTTTGATTTTTCTGTATGCTGGAAATAGGGAAGCTGTCCAGAAGGATTTCTTGACATTTCTATTACTGTCAAGTAATAATGGGAGCATACCTTCAAAACATTTTAATTGCCAAAGAAATATCTGGGTTATAATTGGTAATTCTTGAAGAAAGAATTCTTGATTCTAACTCACAAATGTGCAAGCAGAATTGAACTCATAATTGTTTTTCTGACATTGTTAAGTCTCAGATATAACTTTTTATTAGAGCTATTCTTAATTATAACAGCGCTGGGAGCTAATAATGTTTCATTTTCTTTCCAGTGCTGCTTTTTTCTTCTTCAAAAGATTGCTGTTTTCAATACTTTGGAGGGGGGACCATTTAAAAGCAAGGACTTGTTTACTTTTCAACAATGTTTTATTGGTTTACTTATAACTAACTACATGTTACTATTCAACATTTTTCTGATTATGCCACTGCTTCATTTACTGTTACAGGTTTGACCTGTCCTTTCATTTCAGCAGTTACCATTTTTACATGTCTAAAAATAAAATATCTGCCTTTAAAACATATTTTTTTTAAAATCTAACATAAGAACAGAGCTGCCGGATCAGGCCAAAGCCCCTTCTAGTCACACAAATTGGAGAAAAAAAAATACAGTACTTCCTTTTCTCCATTGCTCCCCTGCTAGACTATTGGAGAAAATGCAGTTTTAAGATGCAATTTCTGTAAAATATGCACGTTACTACTGATGCCCTGAGGCTGCAATTATATACACACTTTCCTGTAAGTAAGCAAAATTGCAAACAATTAGGCTGACTCCTGAGTAGACAGACACACACAGGATGGCACTGTAAGAGCATGATGCACTATAAAGTGCATTTGGACCACTCTTGGTGCACGTCTGTGTGCTGGCCTCTCTGACTCTGAGAGTGGTCCAAACATACTTTAGGGTGGCCCTTGTGCCAGCCAAACTTTGCTGGCCTAACTGTGCCGGCCAAACTCCAGGTTAGGATTGCCCTCTCAGTGAATTTCAATTCCTAAAAAGTAGGTTTCAGAGTGTGTTCACTTAGATTCCGGCTCTACTAAACCCAGTGGAATTGTCTTTCAAATACATATGTTTATCACTTTGGTCATTACTGTTAATTTGAGTCAGTGGTCCATATGACACCAAAATATGTTCAGTCTTTCAGGTTTACTTTTTGAAGGCAAACTTCTCCTAATGTCATAGGACCAATCACATTTAAAAAAAAATACACTGGTTTCTGTTATTGCAGTGTATATTATTGCTGACTATGGAAAAAAATGATCGTTCAATTTATTTTCTAACATACAGTTATTTCCATGTACTCAAAATAATCTGGATATTTGGATCTACTTCTTTGCCAACTAGCCAGTCTTGGGTTTTGGTTGCATAAATTAACCTACATCTTCTACAGCTGGAACTGCAGCTTTAGCCTAACTGCATATCCCATCTTATGTCTCATAAAAATGACTCCTTGCCTTGTGCATAATTTATATAGAGAGACTGTATAGGTTATTCATATTTAAGTCAGTGGTATAAACAGTTGAGCAGTGCAATCCTACCCACTCACCTTGAACCAGTACAAGTCCCTCGTGTGGTTCCTGAATGACGTGAATGTGCCATAAAGCATGTACACAGCTGCTTCACATCAGGCTGGGCACAGATCTGTGCTGGCACAGCAGTGCCAGACCAGCACCAGAACAGGATGGGACAGTGTGGTAGGTGGGCAGGTGATTTTGGATGGGGGAGGGCATTCTGGGAAACAGCTCAGGCCCAGGTGGCAGTGGGACCAGCCCGGAAGACCTAGTCTGGATCCTAACTCCCATCCCTGGGCCAACCAGTGTTACACAGGCCACTCAGATTTGCACCCACAAAATGACGGGCGCAGATCCAAGTGGCCCTATAGGGCTTTTTGGTGTGTGACATGGGGTAAGGGGAATAAAACCCCTTTAGTCTGAGTTGTGCCCCAGTCTTCTCCTAATCTGCACTGGATACAGAGGAGGCTAGGATCTGCGCCCTAAGACTGCAATCCTATGCACACGTTCCTGGGAGTAAGCCCCATTGAGCACAATGGACTTGCTTCTGAGTAAACATGTATTGCACTATCAGACTTGTTTGGAAAGTATCAGATTCTGCCTGCTAAGTCTGCTCCTCCATTGGGAAACTCAGCAGTAGGGTAGATGCTGTATAATTTATGTCTTCAAAATAAGGAAAAATTATGATGATGATGATGATGATGATGAAGATTGTTTGAACTGATGAGTAATAGAAAAACCAAAGCCGCTCCTGGAAGCTGTGCTGCTGAGCTATTTGCTATAGATCGTTCCTCAGAATCAGGACTGTGGAAAATTCAGTGCCTATTACCGTAACAGTTTATATTTAGCCACAGTTTGCAATTAGCAAATGGTGCCCTACACCCCTGCCTTAACATTGCCTCCTGCAGGCTGATGTTGTTTGTTCCCAACCAGAAATACCGGGCATATGCCATAGAAATCTTCACCGTGAGAGATTATAAGCAATCATATCCTTTCTTGCCCAAACAATAAATGGAAAATGGATAGCAGCTGGCAACAGCACTTCGAGTAGGCCCTTAATAATGGAACCCGGAATGGATGACTGATTTCACCAGTGCTTAGAGTTGCCAGGTTGCCCGAAAACTTCATGGTTCTCCAGTTTTCTTGCCCTTAGACAGACAGGTGTTAAAGATTAATCTAAAAAAGTTTTTGATTACTGCCAGAGCCTCATCCCCGCACCATACGTTTTTCTGCCTTATTTCAGGTGGAAGCAGTCTTGTGACATTGTCACACCCCACCTCAGGTTTTGGTATGTATCTAACCTGAAAACCCTATCCATGCTGGTTGAGTAGCATCATGTAGCTGTTGTTTGTCAAGTGAGAAATTGGGTGCTTGATGGTGCCAGCTGATGGTATTCTCTGTTCAGGGCCGGCTTTAAGCCAGTGTGACCAATGTCATCATATTGGGTCCTGTGCTTTTGGGGGGGGGGGGGCACACCAGCAAAGAAAGGATAACTTCAGCCTGCTGCTGCAGTTGGAATCCTTAAGGGCTGTATGTCAGTGGGATGAGCAGAGCAGCTTTATTTGGACCCTTACAACTGCCCCTGCCTCCCAGTGGCCCAAAGCAGTTGACAGTGAGGTCATCAAGTCACCACCAACTATTTCCAGGTGCCACACTTTGTGTGCAGCATCACAAGCACTCTTCTTGATGAGTGGGGGGGGGCACAGAGCGGGAGGGGACCCAGCAGGAATGCCCTGCATTGGGCCCTGTTGCTCCTAGAGCCATCCCTGTCCCTTTTAGCACTTGGCATTTCTGTATTCAGGAACTGGCATCCATAGTAACTCCTAGTAAAATGTTCAAATGTTTCAGAAAGATACAAATGTGCAAACATTTTGCAGTCAAAGCCTATTGTGATTTCAGTGTACAACAAGAACATAAATATGCAGATAGCAATGCTGGTCCTTTAGGGAAAACAACAATCAAGCAACAGCAGTAAAATGCCTTTATTAAGAGTAATTAAAATGTTGCAAGAATTTTTCAAGCTAAAAAAAAATGAAAAGGACTGGGAAAGGGAGGGTGTTGGCAGGCATTACAGAACAATTCCAGAGTGCAAAACTTTCTTGCTTATAATTATGGATAATATTGACCTCCACAGACTCTACTAGGATCAAGCCAAAAAATCAAGTATCATTTTCTCCTCTAAGTTGAAGATATTTGGAAAAAGCTTATGCTGAAAGTGGAGAGATGTTAGTATAATGGCCCCATAATAATGTCAGCCTCATTTTGTGATTCTAATATTACACCCTAATATCGCTCACACATTTTTGTTAACGTGTCACCCAGCTTCTCAAATGGTTTTGGCTGCTTAGCAATTTTTTTCTTTCATTCTAATGTAAGACCATAGAACATAACAGGTAAATTATTAGGATTCATCACTCGATTGATGGTGGCCTTGCTGCCTGACAAAGAAACACCAAAATGGTTCATGTTATGATGACCTGTTCCAGACTTTTGAGAGATGTGGAAAGAGCTATCTTCCTCTCTTAAATAGCTTGTTCCTTTGTTCAGTTTGGTTTCTCTGTTGAATAGTGGTGGAATGAAATGAGCTCCCACTGAGCCTAGAGCAGGGGTCTCCAAACTACATCAAAGGGGCCAAATCCAGCCTACTGCAAGATTTTATCCAGCCCGCAGCAACTTAAATATTTGACGTTTTTACTCATATATAATTTCTCAGTTTAAGCACAACATTGTTTCTTTGTAAATGTCACACTACTCTTTTGTTATGAATCATATCATGCTGATTACGAAAAAGGAGAAAACTTATTCATTCATTCATTCATTCATTCATTCACAGTATAATACTGATTTATTTTGGCCTGCAAAATATATGATGTGGCCCTCATACTGAAGAGTTTGGAGAACCCTGACCTAGAATATGAATTTTAGGGCGTCCCCGTAGGGCCGACGCAAGATACTTGCATCAGCCCCATGCTATCATGAAAGTGCCATAAAGCACATTTGTGTAAGGGCTGCTGCCACTAGGCCTACACAGGCAACAGTGTCGGCCTAGCAGCATCAGCAGAAACTGCCAGTGTACCACTCCTGCCCCAGCCAAGTTCGGCTGGCGGAGGGGCAGTTCTTGGTGGGGGGGGAGGGAGGAACGCCGCGGGGGGAGGATTGTCCGGGAGGTGGTCTGGCCCAGGGAGGTGGGTGGAGCTTGAATGTGTCCATTAGGCCTGCAGCGTCTATTAGAATGCAGCAATAACCCAACTTATTTCTCAGCCATTTTCCAGTAGCAAATTGATTCTGAAAGAAAAGAAGCCTATTTACACCCTTGACACAAGCAAAACCACCACACAGTCCTCCCCCTTTCCAGCATTCCATCTTCCCATACTTTCAAAATGGCTGCTCTAGGTGCTTCATGACCCACCTGAAATTGGCTCATGACCCACTGGTGGGTCCCAAACCACTGACTTAGAATATTACTAAGCTTGAGGCACAGTGAACATTCAATAGAGGAAACCATTGACTTGCTGGCAGCATTGACTTGCACAGCCTTGGATGGCTGTGTTTGAAAACTGCTGCACCAGGATCTGATTTACTTGAACTGTCCTATTGAAAGCTGAGGAACTCTTTGTAATAACCAATTTCAGAAAAGATTAAAGAGGGGGAACATAGTTCAGCTGTGGTTCCTGAGCGCACCATCCAACCCTTCTCCCGCCAGCTTAGATTTATTTATTTATTTATTTATTTATTTATTTATTTATGTGAAGAATTTATACCCCGCCTTTCCCATGCTGAAGCAAATGCCCATGGTGGCTTACATGAGCAGGCTAGTCTAAACCACCATTTTTTTTCAATGGGGTTTTCACAAATCTACAGTATTCTTGTGATCCGCCAATCCTCAGGCCCAGATGTTGCCTTCAAAGTGTGGTTCTCTCCTTTGGCTGCTGCCATCAAGCCTCAGCAGGCAATCACAAGTCAAGCCTGGACAGGTCCTCAAGGTCATATTCCCTTCTTTGCTGGCTGGCCTCCTCACACACTCTACCGCAATTCTCGCTTGCGGTGAGCTAATCAGCTCCACAGCGACTCTGTTCTGCCATCACAGGTACTGCAGCTTGTCACAGCCTGGCATTCGTCTCCCATCCAAAAGCAAACCGCAGATTTTCCTGCTTAGCTTCAGGCAGTACCGGCAGCTCAACCATCAGTCCACACCTCCTGTTCCTTACAATCAATACTAAAGCATCCTTCCCCCACAGCCTGCACACACTCTGCAGATCCTCTCTGATCTTGATCTTTCTGCTCATGCATACTCAGAACTTCTATTTCCTGTCTTACCACAGAGGGCTACTTTGTTTTCACTCCATGCACTGCCTGCTTTCCTTTTACAGTCCTCTCTTCTAGCCTTTTCTAAGCCCTAAACTTAATTGGAGGTGAGTTGCTGCCTTACCTGAAAAAGCTAAGCAGGATCAGCTCCTGGATGGGAGACTAAGAAGCCACAGGGATATCTCTGTGAAGGAGTTAGCTGCCAAAAAAATTGAGAAACCAGCTTGGGTCAGCAGCCTGCAAGAGCTTGGAAACTGCAAAAGTCAGCAGCCAGGATAACATCAGAAGAAACTGAGGGGAGGTTCTATGAGATTCTCTCATGGAATAGTATTTGTAAAAAAAATCCCATTGGAAATCATGGTTTTTCCGTGAGACATGTTAACTCATGCTAACAGATGCCCCTGACTTGGACCCCAACTCAAGTCTTGGGGCCAGTGACTTGGAAAAGCGTCATGATTCAAACCTGACTTGAGTCCTGACTCTCTTTAGTACGTGTGTGCTTACTTGTTTACCTTTTTTCCTTCTGCTTCCACATTGCCCCAAAAGATCTCATGGGCAATCTGGAAGCTGCCCTTCAGAACAATGGTGGTGGGAGGAGGACAGGTGGTTCCAGGAGGCAGGGTTGGGTGGGGTTGAGGGGGGGGGAAAGGCTTGAGGTTTTTTGGGGGGGGTTGTTCGAGGACTTGACATTTCTTGCAATAACTTGGACTGGAGTCGAAATGACTTGAAATTTCTGCGAATTGAGTTGTGAGGAAGGTGTGCTATGACTCATGAGTCGAGTCACAAGGCCACTGACTCATACCTTCGTGACTCAAGCTTAGTTGCTTTGGCACATCCTGTTTTATAAAGGCAGGCTTTGTAAACATAAATCCCATTTTCATGACTCAGGTGAAATCACAATAACTCAAGTGCCCATCCCTGATATAAATTGTCCTGAGTATGAGAAAGGTGGTATATCATTACCAAAATAATTTCCCCTTACTTAATATAATTACCAAAATAAATTCCCCTATTCCCCTTTACTGAGGCTCAAGTCCTGCCTCTTCCTTCCCATAAGGGAAGTGTGAAACACTTTCACAGTGTTTCATCTTTCCAGGCCATTCACCCACTATCTGTCCCTTGATTATCTGCATAGCTTTCCAGGCTTGTGAAATAATCTGATGATGAATTTCACCCATTTTGCAGGTATGGGCTTGGATCTAAAGATATGCTTGAGCATGCCAATGAACATTTTGACTTCTTCCTTTGAGTGACAGATCCACATGTCATGCCATAAACTACTTTTCAAACTTTCCTTGAAACCTAGTTGAGATGTGGCCTAGGGATCTCTCACTCAAAAAGTCAAAGTGTTCACTGGGTAAGCCAAACACTGGGTTCACTGGATAAAGTTCTGGATACATTTTTAGTTAAACCTCAAGTCAAGCCAGGGCTCCTTACCACTGAAAATATGGCCTGTGAAAACAGAATTAGAAACAGACATATTTTGTACTTTTAAACAGCCATATTTTTAGCAATAGTTTTGGTTTGTGTGATGCTACAAATTAAGCATCTCTGTTCCCCATTTGGATTACATTTTTTTTAGAGGTTATCTAAATGTTTAAATTCTCAGTATTCTCAGCTTTTATACAACATTTTATAATGTCCTGCTTCACTCACCTCAGTGTCAAGTATGGGGCAATTCTTAAATCAAGCACAGGAGCGCTGTGTGTGTTTTCTAAACTCCATTCTTCGCACTTAATGTGGAATTGTATGACTTCTCTGTCACTGACTTGGTAATATGTTTAATTGCTAATACTTGCTGAAACATAGTTCCTGTGGGCCTGATCCAACAGCAGTTAGCAGTTTTAAATTTCATTGATTTTAACTGAAATGTTGAATTTCTCCCAAGGGGTGCTGGTGGAAATCTTTGGCTAAACCAGGCTTCACAGCATTGTCTTCTTTTCTGGAAAAGGAAAAAGGACGTAAAAACAAATATTGATTATAATAGAATCCCTGTTTCTAATTTACCTGGGTCACCTAAATGTACTCTCCAAGGCAACCTTAAACACACCTGTTTGTTTGCACATCCAGCTATTCACCCCTTGGGCCTACCCTTTCAATCATTGGAATAAACACATGATTAGCAAGGATTGTTTTAGATCAATTTCTTCCTATTGCCTTTTTTCTCTTTCAATTTTATTTCTCATTCTTGCTTTTCTAAAGTAAGAGCCTCAGTCAACTCAGACTTTTCTTTCCATATTTTTATGCAATGATTATGTCTGCACAATTTTTTTAAATGACTAAAATGACAGCTTATGAATAGGGATTTTTTTTATGATCAACACAGAACTCTAAATAATGACACAATTTTGAGGAATTCGCAAATAGTTTTCAGTAAGGGATTAGGAGGAGGAATGGCAGAAACAGGAGGAAGCTTGCTTAAACTTCCATGAACATGCGTGCTCATAGTTCTCAGTGCATGCCTGGGCAACTTTAGTGGAATGTGGAAGTAGTATGTAGCAGTTTCTTGATGCTCCAAGCAGTAATCAGAGTGCAGTTTGGGAATTTTGGGGCAGGTTAGTTCGGGCTAGGGTGTATGTGCCGGTAATTGCTTGCCTTTGTAGGACCATTCACCATTATTTATTGTGCTGTTGGACAATTTGCAACAAAAAATTGGATAAAAACACATAACCCCACAATTTGCTATTTTAATCAAGAAATTTTGGGGAAAATATCTCCAAAAAACCCCAGCCCTACTTATGAAAAGCAGCTGAATCCAGTGCTGAGCAATGCAGAGGCACAGTGGCTCCTAGGATTTGGGGCCTAAAATCCTTGCCACATACTCAGGGACTTGATAGCTTTGCTCTGTCAAACTGCTGTGCCTTGGAAGGGAGGCTCTGCTCTGGGGAATGCTGATGACCACCACTCCTTGTACCGTGTGCCCAGGATGACACTGCTTTGACACCATAGTGTGGCCATCATTGGATTTGCATATATTTTTAATTGGGAAGTAGGGCAGAGCAACATAGTTCTGACCCAATTGCCCAGCCGCATGTGCTGTCTTAGTCTGCTCGTGCCAAACATTGCCTGTACTACTGCTGTAGCTAATGGTGACTTTTGAGGTGGATGAGGACATAAGCCTTTGAAAATTTTTAGTTCATCATATCAGTAACATCTCTCTTTATAACATGATCAGAACATCTAGCTTGGAAAAAAAATATTCAGGAGGATTGTTGGTTTGAGAGAAGACGTGTCCATAATGCTTTGAATTGGCAAGTGTAGCTGGGGGTTGGGATTCTGTAGTGTAGGTTTGTTGTATTCTCACTGTGGCTTCCCCTCGTGTAGGGGAATAAGGGCAGCATGCATTAAAATTTTCTTCTTATGAGTAATTTTTCCAGCCATGGAATCTTAAATTGAGGTGATGAAGGCAATCTGTCATGAATATCAATCCACCAAGTGTTAATAAAAAGTTTAAGGTTTCCTTGACTAATGAGATGTGAAATTTATTGTCAAGCAATACAATGTTCAGAATAGGCATTTTATTTCACTAGCAATGTTCTGCAATAGGATCAAATCCAGAGCTGGAAATTTTTAAAAAAATGCCTTCCAAGCCACCACCCTTAAAAATCTCTCTCTCTCTCTCTCTCTCTCTCTCTCTCTCTCTCTCTCTCTCTATATATATATATAAATCCAACAGTATTTGTATGTCTGCTTCAAGAGTAAAAAGATCAAAACCTATATCTAATTTCAGCATTATTTGAAAGCAGGAATTCTAGCTACCTCACTATTCAGTGAGGATTGGGTAATTTGTAGAATAATAGGACAGTATAGTCTGCTGTGTTAAATACTGGATAGGGCCTAGTCACCATTTTGATGTTGTATTTCAGTTAGCTTGATTTTTAAAAAAGTCTGAGCTAGAATTAGACAAGGCAAACACAAGACTGCTCTCAAAAACAGTACCCCATATGCCTTTCTCCTCTCTCCCTTGTAACTCTCAGTGATACCACATTATGAATTTCCCAATCTTTTGTATGCTACGAAGTCATGGAAGTATGATGTAGGCCAGGAAGCAGTGGGACCCAATGCAGGGCATTCCTGTGGGGCCCCCTATCATCCATGCGGGCCCAAGGAGAGTACCTGTGGCGTCATGTGCAAAGAGTGGGCCCTGTAAATCGTTGGTGGTGACATGATGACATCACTGCCAACTGGTTCCAGTAGGCCCATTTGGGGCCATTGGGCAGCATGGGCAGGTGGAAGAGCCCAAGTTAAAGCTGCTTTGCTTACCCCACTGATTTGCAGCCCATAAAGATCCTGTCTGCAGCAGCAGGCAATATGCTCTCTGCACTGGTGCGACCCCCAAAGCGCGAGGCCCAATGTCACCACCTTGGTCACATTGGCTTAAAGCTGGTATAGCAGGCGTAGCAAGTTTTTCTGGTTGAAGTAATAAAACTATGTGTTTAGAGTTTTAAGATTTTAGTTCAGTTAGCTTTCTCACTTAATTTACCAGACAAAGCTGAATCCTCAATAAAATGTTGAAAAATTAAGTAATTCTTGTGTATATTGCTCAACGCTGTTGATATCATGGAGGTATAATTTGGCCTGAGGGGTATGAATTGGCCTAGGCCATAATATACCCCAGCGTATAAATTGGCCCAGGCCATAATATACCCGGGTATAATCTAGCCTAGGCCACTTTAACCCCAGGTATACTCTGGACTGGGGGTATACTATTACCTGTAACACTGGTTTACACATGAATATAGTGGACAATCTCAAGGCTTGAAGAGTTCTTGTGTGTGTTCTTACACATTTGATCAGCAGTTATTTTTACAGTAGGACCCATTTTATGAGGACCAATTGCATTTCCCAGGGTGGGCTGCCAGAAAATCTTGTTGTCACAGCCACTAATCTCATACTTCTCTTCTGTCTGGGTAAGCAGTGGGGAGAAAGGGAAGCCAGTGGTACACAGAGATCCAAATTCAGTCTTGGGGCCTCATCCCTGCTCTGTTCCATTGCTAAGGGTGGGGTGGGGTTTTTTTGGTGATACTTGTTCCAAGTTTCTTGATTAAAATAGCAAATTGTTTTGTTATGTGTTTTTATTCTACATGCTCAATCCAAGTTCTCATTTTTACTAATTTTAAGTGCTTTAAAAGTGTACTAGGCAGATGGCACAGGTGATATAGTGTCAGCAGATGCAGCCACAGTATTAGTTCTAATTGGAAAAGTAGTCTGTTTTAATTTCTGGAAAATATCTTAAACACCAAAATGCAGTGATTTGTGCTTTTATTCAAATACTTTAACCACCAAAAGGCAATAGTTAATGCCCCAAAGGCAGTTTTCAGCAAAAAAACAAAAAAAAAAACCCGCCTACCCTTATTCATTGCTCTTTTAGACTGTTTCTCTCTGCCTGGTTTGAAAAAGGAAAAATCTTTTCAGAAAAATTGTGCAAGAAGAGATGCCCATACACACATGTGCTTGTTTATAGTGACCATAGATAGAATATAAATTATAAATTACATCACAAGAAATGTTGAATGATTTGAATTTGAAAAAGAACCTGACCTAATCATTCAGATTCTCCTCTCCCAACTTGTGTGAAACCTTATGCACCCATTTCACTTGCTTTGGGCAGCTTCACGCATAGAAAAGAAAGCACAAGTTTTGCCATGCTCAAACATTTCATTCACTATTCATATACAAGCCTCAGAGAAAGGAAGGGAAAATAAAAAGTATTATAATTACTATTATCATCATCACTGATAAAAAGATTAAAACAATGATGTAAAACAATTAAAAACAAGCAGACCCCAGTGGATCTCAAATGTAAAATAACAATCATTGAAAATTAAAAATGCCAGTCTAGCATGTCAGCAACTTAAACAAAACACCTCCTTAAATTAAAAAAAAAAGTCTTCAGACCCCCTAAAAGATCTCTAGAGCTGTTCTTAGTTCCCAGGGGAGGGAATTCCACAATCGTGGAGCCACATCACCGAGGAGGCCCTGTTTCAGAAGGACCCCCTCAGATGACCTCAGAGTATGGGTAAGGTTATATGGAAGGATGTGGTCCCTCAAATACCCTGACCCAAACCATACAGGGCTTTAAAAGTCAAAACTAGCACTTTGAATTGGGCCTGAAAGAGAACCAGTAGCCAGTGTATCTCCTGAAGCAATGGCTCGCCTGAGTCAAACCAGTGAGCCCCAGCAACCACACAGACAGCCACGTTCTGCACTAATTGCAGTTTCTGGACCATCTTCAGAGGCAGCCCACGTAAAGCGCATTTCAGTCACCTAATCTGGATATTGCTAGGGCATGGGTCACTGTGGCCAGGCCTGAGCGATCCGGTTATGGTTGCAGCTGGCGAACCAGCTGTAGCTGAGCAAAGGCTCCCCTACCACCACCACCACCTCCACCACCTGAGAGTCCAGGAGCAGCTGTGGATCCAGGAGGACCCTTCAGGGAAATCATTAATCTAGAGGATGGGCTGTTTCAATCTTATAGCTAACTGTAAATCAATGTTAAATATTTTATTTTACAAGTGAAATTTGGAAAACAGTTGAAAGTACATTTAGATTTATTATTACAGAGCAGTTTTTTTAATGCTGCGCTAACAGCAAATGGCTACGCTAACGTCAAAATGCTACGCAAACATCAAACATTAGACTGACATTTTTAAAATTCTAATTATCTTTATTGTTTTCATTTTACTTGATAAGAATGTGGTTGGAAAACCCAGTTTTACAGTTTTGTTCTTTTCCATAGAGTTTCAGTTCCCTTTCCCTTCGTTCCACCTAACACCAGGCTGTCCAGCAAACTAAATGTTCTTCCCTTATCTTGCATGCCAAGCTGACTTCAGCATCGGAGAAGCTTAAGAACTCAATACATCTAATTACCCTGCTCGAACTGTTGTTTAGTGTCATTTTGTCCTGTCATCCTTGTGACAGGATGTCAAAGCTTTGCTTTCCATTGCCAACATCTGCAGGAATCCGATATGCTACCTCCTCATTCCACAGGGGACAAACATCAAGCCGTGGTGATGGAAGGCAGTGAGTCAGGCAGCTGCAGGCTCTGGAAACTTCTGCTGCTGGCTGCATCACCTGCATGTTAGAAACAATGTTTTCCTCCCAATATCTTCATTCATTGGTATCTTGAACCTTCTGATTTTCAAGTTGATATGACTAAATTTTCTTTCGAACAGCAGGGTTTCTGGTTGTACTAAAAGCAAATGGGCAGGTAGACAAAACTTCAAAGATGCTTCTTAGAAATTATGAGATGTTACATCCTAGCAACATTATGAAATCTGGCATTTTAGTTGGCCAACTCAAACATTTCTCATCCATCAGAAGCAGGGTACAGGAATTTCTAGGAAAAGAAAACCCGGATAATAGTATTAAATGCTCCCACTACAGTTTTCCGGAGTGGGAGTGGGGAGAACCAGAAAAAGAATTGTAGGCTGCAGTCCTATGCAAACCTAGTAGTTTGAATTGGAATTCAATCAAGTATACTTCCAACTAGACATGCTGACATGCATAAGATTGCGCTGTTATAAGACTCCCACTAGGATTTATTTTTAGCAATGTTTTTTAAGATATCTGTGAATATTTTAATTTCCCCATCGCCTCAAGGTAACTTACAAAATACAAAATGAAAAACACAATAAAGTTTAATATTACACAGTGCAAATGGAGCTAATCCATAAAGGCCATTCTAAAATTAGAAGGAATGTGCAGACACAACCCCAGAAAGGTCACCCCAATACTTTGGGGGGCCATAGTGGAAAATCTTGTAACTGGTCTAACTCCCTGATAAATGGAATTTGAATCATGGCCCTCACTTCTTATCAAGTTTTGGGGTTCCTGCAGGGAAGTAAATTGTAAGTTACTCCCTCCAGAAAACCCTGGCTTGCAACCCTGTTGTGTTTGGATACAAAAGCAAAATATGGTCAGAGGTAAAGAGCTCATGCCCAATCCTTGAAACTATATGGTGCAAAAGAATGAAGCCACTCTGTACTCAGAACTACCTGATTTTTTCCCCAAATGTCTCAGACAGCATAAACTGAGTATTGGTGTTTGAGGCAGGAAACTATGGGAGGGGGCAAGCATTTATCTCTTGTTATGAATAGAACGGAAAGCAAAAAAAACTCAATACATTGAGAAAAGAACATCTATAGTCACAAAATACATTTTGAGGGTTAACATTTTTGCACTAAATTTGATAATTATAATGTCAAGTTTCACAGAATATCAAGCTTTTCAAAAAAGATTATTATGCACTCTGTGGCATTCATCAGCATCCAATACAAACACACACACTCACTCACTCACTCACTCACTCACTCACTCTCTCCCTGTTCTGGGGAATTAATAAATAATATGTTTTCCTAACATTTATTTAGCTTACCAGAGGCTATTTAATATTCAGTTTGGATTACTATATGACTATATGCTTGAATTTTAATAATTGGTATTTGGAGAAGAAACAGTTTTAAAAATAAATTTAAAATTAACAGTTTTATCTGCCTATCTTTGGTGCATAAAATATTTAAGATTATGTACTAGGGTGCAATATGATGTTACAGTACTGTATAATTCATTCTCAAATTGCTAATTCTCAAGGGTTCTCAAGAAAGTCTGAAAGTTGACTTTCTGTATAAAACACTGCACTGAGGTATCCTTTGTCTGTTCCGCTGATCATGTGACAGCTCCTTAACTACAACCACTGGGGCCATTTACGCTTTATGCCCTGCTAAAGCAACTGCCCTGCTGGGAGAATAAGGAGGACCTCAGAAAAGACATGACCTGTAGAAAGAATGAAGAATCTTTATATATATATATAAATCTTTATATAATCTTTATATAATCTTATATAATCTTATATATATAAATAAAACTTATTCAAAAAAAAAAAGAATCTTTGATAAGAAAGCAGTGACAATGACCCTTTCTTCCAATCCAAGCATATTGATGCATGTGTCTGTTTAGAGCCCTTGATGATACAGATTCAAGAAATTATTAATAATAATAATTCAAGAAAAATGTGATCAGTGTTTGGACCTGACCAGCTTCCCACAAAAGGACTTCTGTAACCTGGGTGAAAAAGCTCTGACATTTCTGCCAGTTGCATCTGTGCATGTGGTGGGATGTGGAGCAAGGCTTCCAATGACAGGCACAGCATGTGAGCAAGTGCATGTGGGAGGAGGCCAGTGCTAGTTTCTACAGGAGCTGATGAAATGATCTTCCTGCTCCAGACCCCACTTTTTCGGTCCTTCCCTCAGGATACATGAATCTTCAAGTAGCCCCTGGAAGGTGCAGGAGAGGCTGCCCCATACTTGCAACAATTGCAAAAGGAGCTGTGTCCTCACAGTTTCAAGTCACAGGCATGCACATTTTCTTTGATGTGCATAATTTTTATTGACATCCAGATTACATAATTTCTGGCATAACGGAAGCACACTGAAGTGTATTGTTATTCTGACCTAATTTCTCAGTGAATCACATTGAAATACTTTGAAATGACACACAGGGTAGAATCCAAACAGCCACTCATTTCTTGAATTTGGATTGATGCATTATTAGAAATAAAACTGGTGAAACTTGAAAAAGAAAAAAAAATTGTTGTTTAGACCAGTGGTTCCCAAACTGGTGGGTCATGACCCACCAGGAAATCTGAAAACGGACCATTTCCCCTTAAGGGGGGTAGCCAAGAAATTAATGCCCTGAAGGGAGCATGGTGATTGCGGCGCAATGTGGACCAAGGGGCTTTCAACTTTCTTGGAGGTTGCACTGGTAAGTTGCCTCCCCTTGGCTGCGCAGAACTCAAAAACCAGAAATGGGTTCCACTAGCCAATCTGTGCAGCTGTGGGTGCACCACCGTAGCTGTGGAAGGCATCATTTTCAATTGCCCATAATCTTCAGGGTTTATGCATATTCCTCTTTATAAAGCACATTATTGCTAATTGTCCGCCTAAATAACTACCTTTAGTCCACTATGATAAATTTTATTAAAAATCTAAACACCATTTGAATGAATCCTTGTAGAATTAGTACAGAAATGTAATCAAATGCCAGCAACTACTCATTGATCAGTGATCCAGATAATTTCCCCTCATACTTTTACTTCTCACATTTAACAGATTTTCTTTTTTCATTCCCTCAATGAAAATGTAGAATTTAAAAACCCAACATCTGTTCTGCAAGGGAGAAACTAGACTAGACAGATCATCTGTGATGAAGTTTTTGGAACAGCTGACAAGGATTCTAATTTCCTGGCAAGATGACAGTTGTGTTACATACTGGATAGAACTACTGGTTAGGCTCATCTCAGCACACAGCAGTTGTTGAAAAGAGTAGGATTTCAGCCTCTGGAAAAGTGAAGCAATTGAGCCAAGCAGACTGAGTCAATTTAATTGGGACTGCAACGCTCAAGAGACCAGTATTGCACTGGGTGTGTGTGTGTGTGTGTGTGTGTGTGTGTGTGTGTGTGTGTGTGTG